>CM053764.1:41188480-41224973 GCA_028658305.1 Pachyuromys duprasi
CTGGTCACAGGGAAATTTCTCCAGGTAATAACTGGGTGTCCCTAGGGTTTTCCCACTTGATTTTCTCACCGTAGGAGTTCCGCTCACCTGGCACTCACAATGCTGGCGTTTTAGGTCCCAGAGTTCAGTCTCCTGGTCACTGCGTTGTTTCTGCTCTCCTACTCCTCAGACACAGTGTTCTCTCGTGGCAGCCATCTTCCTTCTCCCCCGAGAAACTGTTTTATATCTTTTTATGAGAAGAGTTAACAGTGGGTGATACGTAATAAGCTTTCCCACTGTTCATAGTTCATTTTAACTCTTTCCATCCTCAAACGTCAAGGCAGATCAAACATGGCCATGCTAGTTCCCACTCATTAGCACACTTTGAGCTGGAGAGCGACTAGCAGCATTTGGGCACAGACTGCTTGATGATAGCTTTCAACAAGCCACATGTCAGGAATGGTGAGTGTTTCTGCCCCCTCAGATTCCATTTTATTTCCAGTGGGGCATGACTCACCCAGCATCTAAGAGAATAGAAACCTTTTACATGGTTGCCTCCCAATTATGTTTTCTATAGTCTCATTTTAAACGGTACCACATTGCCCATATTAAAAATTAACATAGCTGATCAGCAGAAAAGAAAATCCACAAAAATTAGAAAACTAGTTGATTTTGCTTGAGGTCTATTTTTCCTGAGCTTCCTGAATTTTTATTGTACTCTCTCTTGTGGCATAATACTAAGAAAATTAAGACATGTTTCCATCAACAAATAAAAGAAAGCACCTTCTACATGGTTTTAAGCTTGAGATGTTCTTGCTGTTTTCACTTTTCACAAAATTGACCAGTGTAAATTTTTCCATATTTATACTCATTCATTTCAAAGCATCTTTATAGAAGATTATTATATGGCACTGTACCTAGAGAAATGTGAACAAAACATCTACTTACCCCACATGGGGAGTCAAAGACAGACCATATTAGGGACATTACCAAAGCTCTCCCTAGTGAGCCAATGAGTTTGATGGTGGCTACTTAAGGGGATGTGGGTGAGGCGTTACTTACAGAAGGGAAGTGATTCAAAACAGCTGCATCACCAAAAGTCCTCCCCAGCATGGGTGACAGTTCACAAAAGTATGCTCCGTGAAAACACGGAGCATACTCCACAGCCTGAGGGCTACTCAACATGTTGGAGAGAGTCCTTTGTAGACAGTTGAGTTGACCTGAGCCTCTTCTGGGAACTCAGAGGATCCCCCTCCCCCAGCAGTGTGTGTGGTCAGTGTCTCCCAGCAATCCTTAACACTATATACACCTGGAAAGGGAGGGGCCTGGTGAATCTAACTCATTTCAGCCACTTCCTGAAGCTATGTTGAGTTTTTCATTTCCTGAGTATAAGAATCCTCCCTGCAGGATGGGACGTTTTATGTTTTGCTTGCCCTTGGAACAGCCTGATGTTTCACCTTCCTATATGCATCCTGTGTCCCTCTTTAGGACACCCTTCCCAGAGAGTATCTTGTCTTAAAATACCTTATTATTTCACCTCCCTTTTAATACCCTGTGCAAGAAGCAGCTTCCCTCCAAATGGAAGGTTTTAATCTTAGAGGAAACTGCTCTACAGCAAAGATGATCCAAGCACATTGCTCAGCATCCCCTGCAAAAACAAGCAGCTCTCAAATCTCATGGATTACCACCACATATACCCACTTGCCACTCATTGTGGCTTGAGGTCACAGCCATGGCACAGGACAGGTTCAGATAAGTTCTATGTGTGCTACAAGCTGAGCTTCAGAAGTAGGAAGTGATGGGTAATTCGGCCAAACTCTTCATTCACAGAAACTCAAAGCCCCAACCAAACTGCACAAGAGCAATCAAAATCCCTCCAAATGCATTATTTGTCACATGGGTTCACATTCCAGAGTGAGTCCCACCTGTATCATCTTTGGTCATCTTTGGAAACATAATCAAGTATGTGTGGTTATAAAGGGCTGCTACAGTTGACATGCGGTTAGTGTCTCCAAAAGGTTCTCTGTTTGCTTTGTGTTTGTGTGTTTTGTTTTGTTTTGTTTTTTGAGACATGGTTTCTCTGTGCACCAGTCCTGGCTGTCCTGGAACTCACTCTGTAGACCAAGCCGGCCATGAACTCACAGAGATCTGACTGTGTCTGCTCCCTAAATGTGGGAGTGAAGGGTGTTTATCATCACCACCTGGCATTTCAAGGCTCTCTGTGTCTGAAGAGTGAAGTGTTGGGGAGTGCTCGGTCCTTCCTGAGGTGAACCCTGATAAGAGAACTGTAGTTCTTAGTTCCTTGGGGCGTGAGGAAGTTCCCCTTGAGCTTTTCATGAGAGGATTGTGGTAAAAGGAGACTGGCTGACTCTTCTGCTTCCTGTGTGGAGCTGTGACTGACTATTCATCCTGAAGCGTGTCCCTGCTGCTCTTCTTAGGCCTTCTCCAGCACTGCACTGATGCAAGAGTCTTTGAACTCTTAAAACTGTGTTCCAAATAAGCATCCTTTCCTTCTGTCATCACTCTAAGGTATTTTGTTATAGTGACAGATGGCTAGTGTGTGGTACATTGACTTATTTTTTTATGTCTTATTACTTGTTGTTTATTCAGAAATGCATATACGTCCTCCCATTTTGCCTAGTCTACAAAACTACAGCAAGCATGTTATGTACGACCATTGATACGGATTTACAGTGAGTCACAAAGCAAAACATGATTCCCTTAGCTCACAAGGTTTAGGATATTGAGGCAGACACCAGATATCAGAACCTACCACGCACCCTGATCTTCATTTGCTGCATGCTATGACACATTGCAGTAACACACAGCATAGCAGGTTTTGCAGCCAGGTGTGTGAGCCTAGCACCTTTGTATTGCATCTCTTTCTACTCTGATGCCTGACTGTGTCCAGCTCTCTCTGTTACTAAGAAAAAGAGCCAATTGTAAGCAGTATCTTGTCTTGTGTTTGAAACAGTTATGCCCACATTCTCACATGCACTGAGGGGTATTCACATTGATTTAAATAGTCCATGATCTATTGAGATTGTAAGCCAACACAAAATGCTAGGGAAAAAAATCTAGAAAATATTAATGTTACTTTAATCTTTGTTATTTGTGTGTCAGATTTGATGTCATACATGCCAGACTAACAAACTGTAGCTGCTTGGTACTTCCTGAGATTGTGACAATCATGGAAAGATGGAACAACTGTTCTGAACCTCTGTTATAAAACTTTCATGGCATGTGTCAGGATAAGGTTGTAGTTTATAATTTTCTTTCTTCTTATGCATTACTGGCTAAAGATGACCTCATCACGGACAAAGTTCTGCCTTTCCAGAGCAGAGGCTTTATCAGTTCAGGAATCCTTTCTTTGAGTGACATTTTATTGGAGAACCTTTTCCAAATGGTTACGTTGACATAGAAAGTGTTTTCACTTGTTGCCATTGCCCTAATTGACACAGGGAGCCTCTACCTCTTAGGCTTCCTTGGTAGGACCCAAGCACATTGCTGCAGCATTATGGTCTATGATCTAGACCCTGAGGGTGTCTCTGAAGTTCAACCATAGACTGGATTGCAGGAACCACATTAGAAACACCTCACATACTCCAAGTAGACCCCAGTTACCATTTGTGATGTTATGACTTTTTCTAGGGAGACATGAACAAATCTTTATTCACCCCAGATACCCCACTGACCACAGGCAAAAGAAATGATTCCACTCAAGTATATCTTAGTGAATCCATGAGTTTCTTTTGGTTACTTACAAGGGCATGGGTGATGTGTCACCAGAGCATGGGTGACTCCAACACACTGACAGATTAACCTCAGTGTAAACACAACTCACAACAGTTCCATTCCTGGAGTTCCCTCCAACAATTCTCAGAAGATCCAGAATGGGTTGATTGCTAGTTTATAACCTAGGGAGGGAGGCTGTAGACCTTCCTAGTTCCTACATTCCCCTAGCATGACCTGTAAGTTCATTTACCTCTTCAGTCTAATGAGCTCCTCTCCTATCCTCAAAAGGGGTATGTTTGTAAAATCATGACAAAATTATTCAAGCCATTTCCTTTACCTTAAGTGATCCTTAAGTCATGACATATGTGTATGCAACCTTAGAAATTCATGCCAAAATTTTCACCTCAAAATAGAGAGAGAAAGAAAGAGAGATGACAGATAGATAGATAGATAGATAGATAGATAGATAGATAGATAGATAGATAGATGACAGACAGGGAAAACCTCTCTTCTGTTTGGCATGCACACCAAGTCACAGGCATCCCATAACAAGTCATGGTTTATTCCTTCATGCTTATTTTCACCAAAGAAAGTAGAACTTCCTACTCAGCCATACGGCATAGCAATGTAAGTAGTGTCTAGCACACACATGACTAAATTTGATAGTGCTACTGACTTGACCACTTCCTAAGCACAGCATATGTACTAAAATGCAAGCCTTCATCTTGAAGCAGGCCTTTGTCTTTTTTATATTTCCTGGGAAGATGACACACAATCCCTTTTCTTCCCAAGAACACACCAGGCCTTGCTGTTGGCCTTTAATTTGCTAGTAAAAACTGCATAGAATGTGCTGGACGGATACAGAAATATTGGGAGAGTAGGTGAAGCATTTGGAGCCATTCTGTGCATAATATGTCTTGATCCAGGCAGCTCCTACTTAGTCATTCTGTTTGTTCTCCTTTAATAATGGAGCAGGCACGTGCTTATCATACTAGTCTTCCACGGGGACTTCTTATAAGTGTGAGTTCCTTTGCTATGAAATGGTTTATTATTGTGTCATCAGGACTGACTCTTTTTCATGCACAAGGTGTGCAAAACACCAGGAGGGAAACATATTCATGAGGGGAAGCTATTTCAATTTCCTTGCAAATGAGCCATGTAAATCTGAGTTCATAGTAACAAGTGCAAACTCACTTCAGAAATCATCACAGCTGGGAGCTAGGGAGACAGATCAGTGGTAAAGTGCTTGGGAGTTGAGTTCCAACACCTACTACCCAACTGAGTTGTCACACAGTTCCATAGATCCAGCCCTGGTGCAGGTAGCAGGCAGATCCTAGGAGCACGCTGACCAGCCAGTGTAGCAGATCAGGACAGCCAGAAACGATGACTGAGATGCTGAATACCAAATGGCATTCTAACGTAATCCAATTGGATCAAGTGAGAGACCTCATCTCAAAAATAGGGTGGCAAGTAGCTATGAAGTAGGACACTCAATGCCAATCCCTGGCCTATACATATGCTTGTGTATCTGTAGCACATGTACATACAAAACACACACATATATCACACACATTATAAAATAAAAGTAAATAAACCCAAATACAGGTGAAGTTTCCAGTTAAGTACCAGCTTGAGTTCTCCATGCCCTAGGAATCAAGTGTGTGGTGATTTCAGCAATGGTATCTTACCACCAAGTTCTGGAAAGTAAATGAGAGCAATGGCAATATTTGGGAAGATGTACAGAACTTCACCAACCAACAACAAGAAACGAGTACACCATAAAAAGTATTGAATTTCTTAGTTAATAGCTTGAGGTACATGGGAGGAGCTTCTCCCCATTATAGGGTAGCTCGAATTAATCACCTTTTGTATATAAGTATGTATATATAACTTATACGTATATACAAAATATATTTTAGGATGCTTCTGTCATAGTATGTTTCTTGGTGGCATTTTTATACAGTGGCAAGGTTCTAGGTGGCATTTTCAAGGGTCTTTTGCACTAGTTATTTGCTCCCTATACTCACTGCTCTACACTGCCCTCCCATCCCTCACCCTATGTAACCTTGCCTCTTCCATTATTCCCCTCTCCATCTTTCATACCACCTACCCTCTATCCACATCCCTTGAAATCCACTCTGTAGCCCTGGTTACTTTCCTGGTGGCTATAGGCACTCCAATTTAAACACACACGTGTGAAGAGTCAAAGCCAGTACCCACATATGAGAGACAACTCTAGTATTTGGCATTTCATGCCTAGGTTGCCTCACTCAGGATAATTATTTCCAGCTCCATCCATACACCTACGAATTTCATTTTCCTTTAACACTGTATAATAGTCCATTATATGTCAGCTACATGTTTTTATCACCCATTTGTCAGTTCCTATGATGTTAAGTTTTATGCAGCTGTAAATCTTGTTTGATACAATAACAGCTGCCTGATATAAATAATTATAAGGCCAATGATATAAATAATGGTAAGCTTGTTATGTGATTTGTCAGTCGCCTTCTGATTGCTTTTAAAGAGCATTCCCATCAAAGACCAGCTTGGACATCAACAGAGGAAACTGAGTTGAAGCTTAGAAACAGGATGGTTGGTCATCCAACAGACTTTTCCTGAGGGCAACTTTCCAGGCCGGAACTGATAGTTTATGACCCTGGATTCCACTGATAGCAGAGAACTGAGAAGCCAGAAATAAATTGTTGACATCATCCAGTGCTGGTATCTTCCTGGTGTGGGCTTACATCTATTATGGTACACGTAGGCTAGGGCTGTTGACTCTAGCGTGGGCTTTCTGCTGTTGGTGGCAAAGCTTCTGCAAAAGAAAAGAAGAAGAAAAAAGAGCATACACCTGCACACACACACATCCATACCCACACGTACACATACACGTACACACACATACTTACTCTTGATGATGACGTAAGACAGACTCCAACAGGTATGACCAAACAAGCTTCTTTCAAGCTTATCTTATTTTATTCATAGACACATACATAGACATACATGTGCATACATACATATACATAAATACATGCATACATACATACATACATACATACATACACATTCACACATTGGGTAGATGGAAATGGGTTCCAACTCAAACTTGAACACACACACACACACACACACACACATCTTGGTGGTTGGAAAAATATTCAAACACCCTGCTACTATAAATACATACATATATACAAATATACATTTAATGAATGGAATAAACTCTGAAGAGAGAGGTCCAACAACTTTATTTCTCCCGCAGTTTATATATCCCTACAAAATTTTCAAACAACACGGAAATGTGGTTACATTCTATTTTTCTTTAAGTAAATGATTGTGATGAAAAACATCTTCCCCAATACCCTCACATGATCAAATGTTTTATTTATTATGGGTAAAAAATATGAAAAAAACTATTTCCATACACATTTGTAACTAAGAACTCATAGACATTTTTAACTAAGCAACTTGTTGAAGACTAACAGTGTGAGAAAGCAATGTAACTTCTCAGGCAACTTTTTTCTTTTCTGGCAGAGTGAAATTTGCGGCTACAAAGAAAGGACCAATTATCTTAAAAGATAATCTTATAAAAATTTAAAAGGATCTTGAATCTAAACTTTTACATAAAAAACAATCAGCCATTTCTACTTTAAATCCTCAAGGTGCTCATCTATTCATTAATAATTTTTATTAAATCATATCAAGAAGCTGAGGGCAAAAATGGGTACCAGAATTTAATCACCTTGAAGCCCAGTTTCAGTGAGAGAGTCATGTCAGCTAATGCTAATCTAGCTTATATTGTTCTTCCTTGCCAACTTCAAAAAGTCCCTGGTTTCACAAAAGATGCTCAACTATTCAACAAGGACATTTGCTCAACCATGTTTGTAGCAGCTTTATTTGTAATAGCCTGAAGCTGGAAACAACCCTGATGTCCCTCACCTGAGGAATGGATACAGAAATTGCGGCACATCTACTCAATGGAATATTACTCAGCAATAAAAACAAACAAACAATCAAGGAAATCATGAAATTTGCAGGCAAATGGTGGGAACTGGAAAAGATCATCCTAAGTGAGGTATGCCAGAAGGAGAAAGACACACAGTGTATATACTCACTCATAAGTGGATATTAGATATATAATATAGGATAAACATATTAAAATCGGTACACCTAAAGAAACTAATCAAGAAGTAGGACTCTGGCTAAAATTCTCAATCCCCATTCAGAAAGGCAAAGAGGATGGATATCAGAAGAGGGAGAAAACAGAGAACAGGACAGGAGCCTACCACAGAGGGCCTTTGAAAGGCTCTACCCTGCAGAGTATCAGAGCAGATGCTGAGACTTATAGCCAAACTTTGGGCAGAGTGCAGGGAATCTTATGAAAGAAGGGGGAGATAGTAAGACCTAGAGAGGATAGGAACTCCACAAGGAGAACAACAAAACCAAAAAATCTGAGCACAGGGGTCTTCCCTGAGACTGATACTCCAACCAAGGACCATTGATGGAGATAACCTAGAACCCCTGCACAGATGTAGCCCATGGCAGTTCAGTGTCCAAGTGGGTTCCATAGTAATGGGAACAGGGACTTTCTCTGACATGAACTGATTGGCCTGCTCTTTGATCACCTCCCCCTGCGGAGATAGCAGCCTTACCAGGCCACAAAGGGAGACAATACAGCCACTCCTGATGAGAGCTGATAGACTAAGATCAGAAGGAAGGAGAGGAAGACCTTCCCTATCAGTGGACTTGGGGAGGAACATGGGTGGAGAAAGGGAAAGGAGGGTAAGATTGGAAGGGCAGAAGAGAGGGAGCTACAGGGGGGATACAAAGTGAATAAACTGAAATTAATAAGGGGGAAGGAGGGTGTGACTGAAGGGGAGGAGGGAGAGCTTTACAGGGGAAAATAATAAAAAATTTAAAAAGGAGTGAACTTTCCTGATCTTCAAACTGTTCCCTTAGATTTTCTGTATCTGAGCCACTAGCAGAAACATCCTTATCTAACCTTGCTAAACAATCTATTTTCCAAATTCTTTCTAAGGGTAGTGGCCATTGCTGACAATCTGCATCTGTAGGTTCTTTTCAAGGGTGGTGGCTGAATCATTAATCTGCTCCAGCAGCAATGCCTGAATGAGACCAAGCATTATCACTGCCAGTGACACTGCCCAGTGAGGGGTTGGGGGCCCCTTAGAGTTCTCACACAACTCATACATTATGAGGGGCGTGATGACCACAAGGGCAACAAGCAGAGCTGTGCTCACAACAGCGTGACACTTAGTTCTTGGGGCTCTGCAACATTGAGTCACACCCATTCTGGTTTTTACTAAGTGGTGGGTCACATTCCATGAGTTCTAGAGCCATTTGCTGATCCTCCTGCATAGCACCTGACACACTCCAAAAAGACAGAACTTATGTCTGATGTCAATAAGTAGATGAAAATCATGTGGCTGACTAGGCAAGAGAGCCTAGTCTAGTGCTATTATCCTGACAAAAAGTCATTTGCATAAACTGCTCTGAAGTTTCTATCTGAATATCCATAGACCAGTGTATCTTTCAGCCCTCAGCAGGGAAACTTTTAGACCAGATCATGATTAATACAGCGACTCACAACTGGTCAACACGAAGAGAATGAGAGACTGTAGAATACTCAGCTTCAAATTGAACATCCACACATCCATATTGTATGTCCCCACCACCACTGCCACCCAAGGCTCGGGGAATCATTGCAGAAGAAAGAACTGAAGGATTGCAGGAGCCAGAGATAATGGGTGTGTATAGTAAGACAGCGTTTGCCACACATGCCAGGGCAATTGCACACGTAAACTATGAACTCACAGTGGTTTGTCTTCATGCAGGAGATCGTCACAAGAGTAAACCAGCCAAAATCCTAGTGGATGGGGGCGGGGAAGGAGGGGAGAAGTTCATGAAGTTCATGACCAGACATGGGTTAGTCAACTTTTGTCAAGAATGCGTTCCTGGAGAGACTACCCATCTTCCAATACCCATACAAAGTTAATGGAGTGTATGGGTGTTTCAAAGGACTCAGCATGTGAAAATGGAGGAAAAGGGCATTGGGGGATAAGGACTGGAGTGGAGTGGATGGGGAGCTTATTTGATCACATATTATGTATCTACCCAGTGTACAATAACCGACTACCATCTGAGCCGGGTGCAATGATGGAATAAAACAATTATCAACATACCAAATTTGGAGCTGGGTATAGTTGAGTGATTGACTGAAATGTATAAGTCCTTACGGTCTAAGTTCAGTCTCCAACACTGTGGTAAATATACACTAAAGGCTTCCCATCCCTTAAATATTGTATTAGGTCAGTGCATGTGTACATATCCACATTATAGATAAAACACCTGAAATTCCAAGATTCTTGCTAAAAGCCTTTCTGAGGATGGTGATAAGAACACAGTAAAAACACATACCTGCAACTCCATGCCTGTGTTGCCTTGTCCACTTATTGTTCCTTTATTGACTTAGCAAATGCTCAGGAATGACTAGCTGTATGGAAAGCTCTCTGCTAAACGCTGGAGACCCTGCCACAAGCCAGTCACATGGCAACTGCTTTCATTGACCATAGAAGACAAGGAACAAAGCAGTGAGCACTCAAGGGAAGGCAATTCATATATTCACAAAGCTGTAGAAAAGCAGGCAGCTGATATGATTAAGCTGAGCAAAGGGCTTGGATTCCAGGCCAGGGAGCAGAGAGAAAGACAGCTGAGGAAAAAACAGCTGAGAAGTGAGGCACACTCGGGAGACTTCCAGAGAATCTGGGTGCTCCCAGAGTGATGTGAAGCAGCAAGCACCCATTCTGCTCAGACAGAAAAAAAGCCTGAGTGCAGTGGGAGGCAGATCAGGAACCAGTGTGGGAGGCTGAAAACTGGGGCTTGGGAGTGGAGTGTCAGAACAGGAGTTCAGCACAGTTCTGTCCACTTGACACTACCCTAACTTTCACTCCGGAGCCTCAGCATTACCGTTAGCTGGAACATCAAAGCCCAAACATTCCTCCATGTTTTCTCTTCCAAGGTTTCATGCCTTGGAAAATGGCTTTTCAGTTTCTCCAGCCTCAAGTCGGAAAGCTCACTTCCTCCCTCTTGCTTGCCCCTCAGCTAATCAAGAAACCAAACAGTCCTGTCTTGCTTCCACCAGCTTTTTTGTCTCCTTCACAATTCTACTCCCCTAGATCAGGCCACTTGGAACTTGGCTGGGTATAGCTTGGCTCTCTATACTGGCACCTTTTTAATATTAGCTCATTACCTGTAAAACTATACTTGGAATTAATTTGTGGCTAAAGTAAAAAAGAACAAACTCTTGGGTGCTTTATCACATCTTAGCTCTGCAAACTTCCTGAACAACACTGCATAGCCCGAGATAAATAGCAAAAGACATACCATATTAGAACAGAAATGTGGAAATATTATCTTTGAACAGGGGTCCCATGAAAAAGTATTTCAGCATTATTGTTCCCTTCAGTATCAGGGGTATTATAAATTCAGCTGAACATAATTTACTGTTTACTTAATAAGCACACACTGTTTTAAAGGATATAAATAAAAAGAAGACATAGTTTCCCAATTATATAACTCAAAATTTGGTGGAAAAAAAACAAACCCACATACTGAATAAAAAAAATTCTTGTCATTGATACAAAAGTCTAAGTTAAACATCTGAATATTCCATTGAAAAGTAAAACTGGAGGGAGATCACAATGCCTTGCCAACTGTTACAAAATAGCTAATTTGGAGACAGCAGGATGGCTCAGAGGGTACAGCCACTTGCCACTGACCCTGACATCCTGAGCTGGATCCCTGGGATCCACATGGTACAGAAGAGGACCAACTCCTGTAGATTGTCCTCTACACACACATGCACACACACAGAGATGTGCACATATGTGCAGACATTGTGCCACCTATACGCATGCACAAAATACATAGCTGTAATAATTTTTGTGAAATTATATAAATTATGTGCATGTCTTTGGGTAGAGATGGAGCCACCTGACCAATGGGTACAGAAGACATTGATTATCTCTCTGGGAAGCAATGACAGACATAAAAGTCAAGGCCAGATGATTAAGGACGTCATTAGAAATAGAAAAACTGTCAGAAATAGAAAAAATGTCAGAAGAAAATAGGAAAGAGCATCATTGTAGCCCCAGATCCCCTTACCACACTAAAAGCACCACCCCTGAAAACAGTGATAAATTCACCCATCTTAACTGAGAATGACTTTTCATCAACAGACACCACAAAGTGAAAAGACAAGTCACAAATAGTTAACCACACACAATCAACAGAGGCAAGGCAACTGACAGACTCAAAAACCTCACAGTAAAGAAAGATAAAACAGAAAAATAAAAGATAGGTTTCTTAGTCATTTCATAAAAGCAAAATAAGCCTAGACAGTAACATGGCAAATGCCTGCCTGCATTGGCATCTTTATTTGGCAGCTAATCAAATGGTATAATAATAATAATATAACAATATAATGTAGTGATATAATAATTATATAATACATAATAATGCTATAATAATATAATAGTATAATAATCTAGTGTTATAAGCAAAACACTAGATTATTTTCTTCTCAAATTATTTACTTTTTGAGAATAATTTTATCATTTTGCCCTTCATTTGCCTCCCTCCAAAGCCTCCCATTTATTCCTTCTTGCTCTCTTTCAAATTCAAGACTTTTTGTTGTTAATTATTGTTACATACATATATGTGTGTATATATATGTATATATTCCTAAATACATAAATATGACCCATTCAGTTTACATGATGTCACTTATATGACTCTTTTCAGAGCTGACTGTTTAGTATTACATACCCAACTGGTGTGCTCTTTCTACCCTATCTCAGGAGCCTTTAGTCTCCCATGATTTCTGCATAGGGTTGAGGCCTCTTGGGCTTTCCCTCACTCAAATTAGCATGTCTATAGTTGCCACCCTTGTTCAGCTCATGTTTAGGCAGTCATGTTAAGGAAACTATGGGTATAACCATTAATGCCGCTAGGGGACACAGTCCCACAGCAAACTTTCTAATCCTCTGGCTCTAACAACCTCTAAGTCTCCTCTTCTGCAATGATTTCTGGGCTTTAGGTGAAGAGCTGTTTTGCACCTGTAACCCTTGGGACTGGGCTCCACAACTCTGCATTTTGGTTGGTTGTGGTTTTCTGTAGTGACCTGTCTGTTGAAAAGAGAAGTTATGAAAGGTTAGGACTACACTTTCTGTAGGTAAAGACAATATTTAGAAATTAAAGATTATGCAAGGTAATGGCTGCATTACTTCACAAGCCCTGAGTAGCTGCCTAGGTTTCCAGTACCAGGCATGGCATCCCTCCTGTTGAGTGGATCCTAAGTCCAAGAAGAAAGCTGATGTTCACTGCCAATGTTTGCGTATCACTATTGTACCCTTGGGGTTATCATGTCATGCTTCATGTGGTTCATAGGTAGGTTCATCCCTGAGTGGGACTGATCAGTATTTATCTCCTTTGCAGGTATCAGAGGTGCCATGAAAGCTAGTCTTTGTGGACAAGTCTCTCAGCTCAGCTCCATGACAGAAGCCTCTGAGCCTCATATCTAACAGTGCATGGTGTCTTCATCAACAAGGACTTGAATTGGACCTCTGCTGGAGCAACATATGGCAATAACAGCCTTCAATATTTTGGGAGTCACTTAAACAATCCTGAACAACAACTCAAAAGAGGAATTCTCTTGCCTGCCATCAGGATTTTTCTTAGATGATCAACAGCTCTTGGAAAGAGTGCTAAGACCTCACCTGGGAAAATTTTATTTCAACTACATATGTATATTTCTAGGCTGACTTAGATGCACTGCAGGTATTTTTATGTGCGTATCTATGTCTTGAGGCTTGTTCAGACATTCTCACCGTTATTGAACCCTCTTCGCTCCTTCGGTTTTCCTTTCTCTCCTCCCTAATTGGTTGCCCCAATCTTCCCATATCTACATCATGCTCTATTGGTCTCCCCCCAAAAAACCACACAGATGACGGTCGCTTTTTACTTGTCATTCCAGGATATTTACTCACATCTAAAGATTTGGAGCCTCAGAGGAGAAAGAACATGTGATCCTTCCATCCACTTGTTCCATTGTATTCTGTAGTGTATTCATCCAATATTGTCATTGTTTGATCATCAGCTGAAGGCCTTGCAAGTTGTTTACATTTACTGGCTATTGTGTAAGTTCATAACTTAGTACAACTGAACAAGTATCTGGTGGACAGAGTGTACTTTAGGAATACACCTGAGTTATATGAGAATCCTCTACACTGATTTGCAGAGGAGCTGAAGCAGATTGCAATTCCACCAACAGTGAATAAGGGTTCCAACTTCCTCACATTCCTTCCAGAATTTATGATTAGTTGTTTGGTTGCTTTATGCAATTCAGACAGGAGTAAAATAAAAATCTTGCTTTTCATCTTTGTAATTTCTAGGGATGATGAATATTTTTTGAGCTATTTCTTAGTCAGTTTTTTTTTCATTTGAGGACTCTCTCTGTTCAGGTTAATTTTTTGAATCAGTCATTTTTTTTAACTTTGTTTTTCGTTTGTTGAGTTCTTTGTATGTCCTGTATGTTAATCCTCTGTCAGATGATAGCTGGCATGGAGTCTCCCCCATTTTACAGTACTCCTCTTTATCAAATTGATTATGTCTTTAGCTGTGAAGTATTTTACCTTTATGAAATCCCACTTGTTAATTGTTGGCCTTAATTCTTGGGCAGATGGGACTCCAGGCTTGATCTGGGGATTTAAGGAGGGTTCATGGAGGGAGGAGAAGATTGTCACAGGCAGACTCACCAGGTTAGACCCTGGAAAAGGACTGTATATTTTTTAAAGGAGCATCAGTGAGGGAAGGAAACAATCCCTGAGTATGGGAGGTGCATGATGTCACTTGCATAAGTATATACAAGTGTGGATCCAGGAAGATACAGGAGACAATACAGACCATCCATGGGAGCCTAACTCCTCCCGCTGACAGCAATGGCCCCCCGGGTCTGTTACTCCCACATCAGTCTTCCCTCTTGTCTCCCATCAGGCCCTGCTTCCCAGACACAGCAGGCCCCACAGTGACTCTTCAGTAACATACCAAAGACATCTCAATGTGTGCACCTGACAATCTCAGTCTCCAAGGAGGAAGGAAACCAGCTCAGGGCACTGTGAGTGATTGTTCCTGTATGAATTCAGTTCACCTTGATCCTGAGCCAATCTACCATACACACTCTACATGACAGACCCAGAAGCCTCCTGCTCTCCAGGTTAAGCAACAACTGCTTTGTACAGGAACAGCAGCCAGGCTGCACTGTGGAAGGTCTTTTCATTAAGGCGACCTGCCAGCAGCAACATGTCACACTCCGTGTATTAACCACCTGTCCGCTTTTATTACACACTGACCGATATGTGTTCAGAAAGATGTTCTAAATAGTCTGGGAAATGGATGGGGAGGGGGGAAGGTCTTCATACTTATGACTGGCCTACTCAGCTTCATGGATTTCCTGTCATGATTTCCAGGTGCCCTCTTTCTAACAGCTGCTGCCATGGTGGTGTGACTTTCTGTAGGGAGATCTGAACAAACATCTGTTCACCACAGATAGGGTACTAACCACAGACCAAAGGAACAAGCCCATTGAAGCCTATCTTAGTGAGCTGGTGAGCTTATTGGGGTTACTGACATGGCTATGGATGACCCAAAGACAGCTGTATCAACAAAAAAGCATAGTCCTACATGCTGGCCGGGATTTTGTCATCTTGACATAAGTTAAAGTAATCTAAGAAGGGACATCAATTAAGAAATTTCCTGCATCATCCATCATATTGTCCAGTAGGCAAGTCTACAGGGCATTTAATTGATTAATGGTTGATGTGGGAAAGCAGCCTGATCATGCCATAGAGAGCAAGTCAGCAAGCAGCACTCCTCCATGGCCTCTGCATTGGTCCACACCTCTTACTTCCTACCCTGACTTCTCTCCATGAATAACTGTGAAGTGGAAGTATAAGCCAAACAGAGCATTTCCTCTCCAGTTTGCTTTTGGTAATGACGAATCACAGAAATGAAACCAATTCCAACACCCAGCATGGGTGATGAGTCTAAGAAGCTGCATCCCAGGAACATCCTGAAGAACTTGCCAACAACTTGACAGGTCAGAGAGTTTCCTATTCAAAATAAGCTTTTTGAGACTTGCAAATTTCAAGAATTTGTGGGCTTTTACTTCCTTATCAGTATAAATTTTATTTCCCGAGCCCTGTAAGTTTTGTTTACTTCTCAAGTCTTAAAAAGCCTCCCTCCAACATAGAATATATCAATTCAAAGGAATATTGCTATCCAGCATCCTTTCACCCCTTGAAGCTATGCTAATAAATTTCTCTATTCTATCTTCCCTAACACCTGGCTGCTTTAAGACATCCTGGAGATGACTTAGCTTCTCAGAGCAGATAACAGGCACGTGTGTGTTGCAAAGCCTCAAACCACATGTCAGTCCCACACTTACAGTCCTCAGTATTCCTGGGCTAGCTTGTCACTGAGAACTCTAAAGATTTCCCCTCAGGTCACAGATGATTCAAGACAAGATCTGTTGTGCCCTGTGACATCTCTGTCATGTCACAGCTCTCACCTAATCAGCTCAGAAAGATGCACTTTGAGATGTCAATGTGCTTTCAACTGACTTGTTAGTGTCACAGCCTAGACTGTCTTTCTCAAACACTTGGGAGCCATGGGAAACTGCAGCTCCTCACTCCCCAGCATATGGGGGGAAGAAACTGGGCTCAGAAGGCAAGTGACAACAACTGCAATTTTTCAAACTCCATGGATATTTATTGATCAAGGACAATGAAGCAAAGCTGTATGGGGGGGGGCAAAGGATAATTTGTGTGTTCTGTCATTCCAAAAATTTTAGTACCATGAACCTAAATTGGAACAAACCACACTAAGCAGACCCTGGTGAGGCTGGAGAGACCCTGAATGGATGGTGGCAATGTCCAGTTACTATTCGTGACATAAGACAATAGGAAGCTGGCTGAGGGCATGAACAAGATGAGAAATGCCGCCAGTGATCCAATCTATTCCTGGAGTGAATATCCTTGGAACTGGAGAATAAGAAGAGCAGAGGACTAGTTAGGAGAGTGGTTGGGAAGCTGTCTGTGAACAGCTGACAGCCCGGGATGAGATGTGCTGCTGATGTCACGGATGCAAGGTTTGGCACATGTAAGTCGATGACAGGTGGCACCTGGGAGGTAATAGGTTGTGCAGTGGCTCAAGGTCAAAATGTGGATGTTTAGAAAACATGTAAAAACCGGGTCCTAACGGACAAAGGGGGGCATGGAGTCACCACTCTGAGGTATGTGTAGTCATCCACATGAATGCCTTGGGTGACAGACGCAAAGAATGACTGGGGGAATGAACCAGAAGAAAGTAGACAGATAAACAGAAAGTGTAAATAGTTTCAGGTGGAATTAAAGTCACTTGCCTATAGTTTAGGTGTGAGGGGTGCAGTAAAGAGAAGCCAGGTAGCTGCTTCAGCCACAACATCTGAACTCACTGCCTGGGTTAATGCAGTCATTGGCATGGTGGGTGCAGAGCATGACTTACAGAAGTTCAGAGAAATGGAGCTCTGCATGTAGGGAAAGTCTAGGAAAAGCATATGTTTCATGCATGCAAATAATATGTAAATAGCAATGTTTTTAAAACCTGTCTTGAACTGGCACTAAACTTAGCGTGCACAAAGCTCTGTGTTCAGCTCCTCACACTGCACAGATCAGGGGTGATGGAGCACCTGGAGCCCCAGAACATACAGGGTGACTGCAGAAGGATCAGACATGGAAGGTCTTCAGGGGCTACATAGGGAATGTAAGGCCAGCCTGTCTCAAAGTACCAAAAATAAATAAATAAATAAATAAATAAATAAATAAATAAATAAACAAAGCTATCTTAGGAGTTCTAAATAGATTTTAATACATAAAACAGAAAGGCCCAAACAGCAAAATATTTTATTCATATTTCAGTTGGCAGTTCTCTTCTTTCCTATTTGTCTATATATGATGAAATTTAAGTGAAACTGAGTATTAGAGTCAGTGAAATAAGATACCCTTAGTGTTCTCAAAGAAAAGGATACAAACGTGTAAATTACTGAGCTACACTAAGCGCAGGAATAGGAGAGACCTTTTTAGAAGTCTGAAAAACACAAAAATATTTTCAACTTATTTTTTTGCTATTGACATTGCTTGAATGGATAAAACTGACAGAAAATAGAATTGTACTGTAGTTCTCTTTTGCTCTTACGACATATGCAAAGCTTTAAATAAAGTACTTGTGAGGCTAAGTTAGTCCAAAATTTAAAATGTTCAGTTCCCTGGTGACAACTTCTCATGGTACCAGAAGGAGCTATGCAAGCTGCCAGTGAAGGAAAAAACAAACAAACAAACAGTAGACAAACCAAGATGATGTAATTCCTATGAACAATATCAATGACCAGAATGGCAAGATATCACCAAAGAGGCAAGAGAAGCATTTATATCCTGATAGCCAATAGGCATCAAAAATTAGACTTCAGTCCTACTATAGAGGAGGGACTCATGCCAAGTATGGTAGATTTGGCTCCACTCCCTCAGCCTGTGAGGCCACACACCCTAGAAGAAAACCTACTACTACCACACCCCTAAGCCAGTATAATTCCTAATCATACTCTCAACACCTATCCGTGTATCTAAAGTAAGTGTAGCTCTTGTGTCTCATCAAAGAAGCTTCTTTATGCACCAGGTAGAGATAAGCATATAAATTCACAACTGGTCAAAATGCAGAGAGCAGCTGATCATGATTCCAACCCCAACCAATTCCTCAACTACACAATCTCACACCTAAGGCTCAAGGAATGTCTCAGAGGAGGGAGTAAAGGGACCATAGAGCCCAGAGGATTGGGATGTCTGCTGTTGTATGTCTTCTGCATATGGCAAGGAAGCTGCCCCACAGTCAGCCTTCTTCTGGAGATGAATGCCTAACAGGCTATCCAGCTCCAAGTGTTCAGCTCTAACACATATAAACAACACTAGGACGGAACTCACACTGCGGTGTGAACGACTCACACCTGTCTCACAAAATCAAAACCCAATAAATATGGACTACAGAGCTGGCTTGGCTGTTAAAGGCTAGGCTCACAATCAAAGCCTCAAAAATAAATAAATAAATAACTTTATGACAGTCTAGTCAAACTACAAATAACTGAAACAGAACAAGAACTACAATTATGACAGAGAGTGAGGTAAAATGTTTATTATTCACAGAGGCAATTATATGTGAAATAATAAGAAGGAAATGGAGGTAAAAGAAAAGACAGATGGTAAATAGTGACCATTTACAATGTGTGAAATACATTATACTATTTCGTATGTATATCATTTAAAATTCTATAGCATACATGGAAAATAAATTCCAAAAATAAAAAGTTTAATTATGCAACTATAGCCAAGAAAAGCTCAAAACTCCTGTCATATATCAGCAAAAATGCTCTGGAAGTGCAATTATAAAAAATTAATTTTCAAAGCAACTTATAAAGTAAAGGACCATTTTAAAGCACCTTATGTTATGAAGCAGTTTTAAAAACATGAAATGTTACTGAGAGAGTAAAAAAATGCTTTACTAAAGTAAGCATGTTATGAAATTTAATAGGAAGACAGCCTATAGAAAGGACAAAACTTTCTCCCCAAATTATTTACACATCAATTTTCATACCATTTGAAACCTCAGTATTAATTATGGAGAATATAACTGAATTTTTCTTATTTGATGTGATACAGGTAAGTATAATTAAACATAATTTCAATATTAGAATGAATTAATGATTTTTACCTGTGTCAACTATTTTTTACCATTATAACAATTAACCACAAGGTCATGAATAAGTCACTATATGCTACTAGATCAGTAGCTCAGAAGAAGAGTTAATGTAAGTCTATGCTAATCTTATTTTAATTAGCAAAAAACTTAGTGCATGGTTGTGAGATCCACGCTGTGAAGCTGAAATTACACATCAGACAACAACAGAAATGGTGCCCAAGTGTAGAAAGCAGGCAATCACATGTGGAAAGTAGATAAAAAATTTAAACAAATTTTCCTTTTTAAAAAAATTTAAAAGTATTATATTTTAGACATATGCCTAGGAGTGGTATAGCTGGATCTTAAGGTGCTCAAGTATACAACAAGGACATTTGCTCAACCATGTTTGTAGCAGCTTTATTTGTAACTTCCAGAAGCTGGAAACAACCCAAATGTCCCTCATTTGAGGAACGGATACAGAAACTGTGGTACATTTACACCATGGAATACTGCTCAGCAAGTGAAAACAAAGAAATCATGAAATTTGCAGGCAAATAGTGAAATCTAGAAATGATTATCCTGAGTGAGGTATCCCGGAACCAGGTGGATATTAGACATATAATATAGGATAATCATACTAAAGCCTGTACACCTAAAGAAGCTAAGCAAGAAGGAGGACCCTGGTAAGAAGCTCAATCTTCACTCAGAAAGGCAAACAAAATGGATATCAGAAGAGGGAGAAAACAGGGAATAGGACAGGAGCCTACACAATGGGCCTCCGAAAGACTCTACCCAGTAAAGTATCAAAGCAGATACTGAAGCTCATAAACAAACATTTTGCAGAGTGCAGGGAATCTTATGAAAGAAGAGGGAGATAGAGAGACCTGGAGGGGACAGGAGCTCCACAAGGAGAGCAACAGAACCAAAGAAAAAAATCTGGGCACAGGGGTTTTTTTCTGAGACTGATACTCCAAACAAGGACCATGTATGGAGATAATCTAAAACCCCTGCACAGATGTAGCCCCTGGCAGCTCAGTGTCCAAGAGGATGCCCCAATAATAGGAACAGGGACTGTCTCTGACATGAACTCATGGGCTGGCTCTTTGATCATCTCTACCTGAGGCAGGAGAAGTCTTACCAGTCCACAGAGGAAGACAAAGAAGCCAGTCCTGATGAGACCTGATAGACTGGGGTCAGATGGAAGGGGAGGAGGACTACCTTATCATTTGACTGGGGGAGGGGCAATAGAGAAGAAGAGGGAAGGAGGGTGGGATTAGGAATGGATCCCGGAGGGAGCTACAGCTGGGATACAAAGTGAATAAACTGTAATTAATGAAAAGAAAAAAAAATTAAATAAAAGTGAAAAAAAAGTATTATTTTAATTTGTTTTCTCACGGTCCCAATCTCCCACCATGTTCACCCTTCACCCTTCCCCTTCTTCTCAGAAAAGGGGAGTCCCCTCCTACCAACCCACCCCGGGACATAAAAAAGGTATTCATGTTCAAAGTTAATGCATGCCATGAAGGAAAAAAACACGAGTGAGAAAGCCACAGTAGATATAAAGTTCTCCACCATGTAAAGAATGTAACGAACAGAAAACAGCCCCTTATCAGCACAGCCTTAAAGCCCTGTGGGGTCCAGAAAGGACTCTCAGATACGGGGAGACCACTCACTCTGAGGAATTTATTTAGACATAGGGTTTGCTATCTGATGTGATGCCCCTTTCTCCCTCTTTCCAGTGGCCTAAGAGTGTCTACCTGTCCCTCCACTAACTGGGACCGGATTTCTGTCTCTAATTGTTCCCTGGCAGAGCTAAGAGCAATGCCCAGACCTCCCCTGTTGTTTCCTTGTTGACAAATACAGAGACCCTCTATGTGACAGGGGAAATGGGCTACAGAGGGCAGAGACCTAGTGCTGTATATTAAAAAATAATAACAGAAATTGAACGTTATTGCCCATGGCTGAATGCAGAAAGCACTCAGACTGAGATTTTCTCTTTCCCTTTGTCCTATTCTGGAGACCCATGACCTCATATGGATTGACAAAAGAGCATGTTCTAGCTTGAGTGGTCAGAGCATTACAAAAGGGAACACAGTGGTGAGTGTGGCAGAGGAAGAGCATGCAGAGGATTTTGATAGGAACGATATAATCACAGTGGTGAGAAGACAGATGATGAGCCCTTAGTGTAGACATTAACACAGACTTGTTGGCTGCAAAGGGTACAAAACTATTGCCTTGCCTTTTTAAGTCTGAAAGTGTCAGGAGACTAAAAGCAAGGTGTCTGGGAAACTTTGAGAGAGCACCCAGTCGTCAAATCACCCAGCTCCTGGAGGCCAACTGTGTTCTTGGTGAGGGTCTTTTCTCTCAGACCTGAGGGATGGGACAGTCACACAGGTCCACATCGCACCCCATGCTATTCAGACTTCTGCCTCCCGTTCCACTGAGGCCCCTGGAGATCCGATGACTGTGTTGGAGGCATGCTCTCACATTAATTTCATCTGCTTGGTCTTCAGACTTAATCTTTTCTACAACCCTAGTTCATCTGTGCCCTGTTTTCAGGTGCCAGAGATTAGGCTGTGGACACTTAATCTGTTTGTGGTGGTCTCTAGATGTGAACCCACCCTACACATCCGTACCTTCACTACTTACTTTCTGTTTCTTATGTAGCTTCAATCCAGAACTGATAATTTCTAAACAAAAGGTAATTTATTGGGCAGAAAGAATTCTGTGCCCCACAATGTTTTCCACAACGGGCAGCAGTTTAGCAGATGGAAAACAGCCAAGAATCCAGAGGTCAAACCCAGCTACTTGAATGCCACTGATTGGCCCCTGGACAGCTGCATGGAACCCCAGTAGAGCCCCAACAACAGCACAGAGAACAAGCAAGACAAGCAGAGTGATTTAAACCACCTGGTTTAGGAAACTAAAGACTTTCTACAATTTTTAACCTAAAATGAATCCATCTCCAGTCCTTCAGTAACTACAGAATGTCAGCGAATCTTGGAAGAAACTCTAGAGACCATGTTAGCCTGGCTTTTCACAAATTCATCAGAATTCTCTGATTGCAACTCCTAGACCCTAAAATCAAATGTCAACTTGACATAGCTGTGGTAATCAGAGAAGAGGAAACTTCAATTGAGAAAATGCCACATAAGATCAAGCTGAAAGGCAAGCCTATGGGACATTTTCTTAATTGTAATTGGTAGGGAAGGGCCTAGCCCATTGTAGGTGGTACTGTTCCTTGGCTGCTGGTGGTTCTTGGTTCTATCAGAAAGCAAAATGATCAAGCCATAGGGAGCAAGCCAGTAAGCAGCACTCCTCCATGGCCTCTGCATCAGCTCCTGCTTCTAGGTTCCTGCCTTTTTGAGTTCCCTCTATGACCTCCCTCAGTGAGGGACTGTTACCTGGAAGTGTAAGGCAAGGGACTGTAAACCTTGCCTCCCCAAGGGTTGCTTTTGGTAATGGTGTTTCATCACTGTGATGATAATCCTAACTAGTATATCAGGAGCTGTGAAGAGTCTTTGTAGCTTTCAAGTATCTTGTTAAAACACTGCAGAAGCTAACCCTTTAGGGCATCTGGTTTTCTCTCCTTTATCTTTTTGTATATTAATAGGGGAACAGCCTCTCCCTTTGATGTGTAATAGGGAGAACTCTTTCCAGAAAGAAACAGCCGCTGTTTGTTTGCAACCCTGACTGAGGATTTTCTATGCATTATTCTTAAACCTCCCCATTATTAATCCTTCAAGTGTCACTAAGCTAGAACCAGCACGCGTGTCCTAATTGGGATATCAAGGATATGTGATGGTTCGAATGAGAATGTTTCCCATAAGAACATATGTTTGAATGTTAGTCACCATGAAGTTGAAATCTTTGAAAAGATTAGAAGGATAAGGTGGGCCTTGTTGGAGGAAATATGTCACTTTGGATGGCACTGATGTTTCAAAAGCTCCTGTTAGGCCTGATCTCTCTATCTGTGTCTCTCTATGTGGGTCTCTCTCTGCCCTGTCTCTGTCTCTCTCTGTCTTTCTGTCTCCATCTGTCTCTGTCTCTCTCTCGTCTCTCTGCCTATAAAAGAGGATGTAGCTCTTAATTGCTTCTCAGCGGCATGCCTGCCAGGCCTTCAGTCTTACTTCCCACTATGATGATAACACATCAAGCTTCTGAAACTGTAAGCAAGCTCCCAAATAAAGGCTTTCCTTTATAAGAGTTGCCATGGTCATGGTGTCTCTTCACAGCCATAGAACAGTGACAAAGACAGGAAGATTTGATTAAATGTTCAGGCTTTATAATCTACTAGCATGATGCACTGTGCTACTGAGAATTGCCACAGATCCGTTGCTTAGTAAACACAGCCCTATTCTTACATTTAGCCACCCACCAGTCTGTCTTAGCATTCACATCATCTCCTTCATATGGAGCCATCTTCTCTAATGGAAAGACTGCAAAGAATCATTAAACGCACTAACTCTTACAGAAACAATGAGAAAAATGATTAATATACTTTTGCTTACAATGTATTTTAAGGCAAAATTATCACTTTTAGGTAGATGCTTTTAAAATAGAATTTTTGTCTACTGAACATTTATGACAAGCATCTGATTCAACTAAAAGGAAAAAGTGGGTGGAAACGCAACTACAGTGATTTTTAAGCAAGGTCTGTATGCTATTTTACAACATTCTTAACAATGAAACACCATGAGAATATTTGACATGGGTAGTAAATGACTAGGACTTATTCGACAAAACATGTTAAACAGAGCTGTGCCTACTTTCTTTGTTCTGAAGTGAAGTTTGCTGAATTATTTTCATTGAAGCTGCACTGTGCATAGAACCAACCAAGTCCAGCTCTGGGCTCTGTCATCCAAAGGCCATGGTATGCTTATTGCCCAAGCAAATCTCTATACATGGATGTCTTTGGTGCAACATTTGATCTTTTCAAGGTAAACAATAAATGTTCTTATTACCTTTTACCTGGATAGCACATATTTAAGCATTTATTTTTGAAGGTGCAACCTGACTAGCTTGGGGAGTGAGCTGGAAAAATGTTGGTAAGTATTAAACAAGGGAGAACACGAGCTTTCCACTGCTCTTAAAAGCTGACCATCACTGAGTGCTTGCCCTATACCACACACTGGTGGCTGGTTTTCTCCTTGACAGTACATGTAGCGAAGGGATAACCACTGAGGTCCCATCTGGTCAACAAAGTGATTATTGTTTAGATGGAGTTAAGAGGAAGATATGGGTAGAAATTGGTTTGTACACATTAGAGTTCAGTAAACAAAAGTACCATGATGGGGCCATATCACTCTGGTAAGCTTCAAAAAGCCCTCCAAGAGAGAGGAGTTAAGAAAAGACTGGAGACTGGATCACTCCCGTTGGGGAGAAATCACCCAGTATAGAATGTAAAGCTCAGGGGGATGATGCTAAGGTTGGGAAAGTATTAACGAGAATGTTCTCAATGGAAAGTTAAAAGGGCAAAACACGTAAAGAATCAAAGGGGTGATTCCAAGACACCATTCTAAAGGGCCTTACAAACACCAGATGATATACAGACTATCACAGAAATCATATGAACTGACTCCAGCATCACGTTTGTTCGTGTTTATAATATTATATAATTCATGGAAAAATATAGTCTGGAAAATACTTGGGCAGATTTGTGTCTGCCTGAATAAATAAAGGTAGGAAAAATTTATTCTTATCAACCTCTACAGGAGCTCCAGAGAAAAGTGGCTGGACGGATGAAGAGACAGGAATCAACTTTATTAAATTTTCAAGGGACATGAACAGAGATAGATGGCAAGTGCCTCAAATGACAATATGCAAAGCAAGCTTGAGGGACACGAGAGATTTGCTGAAACAGAAGCATGGCAGGAGCATGTGGGGTCTTACATACAGTGAGAAAGACTCAGGTACATGTTGATTTTAGTTAGAAAAATATGTCAGTTTTACTCAGTTTAAGCTCAAAATGAATAAGGGATATGCCAGGATAATTGTAATAATTTTCTATAATTAAAGGATGATACCCAGCAAGAATTAAAGGCAACAGAATTCTACAATAGCCTCTGCCACCCATGGTCATATCTGGGTCATTCCACTCTATTTTGGGTTCCCTTTTTACTGAATTATGTTAGTATCCTAATTAGTCTTAGCTGTGAACCTGACACAGGCGAAAATGTTCTAGAAGGAGACGCCTCAGTTGAGGAAGTTCCTAGACCAGATTGTCCTGAGGACATGACGTTGGAGCACTGGCTTGACTCTTAATTGACACAGGAGAATCCAGGCCTTTTTGGGTGACACCATCCCTAGGTAGGTGGTTCTAGACTGGATAGGAAAGCTGGGAAAAGGAAGGTAAGCAAATGGGCCAGAGAACAAACCAGCAAAGTGTACTCCTCCATGCTTACGTTCCTGCTTGTTTCTGCCTTGGCAGCCCTCAGTGACGGACATGTGCAGGGTAGTGTAAGACAAACTCTTTCCTCCCCTACGTTGCACTTGACTGAAGTGTTATATCACAGGAACACAGGTGAAATGTCCATAATTAGCAAATATGATTGTTCCAGGGAAAAGTGATTATGCTCCTGATAGTTTTAGAAATATTCCTATTAAAAATAAAAATAAAAATAAAAATAATGAGTGTGTGAATTTTCCTCAGACATTCGAAGGGTTCCATATGGAGAGAAAAAGGAAAGGCTTTATGAATAAAATTCTGTGTCACTTTGTCTGATGATCCCTCGGAGGTGCCCTCCACTCTTGACCTCACACTGTCGGCAGCTTACGCTCCAAGAACCCCTTCAGGTGTGGCCCTGCCACTGCCTCTTTCCTGACCACTCTTTTCATCGTCCAGGAATATTTTTTAAGCCCCTCAACCACCACCCTAATATCTTCAGCACTGACCATGACAGAATTCACTGGTTTCCTTAACACCCAGTGCTGGGAGCCAAAGAGATGGGTCTGTGCTTCCGAGCTCTTTTAGAGCTCTCTCAGAGCCAGCAACTCCAGCTCCACAGGACCCAAGACCGTCTGTGGACACTTGCATGCATGTGACACACACAGACGCACACACCTAAACACCTACACATAATTAAAAATAAAGTTATAGAAAGTCCTCGCCAGTCTTGATTTCAGGCTTCCGGGTTCGATTTTTATCATTTCTGAGATCCCCTTACTCACGTTCTCTGCAGAGCTTACCTGTTCTTCAGTTCAGTTTGGTTGCCATGTCTTTCCACACCAAGTCAGGACGAGCTTTGATCACTGACCACAGTGCTTTCACCTCGCGAAGGTATGTCCCCCTCATCCCGGCTGCCTGGGATCCAGCACACCAGGCCAGAAGCACCATGAACACAGAGGCCAAATCCTCAAGAGGCTCATTGTGTTCCCACTATCTGATGCAGGAAGATGACTAAACGATTGTTATTATATATGAGAAAAATTTCAGACCGATATTATAAAGTTGTGTGAAAGTGAAAGTTGCTGAAGTTAAGGAAATACTTCTTCTGTTGCTCTCAGTCCTAGGAAGGGAAACCTGTGCCCCCTGGCTTTGGGGCTCAGCGCTAGAAAGAATGAAAATTAGTTTCTTCAGCTCTAGGAGCTCCCTCTTCCCTGCCACTTCCTGCATCTTGGATAATTTATGATTTAGTGGAAGAATTCTTCTTACTCCCCTAAGAAAGAAATGTTCTGTCTGAGTGATTGGTATCTCTTATCCTGAATTTCACTGTCTCTCTAGGTATTGAACTCTAAATGGGTTAATTCACCATTTATAATAGGCTATATTTAACATGATAAAAAGGAATGTTATTTTTAAGAACTTACAATTTCTTCAAAAATATAGTGTATATTCTGTAAAAAAAAAAACACTATGAACTAACAAAGTATACTGTGTGAGTTTAAGACTATTTCATTGCAAACTTCTGTTTTCATCCTTGAAAACTTCAAAAGAAGTTATAAACTTGAATTAATAGTTTATATGCTAACTAATCTGCGTTAACACATTAACAGAAATGCGCTTTATTTACAGTTCATACTTCTCAAATGTTGATGACATGAGACACCTGCGGCTGCAGTTTGAATCTGAGTCGGGAGGATATCTGTGCACAGAAGGGATGAAGTCTATCCATCTCAACATTGGCCAAAGATTCTCCAGGGCAGAGTTTACAAACGGCTTTCAGGGGTGCTGGCTGACAAGACTAAGGACCTGAGTTCAGTCTCTGTAACCCACAAAGTGAAGGATAATGGTGATGCTTACAAACTGTCCTTTACTCTCCGCACACGTGCTGTTGCACATCTGTGCATGCTCTGACACACACATATGCATACCCAATAAATAAATGTTTAAAACTAAGGAAGAAGACTCAGAATTGCTCCGACAATTGTCAGTCCATCTGCTCAAAGCACAGAGTATTAATTTTTAATTGCAACCCCAGAGGCAAGCATGAAATAGACTTTTAAGAGACTCCATGTGTGGGAGTCTTGGGAATACACATGATCTGACGATACTGTCCCTCCTTGGCAGATGGCCAACTTCCAGGCAAAGGTCACTCTGGAGCAGGGATTATGAAGCAGTAAGAAGCTTAAAAGGAGAAAAAGAGAATTACTAAATATCTGATTCATTTGATAAAAGCCTGGTAAATTCTAATACTTAATAAAATGTACAGATTATAAGTTGTAAGATTGTCTTTTACAACAAATTGTACAACAAAAGGAAAATAAATTGCTTTACTGCATTTAATCACTACACAATATAACCTTTTCAGTTATGGGGAGGCTCATAGTTCTTAATTTATTTTAATACAGGAAGAGTACCCACCGATCCAACTTTATCACAAATTTATGTGTAGTCTTTTAAAACCTTGTGGGTTGCAGAGATGGAACTCGAAGTCAGTCAGGCCAAGATTTATTTACTGAGAGACTTCACAGTGTCCTAATGCCTTACCCGGTGACACAGACAATGTAACACCTTAACTAGCTGCCCTACCCTCTAGGTCCCAGTTCTCTTGATGGGTGATCCAGCTTTAATTTGAGTGTAGTTGTGTGATTGGGTCTTGATGTACCTCTTTATTGTGATGAAGATAATAACAAGTCTGAAGGGCTTTGGAAAGTGCTGCTTGTTTTGTTTTCTTTTCAGACCAGGTTTCACGTATCCCAGGCTGGCCTCAAACTTACTTTGTAGCAAAGAATGAAGCTTTTACCAGAGTAAAAGAAACTAATGTTCCTGCCCAAGGCACTTGATAGAGTTATATTAAAGGTTGAAAGTAAACTGAGGCAGAAAAGAAAACACCTGCAAAACTTTGCTGCATTTGGCGTCCTCCTCAAAGCTGCAGGCCTGCTTCAGGTCCTCTCCTACACAACAAGCACCCTCTCCTTGGTGAACTGCTATCTTTAGAATACTTATCCCCAAACAGCAGTTATTCCAGCAAGGGAACTATTGTCTAAACACGTTTAAGAATTAGGAGAATAGCTTTCTGGAACTGCACATAAAACTGCACACGTGATAAAAAAAAAAACATTTGATTTCATTTCGTTTATTTGCATTTTCGCTCATCCCATCATTCCTGTCACCCCGATTGCTCTCCTTATCCAACACAGGTCCTCAGATCTATTCCTGAAGAGAGAAGTTTACTGTACCTAATAATAGTCAAAAGAGTGCATCAACGTTCCGAGCAGCATCCCTGGTTGAGACCTGGCAGCTTCCGGAAGTGCAGCCACCTTGAAATGTAGATGGCTTCTTGTGGGTGCAGTCCTGGAAAAGGATTAAGCAACTCATTTTCCCTAATACAGAGAGGAATATGTTGCAGTATTGGCTGGAACTGGGTAGACTGGCTAGACTTTCTTGTTTCTATCACCTTCATGCTTTGGAACTGAAATGCCCTCATAGGCTCATGCCCTCAGTGCCGCATAGAAGACTGTGGGTGCCTTAGGAGAAGTCTGGGAGGCAGAAGATCACTGAGGGGTGGGTCAATAAAAGATCAGTGACCTGGTTTGCTACCACACATTCTAGTTTGCTTTTTGTTACTGTGAATAAACACCTGCCCAAAAGCAGCTAGGGGAGGAAATGGTTTATTCTATCTTCTACTTCCAGATCACAATCCCTCAGTGAGAGAAGCCAAGGCAGGAAACTGGAACAGAAAGCACAGAGGAGCGTTGCCTATTATCAGATCGCTCTCCATGTCTCAGCCAACTTTTCTTTTCTTTTTATGATTCTCAGTTTTAATACAAGAATATTCTTTTTTTCTTACCTACAAGGTTCACCTTGTTCTCTACATGTCTATCAATTCAGACTCCAGTTAGGGTGGAAGGGAAACGTGGAAGGGAAGGAATGTGGCAAGATCTGCAGGGAGGAAAGACAAGAGAAGTGATGCAAACATATTTTAATTTAGAAATGTAAAAGATCAACTCAGAACCACCTGCCGAGAGTGGAACAACCCTAAGCAGCCTCGATCCTCCCATAACTGTCAGTAAGCCAGTCAGTTCCCCACAGGCACTGCAGGCCACTTCCACCTGGGTAGCCCCTCAGCAGCAACCCCCCTTCCCCAGTTATTCCTAGTAGGATCATGTTAACAATAAGATCTAACCAGGACACAGTTTGTGTCCTGACCACTTGAGTGGCAGCCCTCCTTGCTGCACCTTCCTCACCATGATGTAATCCCTCTGAAACAGTGAGCCAAGATGAATCTGTCCTTTGTGAAGTTGTCTCTGCAAAGCAATCCAGTCACAGATTCTGAAAGAGATTAAACAGTTGTTCAGTGTGGCTTATACCATCTCCCTTAATGGGTCAGTCTCAAAATAGTATGGAGAGTAAACATGACCTCATGGCACTCAGACTGAATACTTGTTCAGTAGTAGGGAGAAAACTACAATTCAAATTTTCCCTCTAACTCAATGCTACATTGCTTTAATTCAAGCAAGACTGTTGAACAGAAGCCAACAGAGAAGAAATACATTTCAAGTGGGAAGAACAGAAGTCCTTCCTTTTGCAGCTACTAAACCAGAGCATGCAGACTGGTGGAAATCTAACCAGACCACCCTGTTCAGAGAATTTTTCTCTGTGCTTAATCACCAATTCCCTCTTTTCATCTGAAGTGAATAAAAGCTTGAATGGGAAAGAGGGAGAAATATATTTTCAAAAGAAGTTGGTGGAAGATGCCAGTTGAAAAGTTTTCCTTTTCCACCTTGGAGAGAAGAGAGGCGTACTGGCTGGAACTGGCGTGGCTGAGCGGAGGGAAGCAGGCAATAAGGTGTCGGTGCCATCTTCACCCCTGGGTTTGGCTGTCGCCATCCACATCCTGTGCCATTCCATTCAAAGCCTTCAGGTCTCTCCGCTTGCTCCTGGCAGCAACCTGAGCCTGCAGTGCCGCCTTAGTGGAAGCCTTCCTGAAGGGGTATTCATTCCTCTTCAGGTCGCAGTTGCTGCTGGGTTGGCACTGACTGCCAGCCTTGGCAGTCACATGCCCATGCTATTTTTATAAAATGTGCCTTTTTTGTGAATTTGTTTTTCAGGAAAAAGTGCATATCTAGTGTTACCGCTTGATCTGGCCGATAAATCATACCATATCTATTTAGACTAGAGCACTCTAAGAAAGATACTTAACTCTCCAGAAAGTCAGGGAACAGATTACAGAGGCTGCCTCTAGGAGAGGAGACAGAATAAGGCTGAGACAAAGATTCAGGGTGTCCACTGAGTCCCAGAGGTGGCTAAATGGCCACGGTCACATAGTGAAGCTCCTTCTGCTTTGCACAACTGAATTGCATGTTTTTTGTGCATAAGCCACAGTTCTCCTTCAAGATTTTTAATGGTTTCAAAACCATGAAACATTTTTAAAATAATGAAATGTATAAGCCTACAAATAAAACTACCGCTTTCCACTGTAAACTATTAAGTCATACATACATAAATATAATTATTGTGCTTTTCATTGGGAATATTAACATTTCTCTGTACATTTAATGTAGTTTCTGACATGGAAGAGTAAAATACATACCTCAAACATAGTTCCTGCTGACCATTCAGAGACACTGAAAATGTCTGTAAACGCAGGCACAGGTCTGTAAGACTATCCCTCTCTCCGAACACCTGCTGTTCTTCCAAAGGTGCTGAGTTCAATTCCCAGCAGCCACGTGGTGGCTTGTAGCCATCCATCTATAGTAAAAGCCATCTCTATAGTAAGATCTGGTGTACAGGCAGAATGTTGTATAAATAATAAATAAATCTTTAAAAAAAAAAAGAAATGTTCAACCTCCTTATAAAAAAAAAAAGATTATCCCTTTCTACAGAGCAGTCAGTTGCTGTCTGTGTTAATAAAGGACCAGAGGGAACAAAAGGCTGTGCCTTGTGATGTCCACCCCAGGCCCTGGGAAAGTTCTTCCCGCAGGAGAAGGATGCTGGGCTCTGGAATATGTGTACAGATGGTTAGGGAGTTTTCACTCCCATAGACAACCTTGCTTGACACACTCTTTGCCCAACCTTAAAGACACCAACACCTTCTCCCATGCAGCCACTCAGCCCAAGGATCAACCATGTGCTCCTCCTCAGTCTCATATTGGTACACAGGTGCCTCCCATGCTGGTCCTGAGGGTGTTGAGACTCCATTGTACACACAGCTGGACTGAAAGACAGGAAGCTTACCTGGGCAGGTGGGTTAGCAGGATCTAGGTTCAGCAATGAGCACAGCGGGGGAAAGGCCTTCCTGGAGATAGTTTCCGGAGCATCAGCTGCTGTTCCTCGGGGGCATAAGGGCTACATAAGCCTTGGGGAAGTGAATGGGGGCCCAGGAGGTGAGTGTGCATCATTGGCAGGGCTTGAGATACTGGAAATGCTTCCTCTGTGTGAAGAGGAATTCCAGAAGCTAGCTGACATGTCTGTATAAGGAAACAGACATGTTTTAACCTGAACCCTGGCCACCAGGTTACAGGACTACCTCAAGGGTGGCAGAGCTGGGGTTGGAAAGCTCCCTCCACCAGGGCATGAAGGCCCAGAACAAAGAGGAGCAGTCCTTGCTCCAGCCAGTCTCGAGATGAGATTTTCAGGGTTTGGACAGGCCTTGACCTCACTCTTGCTCCAGGAAGGCTCCTCCCACCCTGTCACAGGGCTCACCTGCCCCTCAGGCAAGTGTGTGTTTTTTCTTGATATATGTCTATCAGTTTATCTGGTGAACTGAAGTGATTGAAAACTTCAGTAGGAAAAGAGCAAGTTTAAAACTCGCCCGCACAATCAATATTCCACACTGTGGTTATTGAAACTGAGTTCCAAATAGTTAAAAAAGCAGATTAGAGAACCACTAAAAACAAGACCCAGAGAGCTCAGAAGACAGCTCCGTAAGTAAAGTGCTTGCCTTGTAAGCATGGAGACTTGAGTGTGATGCAGCAGAACTCATGTAAAAATAAAAGCAGGTTTGCTGGTATGTGCTTATAATCCCAACACTGGAGAAGGAGAAATGGGCCCCTGCCTCTTATTTGGCTAGCAAAGCTACTGGGCAAGTCCTAGGCCAGGGAGAGATCCTGCCTCAAACAAAAATATGAATAGTGCCCAAGGAAACACAACAAGATTGCATGCCTCCTTCTGCACTGAGTGTGTGTGTGAGCATGCATGCACACATACCTATACACAAAGAAAGGAAGGAAGGAAGGAAGGAAGGAAGGAAGGAAGGAAGGAAGGAAGGAAGGAAGGAAGGAAGAAAGAGGAAGGAAGGAAAGAAAGAAGGAAAGAAAGACAAGGTTGAGGAGGAGGAAAGACCTGGGCTGTCAGTCATTCTTGCTCCCCCACCATCTCTGTTCTCCACACTCCTAGAGAGAGAAGCTGAGAAATACCACAGAACTCACTAAATTTCACCACATTTCTTAGGACCCTGTGAGTGCTGGAAGAAGTGGATACTTGCGAAACTATGCATCATGTTTCTACAGCTGTCACCCCAGCTGCCCAGGAATAGACTCAACACAACTCTTTAAAAACCCCAAGAAAGACATGTACCTGCACTTCACAATGACAAGCAGCATGCGCCATGACTTTCTTCATTCGTCTGGCAGAGACAAGCACTAAGATGAAGATGCATTTGAATTCCACAGCACAAACCAACGTGCCACAGAGTGTGGGTTACAATATTAACTGTATACTCTCTGTCTCTTGCATTAACCCCAGTAAACGCTACCCTCTGATTCTGGAAAAGTTCATATGCTGAGCAAGAGATTGTTTGTTAAACATACATTTACAAGGAAAAGATCCATGACCAAGATCCAATGATTCTACATAGACACTTTACATGGAAAAAAGAAGAAAACTGAAGCTGAGAGTTACCCTTTCTATTCATTTAAACCGTGATCCTGTGTGTGTATGTGTGTTATAAGTATATAACATTTGTGTTATATAATACATGTATATATACATTATATATGGGCATAAATATATGTGATAGATATAGATAAAGATAGTAGTGACAGATAGAAATAGATAAACTGGGAGAAACCTTAGGTCTTTATAAAAATAACTAAACATAGATTTCAAACTTGATTCTATGTTTTTAGTTTGTTTCCTTATGTATGCCTTCTATACTGTCCTTTTTTACTACTGACCTTGGCTGTTCTGCTCCCACAAATCTCCCTCATATCCATGTCTATTTGTAAATCTCTACTCTTAAATATTGAAAAAATAAAGTGTTTATAAAGTTCTTAGGATTAATAGATTTTGAGTTTAAAAACCTATTGACTACAAAACATTGCTTTAAAAACGTAAACCTGGATTTAATATAATGAACATTCAGAATACTAAAATCATGCTCTCTATGCAATAGAGAAACATTGTCTTTAAAAACTGAAAACAATATAATAAGTGATAACAGTATTAGCTTATGGGCTTGAAAATAAAACAAAAGTCCAGCAATATCACGTATAGAACTTTGTTCAAAATATGTCCCTACAAATTTTAGTCTATTACTTAAATATTTGGAAAAATAAGAACTGCTTCAACATTAAAGCAGACTTAAATTATACCACAGTTATGCGTGTTTGAACGGCAATAATAGTTGGGGGTGGGGTGCAACTGAAGTGCCACAGGAATGTATGAACATCATATGTGTGTGCACACTGTGTGTCTGTATATGTATGATATGTGTGTCATATATATCTATATGGGGATTGTCTGCCTGTATGTATGTATACATAATGTATTTTGAACATGTTTCTTTGGGGATACTTTTTAATCATAGAACATAATATCAGGCATATTTAAACAGAGACAATCACTTGTTTCAGCTTCATCATATCTGGGAAAGCCAGGCAGGGAATCCCCTCGGGTAGTCAATGCCCCTGCCTCACTCCCTGCACGCAGTGATGGTGCTAGAGAATGACTCCTGCAGATGAAAAGGATGAACACCTCAATCACAGTTCAATGCAGATTTAACCTGCTGGAGCCAAGACTGGACTTAACACAAAGGTAATCTCAAAATAGCATGGCATCCATAGCCTGGCCTGGTGACAAAGGTATGCCATCAGAACTACCAGGAGGATGAGGCAGGGAGAAGGCTAGGAAAAGGTCTGCCTGCTACACTGTGAATTTAACTTCAGCGTGAACAGCTTAGTGAGAACCTAGCTCAAAATACTTGGAGCTGGGGTGTAGCCCATGGCAGAGCATCCTCTAATATTTAGTTTTCTCTTCTTCTGGTAGATAAACACTGTAACCAAATGCAGTCTGGAGAGGAAACGGTTTACTTCAGCTTACAGGTTAGAGCCTGTCATCCCACGAAAACCAAGGCAGACACTCAAAGCAAGAGCTTGAAGCAGAAACCTTGGGAGGACATTGCTTGCTGGCCTGTTGCCATGTTCTTGTTCTTAGTGTTCTTACACAGCCAGGCACAGCCCCATCAGCCCCGGGATAGCACAGCCCACAGCAGGCGGTACCGCCCACATCAGTTCACAGTCAAGTAATGCCCCACAGACAAGCCTACAGGCCAATCTAATAGGGACAATTCCCCACTTGGGACTCCTTCAGATAGCTCTGAGGAGTGTGATGTTGACAGCTGAAGCTAACTCTGCATGCTTGTAGCCTGGTATTCAATCTGTAGTACTGTAAGAAGCAAATGATGTAGTACTACCATTGAAGAATTTACATATGAAAGAATGGCTTTCAAAGCAACTGAAAGAGTAGCACGGAATAGAGATGTTTTAAAATATGATTTCAGAAAAGAATGATCCAGTAAACAATTGAACTGTTAGGCAAATGCTGACATATGTAGGTGACTTGTTTATGATGCTAGTAATCAGAAACAGAATTGCTTTTAAAAATTGTTTCCTGACAATTTGGGGCTGGAGCAAGCGCTTCTTCATTCTGTGGACTTAGCTATGCAACCCTCCACACTATGTCTGGAGTGCATGAGCTTCCACCAATAGGAACAAAGTCTTCTCTCCAGCATGTATAGATCTGTGATTTTGATTTGACAAGAAAGATTTTGGAGAGTGGTGCCTTAGTTTACTTTCTCCTGCTGTGATAAGCACCAAAGCCAAAGCCAAGTTAGGGAAGGGAGATTTTATTTTTCGGTTTACAGCCTATAGTCTATCATAAGAGAGGTAAATATAAGAACCTATAAGCAGAAACTGAAGCAACTACCTTGGAACACTATTTACTGGCTTTTTCCTCAAGGCTTGCTCAGCCTGCTTGTTATATAATTCAGGACAAGCTGTCTAGGAATGGTGCCACCCACTGTGGGCTGTGCTCCTCCATAGCACACATTAGTCAATAAAATGCCCTGCAGATTTACCTACAGACAATCTGATGGAAGAATTTTATCCATTAAGATTCTCATGCATAAGTGGATCAATGGAACTGAATAGAAGACCCAGAAATGAACCCACACACCTATGGAAACTTGATTTTTGACAAAGAAGCCAAAACCATTCAATGGAAAAAAGACAGCATCTTCAACAAATGGTGCTGGTCCAACTGGATATCTGTATG
>CM053764.1:41225473-41253199 GCA_028658305.1 Pachyuromys duprasi
TTTCCAGTGGTTTATTAGCGTGTGTTGTGTCTCAGTTGAACTCTGTTGTGGGCTCTGTGTGCCCGGCTTCTTGCTCTGTGCTAGAAGCTGTGAGCACTGCAGGCTGGTCACCCCTCTGGTCTGGAGGTTTTACTCCTCACTCTGTGCTAGAGTCTGAGTGTCCTGGTTTGAGATGTCAGCTGGGGACTCTGCGCTCCACCCTGGGCTTGCTGCTAAGGGCTCTCCCCTGGATGGAGATTTGGCACCCCCTTCTGGGCCAGGGGCTGTGCACCATGGTCTGAGATGATGTTTGAAGCACACACAGTCGGTTTGGGTTGTTTGCAGGCGTTGCCGAGCAGTGTGCATCCGCTGTATGCAGGCCTGTCTGAAATGGTGCCTGAGGCCTTCTCTGTCTGGCCTGTGGACACACAAGGACTGAGGTTTTTGCTGGTGGCCCCGAGCAATGTGCACCCTCAGTGTGTGGTCTGGTCAAAACAGTCCCCTGTCCCTCTCAGTCTGAGGTGGTTCAGGCAGAGGTGATTGGTGTGTGCCTGCTGTAAGCCAGTGGGTTGAAGCAGAACCCGGGTCCTTCCCAGACTTGCCCACGGACTCACAGACAGACTGAGGTTTTTGCTGGCGGATCTGGGTAGTGTGGGCCCGCAGTGTGCAGGTCAGTGAAAATGGTACCTGGTTCCTCCTCAGACTGCCCAAGAGACTGTGTGATCCAGTCTAGTATGGTGGCTGCAGGTGCCCAGTGCAGCTGCTCGTTCAGATCAGAGCTTTGCGCAGCAGGTTACCCGGAGATTTTTCCGGGGAATAACTGGGCGTCCCTAGGGTTTTCCCACTTGATTTTTTCACCGTAGGAGTTCTGCTCACCTGGCAATCACAAATGCTGGCGTTTTAGGTCCCAGAGTTCAGTCTCCTGGTCGCTGCGTTGTTTCTGCTGTCCTACTCCTCAGACACAGTGTCCTCTCGTGGCAGCCATCTTGGGTCCCCCCTGAGGCAGCTTTAACAGCTGAGCTATTTCCCAGGTCCTGTAATGTGTGTGTGTGCGTGTGTGCGTGTGTGTGCCTGTGTATACAGTAATTTTAATTCAGAACATGGCACTCTGGTAGAAGACCACATTTAAAGACCTTCTAGGTCTGTGTGATTCAGCTGGAATACAAACACGGCTTTGATCCAGGAGACAGAGACAAGCAGATCTAAGTTCATAGCCAGCCTGGTGTAGAGCAAGGCTTTATCTTTTCAGATGAAGGAAAGCTTGGGTCCTGGCATGGGGGCACCTTTAATCTCAGTGCTCAGGAGACAGAGGCATGCAGGTCTCTGAGTTCTAGTCCATTCTCTTCAGGCAGTTTTCAGCTGAGTCTGTGCGCTGAGAGGCAGTGTGGTGGATCTGAGTTTGTGGCAGTTCAGTTCCTAGAATTTAGAGGCAGTTTTGCAGAGAGAGGTTGAAGAGAGAACAAGCTAGACACAGGTGAAGACAGAATGAGCCAGAGAATGAGAAGGAGTCAGAATATTAGAACAGATTGATAGAGTTAGTTTGAGGCCAGGCAGAACAATTCCGTAAAAGGCTGAGAGGGAAGACAGATTGAGTAAGTCAGCTGGGAGAGGAGTTTGAGCCAGACCAGCTGAGTTGAACCAGCCAGCCCAGAGCTCAGAAATAACAAGAAAGGGTGAGCTTACTCAGCAGTAAGTCTCAGAGGCTGGAAACATTCTAGACATAGATTAGATTATATGAAGGCTAGAAGCTTCTAGGACGAGGCCTAACTTAGTGACAGGGGCAGTGAGCCTGGAAGACAACAGTTGCATCAGGTGAATAAAAGTTACTTTTATATGTGTGTGTGTTAAATAAAAGTTGGTTAACTGAAAGAATAATGGCTTTTATTGTGAGTCTAGTAGCCTGTTTGAATTGTCTGCTGTATTTCTCCATCATGGTGTGAATTCTGTGAATGGATCCATGTGATGACGTGGATTTGAAGTGTCCCCCAAACAGGCTCGTGCACTAAAGCTTAGGTAGCAAGCTTATGAGATTTCATGAGCTTATTGCTGTATATGTTTTGGGATCTCTTTGTTGATGTCTTCTTGAAGGAATGGGTTTCAGCAAGAGACAGCTTTACTGAAGCATCATAAACCAAGCCAGGCAAAGCAAGCACTCTAAAGAGACTGGCATGTGCTGTTCCCCAAGGTGGGGGAAGCCTAGTGGACTCTGAATTACAGGTTTTAAAAAGAAGTTTTCATGACTATTTAGGGAGTGAGTCTCATACTCATGGGATAAGGTGACCTGTCTTTTTGTCACAAGTCATTGTGTGTGGGGGGTGGAGGGGAGGAGCTCAAATTCCCATTTAAGGTATTCCTCCCAATGTCACAATATAAATGATGCTATAATGACATCAGGTCTATTGAGAACATTGATGATGATAACGATGATGAAAACGATGGAGAGAGACAGACAGACAGAGAGAGAGAGAGAGAGAGAGAGAGAGAGAGAGAGAGAGAGAGAGAGAGAGAGAGAGAATCCTTATGCCCTAGTGCCTGACACAGTGTGAACAGCCTAGCTGCAGCTTCATGGATGTTTAATCACAAAAGGGAATTTTGACCCTGCCCATGAGCAGACACACCCACCAAAGGGTCTCTGCAGTCTCCCTTGCTTACCTCACCTCTAAGTCTTTGTCTATGGGAAGTCTGTGTGTACTCCTTCCTGGAAGAAATAAAGGCTCTTTCAGAGACCGTTCTTCCTCACAGTTAGCTTGTTGCTTATACACATTAGCACAGCATGTGAAAGGGCCACTGTGCCTTGCATGTGTTCCTGGGGAGGGCTGGTATGGGTGTGGTTTAGAGACTACTGAGATTGAGACTGGCTCTGTTGTTTTCTCCTAGAGTCAGATCCGTTTTTCCTAGTGAGTGTGGTGAACACATCTCTACCCTCAAGTCCTCTGTATATGTCCATATTCTTCATCATGTGTTTTGAACCCTAAGATATGGCACTCCTTTTAACTGACACATTACATCTACTGTAATAATGGAATCATGAGGGCTGGAGCTTCACCCATGACTGGGTTAAAGCCCTTGACAGTCTTAGCTTAGCAGAGTATTAGCTGAAGGAAGAAGCACAGAGGACATACCTTTGAAGGACATTTTTGTTTTTGATGTTCGGGATAGGATATTTGGATAGCTCCAGTTGACTTTTAATATCCTGCTGCCTCAGCTTTCCAAGAGCTCAGATTGCAGGCATGTACCACCATGTTTGTCCCTTGAAGGTTGTCTTTCATTGCTCTATCAGAGAGGCTCATTGTCTTTTCTCTGTCAGGAGCCCATTGCTTGGCCACACCCCATCATCCTCAGCATGGTGTCTGACTTACCACAGGCAAAAACAGCGGAGCCTAGTCTCCATTGACAGAAACCACTGAAACCACTATGAGCCAAACTAAGTGTTTCCTCCTTCAGGTTGATTTTCTAGGTGTTTAGTCTCTTTTTTAGTGACAAAAAGAGACTACCACAGCTCCTGCGTCACTGTAGTGTTTTAGTTGTATTTGTTTTGTTTGTCTCCTGTCTGTCACTCAAACTTCTAAATACTTCATTGGTTTGAAAAATTATTGCTGGACCATTATCGTCCTCCTTAAGTTTAGGTGTCCTATATGAGAGCCACAGAGATCAGCTATAACCCCCTGCCCTCTTTGCTTAGGAAGCAAAGGGATGGAAAACTGGTGTCCCCAGCTCCTCTGCCACAGCCTGCCTTGTCTCCTTCAGCCTCTGCAGCCTGATCCTTCCTGTGAGCCTTTCAGAGGGCAGCAGAGTCTTCTCTCTGCATCTAGCTTTTCATCTCCAGACTCCCCAAGACTAGCTTTTCTCCAATAACTTGAATTCTAAAAGGGTCAGAATATAAAATCCAAGAATAAGAAAAAAATGGTCAGGATTGTAACATGTAAACCTATCCGTCTTACTATGCATAGGAGCATCCTGTGAGAAGAGACAGCATGTGAGTTACCCACCTGCCTGAAAGACTGTGATAATCCTGTGGTTTTTTTTTTATCATTTAGTTAGACTCAGTGACATAAGGTCTAGGGTCTCCTGGTATGGCAAAGAAGTACACTTGACACCCCCTTATATTTGAATTTCAGAGAACAATAAAAATTCAAGTTCATTTCTCAAATCTACTTCTGGTGCCAGTTCAAACACAGATGTCCTCTGCAGAGACACTCCTCTAGTCTAGCATGAACCTTCACTGCTAGGAAGTGCTGTTTTCTCCTCTCTGTGCTGTGAGCTTCATAAGCCATCCACATTTCTCTCAGGGTCTACTGAGGATCCACCTCTGTTCTTGACTGAAACTTGACATGGAGACTCTTGTTGAAGACTTTTATGACATGCACTTGTTACTCCTGTTTCCCCTTGTTGAAGACATTTGTTATGTTCCTGAAAAATAAACAACAGATTAAGCAATTAAGGGCAAACAAGAAAGAAAGGTGTATCTGTATTTCAAATTCCTTAACAAAGAAGTTGAGGATAACATTCTTTGTTTCCCTTTATTTTTTAAAAATAGTCTACATTATCTCTTTACTTCTACAGCTTACTCTAAGAAATGTCTTTTGTGATTAATTAGACCAGATCAGTTCCACTTCAGAATTTGAATAATCACAGCCCCTGCTTATCTATTGGCATCCTAAAAAGCAACAGAAGCTCTTGCTTAACCGGCCTTCATGGCAAAATACCTCGAAGAGTAAATTGCTTTTTAAAATGGCAAAGGGCAAGGTTGTTTCTCTGGTAGACTGAGGCATCAGACTTGCCAACAATCTCAATTTCCATGTGAGAGCTTGGGAAATCAGATCACCCTACTCTGAGATGGCTGGTTTCTAACAGGGCAAAGACTGAGAAAACCACAGGATCCATGGGATGAACTCTGAGGCTAGCGCACCAAGGCTCTGGGAAGACACAGGTACTTGCACAATATTGCTCCCCAATGTGGGCTTTCCCCCCACAGTGCCCTTGATTCCCTGCCATTTTTTAGAGAAGCTTGAACCCAGTAGTTTTGATTACTTTTTGATTTTTATCTTAGCATATTTTCAGATTGTTACCATTTACTCATCTTCAAAGATGCTCATCAGTTTTCAACAAATCCTCTTGGGAAAATGAAGTATTTATGTACAATGGAATGGAGGTGGCCCTTTCCTTACATGACACAGAGAGCCACTCAAAGTGGACTGAAAACTCAACCTAAGAATTCTGAACATTCCTAGAAGGAGACATGAGAAGTCTTCATGATAGTGGCCTTGGAAGTACTTTCTCAGTAATGACTTAAACACAGGCAGTAAAAGAAAAAGTCAGCAAACAGGATCACATCAAATGGTGATGCTTACACATAGCAAAAAAAAAAAAAAAAAGCGACAGCAGAACCAAAGACTGCCTCTCCATGGTTCAATAACTGATCACCCATTAACAGAACTAAAACTAGCAATAAAGCTTTGAAACACAAAAGAAAAAGCCCCACGCTCTGGCCCCAGACAGAGTAAAACTACTAAAACAACAAAGTAGCAAACTGCAAATAAAATTTTTGATTAAGAATATGTGAAAGACTTAATACCGTTTATCCAAGGTAACATGAAAATAGCCAATCTGTTTATGGAAAAGAAAACCTGATAATGTTACCAGTCATCGGAGAAATTCAAGTCAGAATGCAATGAGATGTTCCCTGGTGCTTGTTAGGGAGGCTGTTATCCCAGCACACCAGTAACAGCCCTCCCAGCCCCCCAGAAGCCTTAAACAACAATAACTGAATACAAATGTTTCCAGTTATGCGGAGAGGTTGGAGCAGTTTTGGTATAGCACTGGTGACACTGAAATGGTCCAGAAACTGTGGGAAGCAGAGTGGATATTTCTCATAGAACTCCTTTAATCTCTAGCAGTTTTTCTCCTCTGTGTGTGTGGTTGACCTCAATTGTCTGCTTAATTCAGACAGGCCCCTGGGCATGCCAGTGGGGTTTACCTCGATTAGGTCAACCAAGATAGGCAGAGTCATCCACTGTGGGAGGAACCGCCCCCTGGATGGGATCCTGAGTTGTACTGAAATGAGAAGATCAGCTGAGCAACAATTAGTCACCCCCTCCTTCCAGACTGCAGGTCAGTGTGACCTCCTGCTTCAAGCCACCGCAGCCTTCCTTTCTTTACTACAGTAAACCAACCTGCAAATGATGAGCCAGGGTAACACTTTTCTTCCTTATGTAGCTTTTTTCAGGGTATTGAGCACAACAATGAGAAAATAAACTATTATAGTCTTCAAAAGAAGACTGTAATATAATGTAATATGATATAATATAATGTAACAAATACAATCCTATAATCCAAGACTAGGATCTTGGGTTGACTTCAGCCATTTTTACTGTAACACTATTCCCAACAATTATCTCCACAGATTTGAGGAGGTTTGAGCAAGTGACAAGACAAATTACTTGCAGCTGAATATACAGAATTTTTAAATTTGAGGATTTCTAGTACTTATATAAGTGAAATTCAATAATGTATTTTTTTTTCTGGTCACTTGCACCTTTCTCATTAGAAACGTAGGGATCTGATCCCATGAAAATTCTTCTGCTTGCACTTCTTTGCTTGTTCACAACAAAAGGATTTTAGCTTTAAATGTTAATCTTATTTCTGCCCATCATCTTCTATCCGATGCTGTCTTAAAACCGCAAGTGCCTAAGGTATCAAATCCTATTACATTAATTAATTTATAATGAAGATTGTAATTGCTAGAGTGATGAAAAAATCATGCATTCTCTAATACATTCTCCTGAAGCTGATACACATGGAATCCAAATTATATTCAGATGATTACTTGGTAGCCATGGAATTAGGAATGAGGCTGGTCACATGTCCTCTAGCACATGAACTTCACAGACTTCTTAGCTGCGGGAGCAGGAATGGCTAGAATTCAATTATTAACTTTGTGCCCTTGGTTTTCCTTCTAAGCCTCATGGTTCCTGCCTTCCACACGGCATGAGCCCACCCCCATAGCCTCTGCCCATCTGTTATTCCCTTTATTTATCTGAATAAGGCTTTCCAGGGACGTAGCCTTATTGAATTTCATGTGGTTTCATCAAATCTATTTCTTAGCTGTTCCTGCCAAGCCCAGTGAGAGGCCCACACCTGCTCTCAGTTACCTGCAGACCCAGCAGTACGATGGTTTCGGATGTGCACCAACCTGTCAATATTGCCACTTGAGGGCTCATACATAGACTAACCTGCAAACATGGCAGCTTGAGGGACTCAGCCTGCACCCATGTGCAAACCTTAGAGTCTCATACATAGACTCAGCTGGGAGTGTGGGAGACTCACATCTGGACTTGCCTCATAAAGGTCTAAAACCTGCAAAAGCAGTATTATGGTGGGTTCCTCCTTCGTGGGCGTGGCTCACAATTGGCGTCTTGACTAGTGCATAAACAGTATCCCCATATGAGGCACATTCATGCTTTGAAATGTCCCAGTTGTATGGGGCTTTTATCAGGTTCTTCACAGACCATCTCAGAGGCTTGGCCCATGAGCTTGTCTTCCCACTTTATTCACTCTTTCCTAGTTTCCACTTCTGGGGCTGTATCACCAGAAATTTCCTGCACCAAGCAATATCTTATACTCTGCTTTTGAGAAAAGATGAAGGGAAATTGGTCCTCATGATGTTGGAACATTTGCTCACTGAGATGGCTATGGCAGCTAGTGCTGTGGAAAGTGGGTGCAGTAGCCCTTGGTGTATAGGTATATTTGGTGGTTGAGATGTCTACTTCTGCGAGGCTGGTTTGGGAAAGGGACAACATAAATCCTTATTGATGCTGCATCAGGAGCCATGGAAAGAGTGGAGCTCCATGGCAACTAGAAGACATTGGGACTTCCTGGCTTTTGCTAATGGCTCTTGAGAAGCCTGGAAAGAATGCCAGGCTCAGGCAAGGTCAGTGTCAACAGAAGCTTACTGTGAAAACCCAAAGCCTTCCCAGACAGCTTTCAACCTTTGTTTTCATATTAGAAGACATCACATGTCATACAGATGACATACCAGGCCAGTTTCTTATCCAAGATTGCATTCAAACGGTAGACTTTTAAACAGCCCTCCAGGATTCCAGCGCCAAGAAGAAATTAAGACACCCTGCGGGACTCTCTGTACTTGAGTTGCATAGGACCGGAGATTAGTAAGGATAGCAGAGATGCAAACAGACTGAGTTCAACCCAGAGCCCAAGTCAGCCTCCCATTTAAGAACATATACTCAGCACTCAGAGACACGGGCTAGGGGTGGTTGAATAGTGACAATCACAAGGCCACTCCCTCTCTATTCTTTTAGGTTTCCTGTTTCATAGAGATTGCTACATCCTCCTTATGAAATGGGAACATCCTTCATTCAGCTGGAGACCCTGACACTACGTCACTGAGGTAAATGTGCATGAGAAACTTGCATAATATCCAAGGTTGTGGTGCAGCAGAGGGGAAGGAGAGCAAGAGCAAATCGTGGTGTTAGCAATAAGAACAGGGATGCATTCATGGGCAAAATCTTTTATCATACATCTATCATTCATCTGTCTCTCATCTATCTGTCTATCTATCGATCTGTCTGTCTATTTACTATCTATGTATGTATTAATCATATATCTATCTACTTTCAATCTATCCATCATCTCTCTCTCTATCATCTATCTGTCATATATCCATCTATCATCTCTAGCATCTATGATTTATTAGTTTTACAGGGTTGGGGAGGTGGCTAAGGAGATAAGAGCCCTTTCTATTCTCCCAGAAGATCCAAAGTTTGTTCTTAGCACAATGTTGAACAGTTCACAACTTCATGTAACTGAAGCTTCAAGAGATCCAGTTCCTTCCTTGGTCTCCCATGGATATGTGCCATATACGTACACATAGAAACACACACAATCAATTAAATAGTAAATATTTTAACATGAAATAATATTGTTGGTGTATGTGTATGATATGTATGAGAGTGGAGTCAGGCACAAATACTCCACTGTGTGTTTGTCTGGTCCGAAGACAACTTTTAGGAGTGGGCCCTTCCCTCCATGCTTTTAGGTAGATAAACTCAGGTTGTGAAGCTTGCAGTAACATGAAGGCTGTCACATCACTGTTGGAAAAACAAAGTAGGGTAGGGTACAGAGCACAAACTCAGGAGCATGCTCTGACAACTAGCGACTGAGTTTCTTTGATGGGATATTGGGATTAGGTCATCAGGTGCCAGGAGAAATCCATCTGAAGTTGAGACCCTGTGGTGCTCTGCAGCAGGTAGGAAGAGGTCCCACTTTCCCTCCTGCATCCCCTTTACCCGATTCTTCAGAATAGGGGTACTTCTCTACCCAGACACCCCAGCTCATCTATGGCAACATCGTCCACGTCAGAGATATCCACACTTCCTTAATGAGTAGGCCCACACGAAGCCTAAGATTCCCATCGGACTTATCTTCTCAGGGTCTGTGCATTGTAGTATGTCTATCCCATACTATATGACTAAAATCTGCCAATAGGTAAGTATATACCATGTGTGTCTTTCTGGGTTTGGGTTGTATCACTCAGGATGACCTCTTCTAATTCCATCCGTTTGCCTGTAAATTTCATGATTTCTTTATTTTTAATAGTTGAGTATTATTCCATTGTGTGAATGTGCCACAGTTTCTTTATCCATTCTTCGGCTGCTTGAACATCTAGGTTGTTTCCAGGTTCTGGTTGTTACAAATAAAGCTGCTATGAGCATCATTGAGCAAATGTTCTTGTTGTATGGTGGAGTGTCTTTTGAATATATGCCCAGGGGTAGTATAACTGGGTATTGAGGTAAAGCTAGTCCCACTTTTCTGAGAAAGTGCCAGATTGATTTCCAAAGTGATTGTATAAGTTTGCACTCTCACCAGCAATAGAGGAGGGTACCCCTTTCTCCACATCCTCTCCAGCATATATTGTCAATTGAATTTCTCATCTTAGCCATTCTACTGGTGTGAGATGAAACCTAAGAGTCGTTTTATTTGCATTTCTTTGATGACTAAGGAAGTTGAGCATTTCTTTATGTGCTTCTCCACCATTCAGGATTCTTCTTTTGAGGATTCTCTGTTTAACTCTGTATACCATTTTTAAATTTATTATTTTGTTTGTTGGTGTTAAGTTTCTTGAGTTCTTTCTACATAGTGAAAATGGCCATCCTGCCAAAAACAATCTACAGATCCAATGCAATTCCATCAAAATACCAACACAATTCTTTCCATACCTTGAAAGAATGACTCTAAACTTCATATGGAAACACACACATACAAATGGAATAGCTAAAACAATCCTATACAATAATAAAACTTCTGGAGGTGTCTCTATACCTGACCTCAAGCTATAGTCCAGAGAGCATGGTACTGGCATGGAAATAGACTATTTGATTAATGGAATCGAATTGAAGACCCAGAAATACACCCACACACCTATGCACACCTGTTTTTTTGACAAAGGAGCCAAAACCACACAATGGAAAAAAGAAAACATCTTCAGCAAATGGTGTTGGTCTAACTAGAAACATGCAAATAGACCCATATTTATCATGCTGCACAGAACTCAAGTCCAAGGGGATCAACGATCTCAACATAAAACCAGACACACTAAATCTGCAAGAGGAGAAAAGTGGGGAAGAGGTCTTTGGAAGAGCTTTATAGTAGTGTTGAGAAGGGCCTTTGCAGAAAGGCTCTGCCCAGTGCCAGAGAACATATACAGAAGAGCAGAACACGTATCCACCGCTAGAGGACGCACCTTCACAACATTGGTAAATCACACCACACAGCAGGAAAGAGCTTGCTATCTTCATTCATGGGGTGCTAGGAGATGGGACACCAGTCTCTTGAAGAGCCAGTGGCCTGCCGCACAGGTGAAGGTTTAGCTCCTGCTGATTTGGAGAGTCCTGTGTCAGTCCCTTTCAGGTGAGTGACAGGTTACTGCCTTCACTCGCATTGTTCAGAAGGAGGCTCAGTACTTAGGAGGAGTGTGGCATTTGAAAGCTGGGTACAGTTTTAACCCATTTGTGAGGTGACTCAAACGCTTCCAGTTTTGAAAGCTTTGGGAACAGAAAGCAGAGGCTTTGCAGCACTTCCGTCTGCAGTGCAAATTGCTCTGTTGCTCATAGCATATGACTCAGCAAGACTGTGGTGCCCAAGGTAGTAGCCAGGGAGAAGGACGCTGTGGCGATGTCTAGCGAGCCTTGAGTTCAAGAATCAGTGCAGACCCTTGGGGTTCTGGAGCAATCATAAATCTTCTGTGGTAGAGAACCACTTACCGTCGGAGGGCCCTGGGGTACTGGGCCCTGAAGTCTGACAGGAAGTCCTCTTCACGGCATTATGAAGTCATAAGGCGGATATGTAGACTACCAAGTCATCCTACACCCTAAATGGCTTACTGCAGACTGCTATTAGGCAAGTCATAAACCCCTCTAAACTCTATGAATGAGCCCAGACTCCTGTATCATTTATCTCTCTAACAACAACAGTCCTTTACTGTTGTACTTGTGGCCTTTAGATGGTTTCCTCACATGACCAATTTATAGTAAAAGAAAGACTTGAATCTGGGCAGGGCATGGAAGAACATGAACCACCACTGCCACACTGCAGCCTCATTCACAGAGCCTCCTCTGTGAGCAATCTAGGGCTGATTCCTCCTCGTAGGCAGTGGAAAGATTTGATTCTAGTGAAAACGCTGGCATGTGGATTCAGTGACCACGAGTGTTGAATGTCTTGAGCCATTCTGTTTGCAGGAGCCCCAAGGGAGGAAGTGCAGACACACGTAGGTTTGAGAAGAAGGCATTTGCATGACCTCATGTGAGCACCTTCACGTAATGCTAACGCCACTAGCACGTGTGACAGAGTGAAGGATGGCTCCTACCGTATAAGATGACTTTTGCGTGGATGTCAGGCAACTTCTGCTCTGGGCACCTCATGCCTGAGGCAGTGAGCCTATGAGGGGAGTGGTTAAGGCAATGAGCACAGAGGCCAGGCAGTAGTGCCCAGCACAGGCTCTGACACCATGTTTAAGTTGGCAATGCCTACTGTTGCAGGCCCAGTCATCGAGGTTGGACAGGGGCCTGTCCCCTGAGAGCCAGCCAGCCATGTGTTTGCAGGAGGATCTCTTTACCCTGGTAGAGACAATTTATTTACGCTGCCCCAGGCTAAGCACCCACAGCTGAAGTCCAATAGACCCCAGATCTACCAGTCCAAACTCACACAAATGCCGCCCTGAGCAGAGAACCCATGCTAAGATGAAGAAAACAAAAAGATGGGTGCATTTGACATGCTGCATTGCTCCAGAGCAGAGTAGCAATGGCTGATTAAGGGTTAACATCAAGAGCTGTTTGTGTAATGCCTCGCAGCATGGAGAGCTGTCCTGTAAGTACATCGGCCTTCAGTCAATGGTCAGACACACTTGTAAGAAACGATAAAGCCAGGAGCTTGTGATTCACCGTCTGCAGGGCCGTCTGTGCTCTATTTTGTGCACATTTCAGGATTATTGGGAATAAATGTTCCAACAGTTTTCAGAAGTATCAGAAGAGAAAGAAGTGTTTCTGCCTAGGTTGTGTTACAGGAGCTATTTCACTTGACCATATGAGTGTCTCTTGATCATTTTTGGTTTCTCGAAATGGTGGAATCCCATAGTTTGCATTTTAAGGAATTGGCTAGGAGGACTCAGAATTTCTACTGCAGTGGGCATTGCTAGCCTGAGACATGTTTTTTGATGCCTCTAGTGTGATTGTAATTGCAAATGGAAAAATGCATCAACCTAGTCCTGATTCTGATTCAGCAAGTTGGTGCTAAAAATCCTTGACATTGAGGGTCCCAGAAACACTGAGAAGTAAATTAATTGCCCACGTATGGGAGAGAGAATCTGGAGGAGACAGAGGAGAAGATGTTGAGTATGGATTAGGTCCAGGACGTGGGATAACAGTCGGATGTGTGGCTTCTGCAACAAGAACATTTCCTACATTATCTATTTCTGGAGAGTGTGATAACTCATATATTTGAAAGCTTTCTGTTGCACTTGACCCAGTATAGTGTCATCTGAGTGGTCCAAGCCCTTGACTGTAGTAGACACATGCCCTGTCTCACCTACATTTAGTCCACTCATTATACCATCATTTCCATAGCAACCAAACTCCTTAGATGTACCCTGAAGGCATCTCATCTTGATGGTGCTATGGATATTTTCATTGTCTGTTTCATTCTCTGACTGCAAGGGAATGAAATTGTCTGTTTCATTCTCTGACTGCACTTGATCCTATTCAGACTTCCAAGGGAATGAATAAGCTGAGTGTAACCCTTTGCCAATGGGCACATAGAGCCTGTGGGGAACGGTTGCTTCTTTTGGATGAGAGGCACGTCTGCAGAGGCCCCTGGTGGGACTGAGCCCAGATGCTCACTGTGTGACCAGCTGGATCATCCAGAGTCCAGGCTGCTGTGTTTCATGTTTGCCAGTTTCTCTCTCCTGTTCCCCGAGGTTACTTCCTAGATCAGACTTGTCATGTGCAAACCGGGTCTTAAACTTTGCTTTTGTGGAGCAGCTGGACAGGCCCAACACAAAAGACCATCTCCCTGCTGGGCCTTAGGGTTGATCTGAGGAAGGCTGTGAACAGGAAGTTCAGGAGGATGGAAGTCATTGCTCTCACTGGCTTTTCTGGTTCAGTCTCTGCGCTCCTGGCTTGTATAGAGGTGGGGAGTTGGAAGACTAGCAATCCAGAGCGGAGTGTGCTTAATCTGTACACCTCACAGGAACTGTGTTAGTTAGAAACATTGCAGTGTTTTACCAGGCAGGAAAACAAACCAAAGAGCAGCTTGCCTGAACAACTGGCTCTTCTCTGTCTCTCAGTCTCAGTCTCAGTGTCTCTCTCTCTCTCTCTCTCTCTGTCTCACACACACACACACACACACACACACACACACACACGCAATGTGAAAACAGAAAGGATTAACAGAAAGGAGGAGCAGGAGGCAGCAATGGAAGGTGGATATAGCATACTTGAAGGAAAATGAGAAGCAGCCCATCACTTAAGCACATACACACCGATGGGATGTCTTCACACAAAGGACCTTACAGCGTTTTTAGTTCTGGGAGGAGTTGTGTGTCACAGCACCCTTGTCTTTGCTGCAGTTCCTCTGTCGGATCCCAGCTGTTCTGGGTTTGGACTGAGAGGATTCCTTTTCACTGCAGTTGTGACTACATTATTTCTATGATGTTTCAAAATCCAGGATTCAGTGAACTTTCTAGCTTTTGTTTTGTTCAGATTCATTATTGAAAGTTGCTGGTTAGCATGTGCTACGAAGTGAATAGTTTAGAGTAACAAAGATTTACTGTAAGGCAAGGCTGTATGTATGTTCCAGATTGTTCAGTAATTAATATTGGCTTTTCAATTAACTTGAACTTGGTTTGGTTTTTCTCATGTGGGAACATGAGGATTCATGTTTCTTTTTCATTTGTGAACATCTGCGTTCAGAGCATTTGGATTTCTTTTGTGTTAATGGTGAGTTTCTCCAGGATATACTTTCTTGTTTATTGTGTGCCCAGGGTAGACCAGAGATGTCTAATGTCTTTTTTATTCATAGAAGCCCCACCCCACCCACGAACTTGCTTATCACTCCATCTCATTCCTTTGTTACTGATGTGAATGTTTATGTTGAGTTATTTTTAAAAAGCACTCTTAAAACAGCATGAGAATTAATTTGATCTTATCTAAAAAGGACAACAGAGTTGTACCTTTCTGCTCTGTCTGGGGGAGAGACACAGAATAACTTCTGCAGGTCTCCTCCCAAGTCAAGGGTCACATTTCCTTTCTATGTTGGTGACTTCTATGTTGGTGATTTTTTGAAATGTTGCAGTAATGGGGAACCCAGCACTTCACATTGTGCGGTGTAATGTCTGGGAGTGTCTCTGCCTCCTCACTTTCTTTTTCTTTTTTATTGTTTTATTTTTTTAACATTTTTATTTTATATTAATCACAGGTTATATACTTTGTATCCCAGCCGTAGCCCCCTCCTGCATTCCCTCCCTATCCCCCTATCCCTCTCTCATCTCCTCCCTGCCTCTTTCCAAGTCCACTGATAGGGGAGGATCTCCTCCCCTTCCATCTAACTCTAGCTTATCATGGATCTTCAGGGTGAAATTTGCAGGCAAATGGTGGGACCTGGAAATGGTCATCCTGAGTGAGGTAACCCAAAAGCAGAAAGACACACATGGTATATACTCACTTATATAGACCTATAAGATAGGATAAACATACTGAAATCTATATACCTAAAGAAGATAAACAAGAAAGAGGACCTGAGGTAAGATGATCAGTCCTCACTTAGACAAATGGGATGGACATTGGATGTAGGAGTAAACAAGTAGCAGGACAAGAGCCTACCACAGAGAGCCTCAGAAAGACTCTACCTAGCAGTGTATCAAAGCAAATATTAAAACACATAACCAAACCTTTGGCAGAGTACAGGCAATCATATGAAAGAAGGGGGAGTTAGTATGACCTGGAGAGGACAGGAGCTCCGCAAGGACCAACTATATCAGGGCACAATGTATGAGAGTATTTCTCCAACCAAGGACCATGTATGGGTATAACCTAGAACCCCTGCTTGAATGTAGAGCAAATGGTAGCTCAGTATCCAAGTGGGTACCCTAGTAAGGGGAACAGGGGCTATTATAGCCAGTCCTCACTTTCTTTGCTTGGGTTTTCAGTGATGAGGGCTCTGCCCTGTTAGATCTGGAGGTTTCCCTGCTGCCAATAAGTTGCTACTGTCTTCATGTCAAGGCTGCACGTGTGCCTGCTGAGCACTGTTCTCATTGTCACTGCTGTTCATGCATTTGAAAGGAATTCCCCACTAGCACAGCAGCCTTTGGAGCACCTTAGATGACATAGTAATATGTGCTCTATGCAGGCCCCTGGCTCTTTCAGTTGTTCAGGTACTAGCTGTCCTTTTAAGTTATGGGACCAGTTCTTGTAGGCATGTGAGAAGCAGCTGTCAAGGGATGTGCTCCGAGCCAGGCTACCTAGCTGGAAGCAGCTGTACTGAAATGAGACACTCTTCTGGTACCTACTTCTGAGCACCCTGTTGTGGTACTCTCCTGTCCAGACAGCTCTCCCACGAAGGTGCAGAGTTCATTCAGGTGCCTCATGACCTTCATCTTGGTCGAAAGGTCTTTTTGGTTTTTCCTTACAGTGGCATTTGCAGATTGTAATTCAAGGGCCAGTGTAGCATTAGAGCTGCTATAATTCTTGCCATCATTCTAATTGATGCTAAAGACAAAGGGACGGCGTTTGCTGTCCTGCACACAGGAAGTGTTGGGAATCTTCACTGGAACAGGTCTTGCTCGAATTAGAGCAACGCTGTGAACTGACTGCAGATACATCTCCAATGTCTCCTTCACCACTGTTATTATAAAAGTTAGCCAGGAAATGTCATTTCCAGGGATCTCTGACAATTTCTTGAGACTAACGGACTGAGTAAGCCTTTTGCAGAAACGTCCTGAGGGATGCACACATCATGGGCAGGATGCAGCAGACACAGGATGCTGAGCAGCTCCGCCTGGATTCAAGGGGAGTCCAAGTAAGTATGGCAGTGTGAAAGTGATCCTCCTGCTTCTGGGGCAACCGACAGCATCCATTTAACGGGCGCTGTGGTTGTGCGCTCTCGGGGCTCTTTACTCTTCTCAGCTTACTGATATCGGCTTTGTCAGACTTGGCTACCAGCGCTCAGTGAACAGCAGTAAACCAGTGCTCTCAGTCAGCTTTGATGCACTTTCCAAAAGCAGAAATGTCGCCCCGGCGATTGGCGATTTCCTCAGTAATGCCGAGTGTGCTGGTTCAAACCCATCTGAAGCTGCTCCTCCAGCACAGAGGGACTTCCAGAACTCCTCTGACTGTCAAATAGCAGTGCTTAGGGACTTCCAGGCTGAATTCTAGAAAGCTCTCATGATCTTACACGGCAGGCATGGCCTACAGGCAGACTTACACAGCTATTGTCTACTGTGTTTATCACCTGCAACAGATGGAGGGCACATGGAGAGGCTGGCCTCACGGAGGCCTCGTTTGCCTTTTTATTCTACACAATTTACCTTCTGTCCAAATGGAGCACATTTCGCCACTGCAGAATTCCAGAATATAAACGCCCCCTTCTCTCCTGCTTTCTGTGACCACGCCTTCTGTTTCTCTGCTGAAATTTTTTAGTCCTGAGCACATACTTTGGGAAGTTTCCTCCCATGACACCTCTTTACAAAGGTGTAAAGGTAAAGATGATGTGAAAGAGACAGTTGTCCAGACTGAGGGCCAGGTGGTATGTGTACCTGCCCACAGGGTCAGGAGGCTTGTTAGAAAGTCTAACTCCTTTCATGCATTAGAGGGGCTCAATAAAATTATAGTTGGAACAACTGTCAGCATCTTCCATTAACTGAGAACTAGTTTTGAAAGGTTTCTGTGTCATAACTTCTCCTACTCATTTCCTATCCTAGAAAGTGATAAACATATCTGCATGACTGCAGACACAGAGGTGAGCAAGCAGAAGGTAAGGTAACCTGATTGGGTTGAGCCAGAGCAAGGAATGTCAGAGGCAGGAGGAAAGAGCCCATCAGGAAAACGCCATGGACAGAGACCGAGTGACAGGGAGGATCAAACACAGTCCAAGATCAACCCATGTTACATCGGGATATAAGGGAGCTCAGGGTTAGCCTGGTCCACGCTATATCTGGATGCAGGGCAGCGCAGGGTTAGGATGGTCCATGTTACATCATTGCATCAGGACATAGGGCACTCAGGGTTAGGCTGGTCCTGTGGGTGGCAAAGGCAGGTGTTACTACTTATGAACACTTGGAGTTGGAGAGCCCATCTCCTCCGGGCATGAATGTCTGTAAACCGTGCCAGCGTGCAGGGATGGGGGATAACCTTGCCCTGGCGCCACGGAGTTGGGAGCCGGGGTAGGAACACAACTGACTACAGTTTATGGCAAAATGGGGTCACTGCAGCCTGGGCAAGGGGGCCTGCTACATACGCCACCTGACTTCTAGAATTCTGCACTGGGAACACTGAACGCCTGCTGACTCCTTACTCCTGTGACCTGCAAGGCAACAGTCTTCACTGCTCAGTGCGCTCAGCAGTGCAGTTAAGATTCGGAGATCAGGGTCAGTCTGGAATCTTAGAAGTTTTTCCTGCATTTACCAGTAGATAAATGATCACCTTACTCTATAAAGCAAGTTCCTTCATCCGTAAATTATATTTCTTTTAACAGGTTTTATGAGGAATGCATGAAAGGCTTTTATGAAGAACATGCATAAAATATTTAGTACAGGGCCTGGCATGGCATATATTTTATCCTGAATAAATAGCTCAATTGATAATAAAATATTTACAAAATACCTGTGCTCAAGAGTAGTAAAATTACTGATAGAACTGTGAGTGTATGGTAATTAACTCTACCTAGACAAAGATATGGCCCTTGATCCAGTTGTAGGGAAATTATCTGGCAAATCTTTGGGATATCCTGAGTGTCGGGAATGCCCATGTTATCCATGAGGACCCCTGGGTGATTCCTGACAGAACATGCTGTGTAGATTACTAGTATTTAGACATCCCTATAGGTTGTTATTCAATCCATCGTGCAACAAATAGTAGACTCAGGAGAATTTGATGAGTTGTTAATTTTCAGTGAGGACATTGGGGTGTGCAGGTACTGAGAGTTAGATAAATGAAGTCTTAGGATATAGAAGCTCTGTATTCCCATCCAACCCTCAAATTCTACCTTATGTGCTTCTTGATTTGACTGGATCTAATTTGCATATGTTAAAATTATAATCCTAAGTATAACACTTTTTGAGTTTTGTGAGTCACCCTAACAGATTATCAAAGATGAAGGCAAATGTCTGAAGTGGGATGCCCTTGGCAATCAGGACCTTACAGAGAGTATCAGAAATCTTGGGCAAACCTTTGTGATTCAGTCCGGCTGGCCTTGAGACAAAAAGTACATCTTACCTCCATGTTTTCCTAGAATTTCCATGCTCAAAATCCTCCTCAAAGTGGCTCATCTGTTTTTTCATCTTCTCTGTATTCTAAAACTATGTGGTGTTTCCAGGGAATTGGAAACCTTTAACTTCCTCAAGGATGCTATGGACACATCAGTTTGCATGTGTGAGTGGTCCTCTGTTCCTAGAGTGATCCGTGAGGTTGGATTCAGGACAGTGTTTACAGGTTTAACATTGGAGAATAAAAGGCAGCGGGTGTTTTCTAGACAGGATCTACACTTCTGGAATAGCAGTTTGTTTTGTATCCCTGAACATTGGGTTAGCCTGCTTTATTTAGTTAGTTAGTTGTGTGTATCCCTCTGTGCAGTTAAGAGGACAATGTACAGAGACTGATTTGTTCCTTCCACCATGGAGTTTCCTAGGATAAAGCTCAGCTCCTCAGCCGCGAGCACCCTCACCCCCTGGACCATCTTGCCAGCCCCCTCACTTCATCTTACCAATTTATAAAAGTAAGAATGCAACAGTCAGGGCTCAGTCTGCGGCCTACACAATGAGGCTTATATCTCAAATGTCCTCAGTTTCTTTCCCAGCCTCCCTTGCATTGAGATTTGAACTACATATTTGGAAGTCTTTAGCTGTTATGCACAGCCTCATGGTTCTTTCTTCATACACATGGCAGGGCGGAGGTCTCTGCGTTATAGAAGGCCTCCAGTGCAGGGGAAGCTTATAGTGACCTGTATGTTCAATCATTTGTGTGGGGTGAGGTACAACACACAGTTTTGACATATATATTGCAAGGGAACAACATACAGTTGAGCCACCATTTTCTTGGATTAGAAATCCTGCCTTGCTGTGTCTGGTCAGCTCAGCCACTCATTAAATTTGGTTAGTGGATGTAGGGGAAAATAATCAGAAGAAATGAAGTTCCTGTATTTTGATCATGTGTCAAAAATACAGGAACCATATTTTGTCACAACATTTGAAAAAAAAAAGGTAAGTGTAGAGAACTAGTTTTACAATTGTATATTCGGAAAACCAATAACCCAGAGAGCTGTTGCTCAGCTTTGGCTTCTTGAGACTGTGGTGTGAAGACTTGTTGAAGGGAAGTTGTCTTCATCCTATGTCTAGGATGTTCTGTGGTCAGCCGTACCCACCAGACACTGGCAACACCCTCTTTCCCCATGAACATCTTATGCATTTCTTGCACCTCTGGGTACCACATCCCCTTGCTGAGACTCGGGACACAGAAAGAATGATGGGCTGGTAACTGGAAGGCCAGCCTGCATCTTATCACTACTGCTAACTCTTCAATAACAGCCAGAACATTTTATGAGTTACAAGGAATTATGCATGCTAAGTTAAGTTCTTCACATTGAGTTCTGCGCAGACAATATTTTCAGCAGGGAAAAGCATGTAGTTTATGTTGTTCTTATGACAATGGTTGGAAGAATGACTCTTACTTTGTCTGAAGGAACTTAGTGATGACGTGGGCTGATACACTCATGTTCAGTCTTCCCCTACCCTGTGTTTTACATCCTCCTTTTGAGGTAGCATTTTTATCTGTTTTTGAATCTCTTCCTCCATGTCTGTTGCCTTGGGAAGACACTAGAAGCATCACATTTGTTAGCCCCAGATTTTTTCATTTTCATCTTCCAAGCCTCTGTGAGCTGAACATTTTCCTTCAAACTTTAACCACTCATTCCTCTCACTGTAAAAGCACTGAATGAAACGCAACCTACTTCAGCTTTTGCACCCAGCCACTTACAAAGCCGGAGTGTCATGTGACAACCAGATTGATGTCTATGATGGCAAAAACTGACGCAGTCTCACACTTTTCTTGAAAACTGCATCTCGGCAGTTTCACCAATTTACACTCAGCCTTGTCCCGTTCTTCAGCCCTCTGTCAACACTTGGTGTTTCATTCTCTTTAATTTCTGCCACTGCAGTGGGTGTCTATTGGTATTTCAGAATGGTGTTTAACAAGATATTCTCAGGATGTGATGTCTAACTGAAAGAAGAGATTCATTCTCCATGAAAGCACGTGATGTAAGGCCTCCGAGGAGCTTCGGTGTGTTCATTTATTAAGCAGCTAGTGCAGGGTAAGCTCAGCACCAGGCATTCTGACCTCCTCACTGCATGCAGTGCTCTGGCTATTTGATAACTAAGTTTCACTTTTCAGAGGAAGGAACAGATTTCAGAAACAGCTAATAATTTACCCCATCTCATATTTATGAGGACTTGGCTTGTGCTATACCATGTAGGTGGCTGTGGATTTTTTCCAGGATTGGTACTGGCACCAAAAATCGGCTGGGGTTGGGAAAGAAGAGTAAGTTAGGGAAATTCCCAAGGATACTCTGGGCTTCTGTGGAAAGGAAAGGCATAAACCTGACCTGCCATTCTGCGGAGTTCACGGCAGATGCTCTGGGAGCATTTCTATTGTAATGGAGCATGCTCCATTTACAGCACTCAGGTGCACAGCCCAGCCTGTCTCACACTGGAGCCTCACATCTGCATTCTCTTGCTTCACTCAACCTCATGCTCAGAAAGAAGGTAGACAGTGTCTACATTTTCAGGTTAAGCAGTGGATACTGGGAACCCTTTAGCGATATATTCAAGGTCACAGAATTGTTGGAACCAGAACAAGAGTCCAAATTCAGAGTTATTTTAGCTGCGTCCACTTCTTCTGATTTCCTCCATAGCAAGACCAGTACTCCCAGGTCTTCCATTCTGCTGAATCTGGCATTGAGTCTGAGGGAGAGGCAATGATGTGGCCTCACTCACGACAGTGTTGGTGGCTGAGAAACTTACTTGAAGACTTGCTAAGCCGCTGTCACCATGCTGAAACTTTATGCCCCCACACCTTAGTGACAAACAAATAAGATGGGTGCTGTCACCATCTGGTACACACCAGACATTCTTGTATTGGGTCATTAACTTGGACACCCAGGATATCTAAGTCATTAGCCGTTATGGTCACTGTCCAGCCTTCTCTCCTGGGAATATGAGAGGAAGCCATCTGAGGGGGCAGTTACTAAGTGAGTCGCATCAGGGTATAGAGTCGCAGTCATGAGAACCATCCCGTGGCTCACTGCAGCCAATCGGGCTCGCTGTGGCCCCCTGACCTCCCTTCTCCCGTCCAGGCCACTGGTCTCTGTGCTGTTCCCTGGGCTCTTCTTTCTTCACTCAGGCTTGTGTGCAAAGGCTCTTCCTAAGAGGACAGCTGTGAGGTAGCTCTGCAGCTTCTCTGGTCTCTGTGTTCACAAACAACCGACCTTTTGCACACGTCGGTTTGTTGTTTGCCTCTTCTACTTCTGCTGCCCTGGAATAGACAATCTATGGATTTGTTGTGTTTAGACAGCACTCTAACTGCCTCTGGCAGGAGCGAAGTGATTTTTCCAACTCTGCTGGCTGGGTGTGTAAATCTCCAGGGACTGCCTTCTTCCAAGAGCAACTGCTCAGTGCAGGGTGATTTGTGTTAAGCCGCCTTCTAATTTGCTGTGTTTATCAAACGTTATGTGCTCCTACGGGTTTCATGCAAAGTGGTGTGTTTGAAATTTTCACATAAATGACATTGTGTGAATTATCACATTTTCTCTTGTTTATATCCCCAGTGTTTTTGATCACTCTCCATTCACATGGTACATTAGTTTAACTGTTGTACGGTGTTTTGTTGAATGAATGAACTTGGTTTTATTCATTGCCTCACTGGGGGCTATAGCTGTTGCTTACTTTTGAGGTGGGGAGGAGGTCTCTTTAGATGGATGTGAGAATTCCTTTTAAAACCAAATAGAAATGGAATTTCTGGCCCTTACATCATGCAAACCATTTACTTGACCTTACCTACCTAGTTGTATCAAATTGTTTTTGCCATCTGATGACATACATGAATTCTCTTCCCACACCCTCATTTAATGTTTGTATTCATCATATTTGTTTTACAGTGTTAACAGGTGTCTTACATGGTCCATTGTTATTTTACCTTTCACTTTCCAGATTATTCCAACACTGTCATCTTTTCCCTAGGTAATTGACAATTTATGTTCTTTCCTTCTAATTGCTTATTGATAAACTTGCCTATTTTTCTCTTGGGTTACTACTCTTATTCTTATTGATATGGAGAAATTCATTATGGACTCTAGAAAGATGACTTATTCACAATCAGCTGTCTTAGAGTCTACAGCTTTCTTTTCAATTAATTCATGCTATGTGTTTAATCTACATGTTTTAAGTTTAGTGTAATCTTTTCCTTCAAAATTTTACTTCTCTCTATATACACTAAGGAAAATTAACCTGATGTTATTTAAAAAACATCCTATCTCACTTAAAATTTCGCTTCATATGGATTTAATTTTGTTATTTAAATGTTATTGTTTAGGGCACATTCACTGCACAAACTAACACATTTCATTGTGACAAATAAATTGTATCTTTTTGGATCCCTAATATTTATTATTATTTTTAAAGGTAGCATACAGTGTACTGGGTTTCACAACTGCATTTTTACACATACTTTGTTCTTATTCATCCTTTTCCATGGTTCCGTACCAGACCCATCCTGTTCTTGCTGGTCTCTTTACTTCTCGCTTAGAGTTCCCATTCATTTTTATGTCAGCAAATGACACTATTCCCTTTACATCTATTCTTTCATGTCACGGTCCCTTCTCTAATCCCATGATCTACATTCCCACCCCAGCATAAGTTCATTACATTCTAAGCTCTGTATAATAGAGAAAAGATGAAGTGTCAGCCTTTTGGGCCTTGATTACTTAGAATTTCCAATTTCATTTTTCTGCAAACGTAGTGATTTCAGTTTCTTTACCATTAGTCTGTTGTTCCATTACAGTGGTGTGGAGACTTCTCAAAAGACAGAACTGCTGTATGACTGAGCTACACTCTTCCTGGGTATCTGCCTCAAGGTCTGTAAGCCAGTCACAGAGGTGCTCCATTATTCACATCTTGGAAGTGGAACCAGAATAATGTTCATTATATTGTCTTTATTTTCTTTTTAGATTCCATGCATGAGAGAAAATATTTTCATTATTAACTTCTCATTTCTAGAATCAAATACCCAATGCAAAGCAAATTAAGGAAGGAAGGGCTGGATTTGGTTCTCACCTTAATACAGAACACAGTCCATCACAGAAAGTAGGGCAGTGCTGCAGGAGCGAAGCAATCAGGATGACCCAAAGCTACAGCAGTGAGGAAACAGCAGAGAAAGCATGGAAGCAAGAATATTACACACAAAGGCAAGTCCCTAGCACTTCATTTTTTAATGAATTACTCCATGTACTAAATTTTCCACAGCCTTCCGAACACACTGCTACCATCTAGGGTCCCAGCTGCACAAACATGTGAGTCTGTGGAGGACATTTCAAACGGAAACCACAATGTCAGGAGTCTGACAGGTTTCATCTAACAGGATGTTCTTTAGGTGCAACTATTTTTATACAAATAGCATGATTCCACCCTTCTTTGTGGTTAAGTCTTTACTATATACTCTGTTGTATTTAATCATCTATAGAAAAACATACAGGCTGGTTCTAGAGCTTGGGTATTGTGAAAAGCTACTGTATACACTGTGTACACGGATCCTCCATTCTTTTGCAGGTATACTCAGGAATGGCATAGCTGGTTCATGTAGCAGTTCTACCTTTAGTGTCTTAAGGCATCTTCACCCCCAAATCCATAGAGGCTGCACTAATTTTCATTTCACTAACAAACTATAAAGTTTCTTTTTTTCTGATATAATATGAGATATCTAATTTTCCATGCATAGATGCACTGAACTTCAGTGCTACTACTCATTTATTTATTATTTATATTTGAGATTGTGTTATAGTTACAATTCTCTCCCTTTCATCCACCAAACCCTCCCCCACACCCCACCTGACTCTTCTTCAAATTCATGGCCTCTTTTTTCCCACTAATTCTTATTCATGCATAAATGTATATGCATACAGAACTATTTCTAAATGTAGTCTGTTTAGTCTGTATAATATTACTTGTATGTATGTTTTCAGGGCTGACTATCTGGCACTAGGAAACTAACTGGTGTCCTCTATTTGGAGCTGAATTTCCCTTCCCTGAGGGGAAGCTTTAATGTTTCCAGAAGGCACTTTGTAAGCTTCCAGAGAAGGGAGGCGACCAATCGTCGCCTTGATGTCTGTGAGCCACATCGATGTCCAGCACAGCTTGATAACCCCAGGCTGCATTAGGGGTATGAATGCTGGATGGTAAACAAGGTGGATTCAAGATCACCAAGATGGGCTTAAGATCCACCCAATAAGAGGTAAACCATGTTTGATAGTGGAAACCTAGGTGACTAATCTGGGCTAGTGAAATCATGGTTATTAGAGCCTATAACTAGTAATTTACTAAACCAGTATAATCCCTAACAAAAATCTATAAACATTTGTCCTTATACCCACGGATATTGTAGTCTTCAGCCCTCATTAAGGAGACATCTCTTTGTAACAGACATCACTGCAGAAAACCACAACCAATCAAAATGAAGAGTTGGGGAGCCTGGGCCCATTGATGCATCCATAAAACACTCCTCCACCTAAGGCTGAGGGAACATTGTGGAAGAGACAGTGGAAAGACTCTAAGAGGCAGAGGACCAGGAAGTTTGCTACAAGACTGTCTCCTGACACACCCGCAAAGTCTTACTGGCATGACTGCTTAAACACAAACTGAACAAGGATGAAACCAACAGTGGTCAGGGGAAAGCCCATGAGGCTCCAGTGCCATTTCTAAAATTGTGTTGTTCTAAAATTTATGATTAGGAGACATTTATATAATTCAGAATTAAATTAACCCAGCAAAATGCATCAGTTAGTCTTGTTCTTAACTGTGTCCCATCAATCTCCCCCCCACCCCCCTTTTCAATGCAGGCAACCACTTCTCATGTACTTGCAATGTGACTCTGCAAATGAGGAAACTAGGCAAATATCTTCTATTCTCCTGCAGGTAGCATAAATATTGTGTCTGTATATACCATGTGTGCCTGACTCTTCTCACTTAGCCATTTGTACAAGTATATGGAGAGTTCTTCATTCTCTTATGCACGCAAATTATCTCCAAGTGCACAGATCCAGCCTAACATGTCTCATCAGGTTCTTGTAGATGAGCATTTGAGTATCGTGTCTATGAGAGTCAACCAAGGCCCATTAGTACACAGCCATAGTTTATTCTCCTTGCTGTATTTTATTTCACTGTACAAAAAATTCAACACCATTCACTTTGTTCTTCTGTGTTTCTAGACAAATTTATTGTTTCCAACTGGCTGTTAGGAGTGAAGCTGCCATGAGCAGTTTTCTGCTTGTCCTTTGATGTTACTGCTGTTTTTCTTTGGGGGGGGGTTATTACCACAGTGGAATTTTTAAATCATGCCAGTTATAATTTTTAGTAATTCAGAGAGACTGCCCAGGCTATCCTTCAATAATTATAAAGGTTCCAAAGCTTATATTTTTGTGCTTCAGTTTCATTTGTGCTTTAGGATTGGTGCAAGGGGGAGTTTTAGAGTAGCAGCAGTATGTGAGTATGAGCATTTTTTATTTTTATTTTTTGCTTTGTCTCCGATTCCCAATTTCTTCATGGTGGTTTGAACAGTGTGGCTTTCCAAGATGTCTCAGGGATTGTTGATGCATGAAAAGAGTTCTGAATATGGCAACCATGGTTTACTGATGTTGGATAATAAGCTTGTCTTCCCTATCCTCTGGAAGAAAATGTTATTTTTAAGGGCGATTACCAGGAAAACCTCCCAGAGAAGATGGTTTGAAACAAAAGAGATATTAGAGTCCCATCTGTAATACAGAAATAAGAGAGACCCAAGAACAAGTCCTCAGGAATTGCATCGACGCCTGTTTCCCAGACATGCCACTTTTAGCCCGTGATCTTGAAAGTCTCTTGGAGTCTATTTGTTTTGTGGGTGGATTGTCTACTACGTTGATGATTATAACATTTTATATATAACATCATTGGAACTTCATGTGTTTAGAAGAATCCTGAAGCAGGCAATGTGTGCTAAAGCCACCTTATCATATTATTTAACTCATTCAAAAGTTTTACATGCTGGCAACTTGAAAGTGTGGTGAGAGTGTGGCAAACTTCTCACAGACTTGTGAGAGGAGAACAAAATTCTGCAACCTGCAGAAGGCCCATGCCCAGTAGACCTTGCAGTGGTGAAGGGAAATGCAGCCTCTTCCAGTCTAGTATTGCCACTATTGGAACCGCTGCATTGCTGAAGATAGACAGGCAGTAAATATTCTTCCTAAGAATGGTGCATCTTATATTGGGCACCGTGGCTCACACCTGTAATCCCAGCACTTAAGAGGCCGACCCAGGTGGATTTCTGGGAACTTGAGGCCAGCCTGGTGTACTGAGTGAGTCCAGGACAGAGAGGGCCACACAGAGAAACCTTGTCTTGAAAAAGAAAACAAAAAACAAATAAAAAGAATGGTCCCTCTAGTCCTAGCTCTTTATGATTAAGTACACAGTCGTAAGGAAAGCCTAAGCCTTTTAGCTTTAAGAATAGCATATATGAAGTGAGAATAATTTTTACATTTAGTTACATTGACATGATTAACATGAAAATTGAATGGTGAATTTTGTTGAGTAAGTTTTTGTTTCTGTTGAAAGGTAAACATAAGATTTTTGTTTTTCATTTGTAAGGTGATGGATTTTACCAACACATTTTTGCAATATTTAGCCATACTTGCTTTATTGTGACAAATCCTGTGATTTGACTGAATATGGCA
>CM053764.1:41253699-41267867 GCA_028658305.1 Pachyuromys duprasi
GTTAGATGGAAGGGGAGGAAGTCCTCCCCTATCAGTGGACTTGGAAAGGGGCAGGGAGGAGATGAGGGAGGTAAGAGGGGGATAGGGAGGGAATGTGGGAGGGGGCTATGGCTGGGATACAAAGTATATAACCTGTGATTAATATAAAATAAAAATGTTAAAATTTTAAAAAATACCCCAAATCAACCTCTGGCTTATGCACATACATATACAAGCATCTGCTCACACATGTGTAAACATACTCTCACACACATGCATGCACAGAAGCACACACATGCACCCACACATGCAAACATGCACAATTTTGACAAACAGTACGAAAGGCAGGAAGAGCATAGCTCAGCCCTTTCCCTTGGCCCTGCTTCTTGATGGCATTATCATTTTCTATTTTCTTCAGAGTCCAGTTTTCTCCGCTGTCCAGTTACACTGACATATAAATATCTATACAATCAGCAAGCCTTTATGTTTTATACAAATGGTGTCATGTCACAAATAACATCCTGTAATTTTCAGTTAGTACATCCGGAGCATTGAAATAACAGTATACGAACTACATATCACCGAGTGGAAAAGAGCCACAGCCACCACCCTGGACACCACCATCATCGCTACAGATGCCACTCTCACACCCATGCTCTGAATGGCGGACATTTAGGTTGTTTCTAGGCTCCTACTTTTACACAGAAGGCTACAATTTTTAGATCTTTACAGCACAGCCTTGGCTGAGTGTACAAACGTGGCGCGTTTAATGACAAGCTGTGAGATGACCAGGAGATGGATGCTGTTTCCACACACACTCCAACTGTGAGCACTAAGTGAGGAGGGGCTCCCGTGCAGCCGTGGCAATCAGCCTCAAGAAAGAGTAAAATTAAAGTACTAGGAACAGTCACATCCAAATCTGTTCTCAACAGTCACAGTTGGTACAAACTACAATCAAGGCTTAGATCCTTCAAGCTCTGCAAAGACGTAATCCCAGAAAGTGGGTGATTTAGTAGGTAAGAACAAGGGATTGCCTCTAGACAAGGGTGCTGTGTTCTGCGAAGGGCTCCCTCAGGGGCTGTGTGATTTGACAGTACCCTATAGACAATCCATCATTTATATTAGTAATATACTTGGCTGATGAAAGAACAAGACTATACACTGACCATCTACTAAGCATTGTAAGTATATTTAAGTTGCTCATTGCTTCCAGTACCAAGAAGACAATGTTTAACATGAAACATTTTAATACCACACAGCACAGAAACCATGGAAACCTCGTGGAAAGGGATGCCTTCATCTGAAAGAATAAAAAAAAAAATAGAGGTACTCATTTTTTGTCTTAATTTTGTTTTGCCCTCAAAAATGTAGACACTTCCCTAAAAAAATTAAGCAACTCATGTCTAAGTTTAAATCAAGCTTTTCTCTTCCTAATACATTTAACTAGAAACATAATTGATTTTGTCCTAGACAGATAGGAGGCTGTCAAGATGATATTTCATTCCCTAGATCCCTACCAAAGTTGTCAGGAAAGGCAAACAGTCATTACTTTATCCACAGACCCATCAAGAGCCCATTATTTATTTCTTCAATTATTTATGAAGCTGAATACAAATACTTTCTCCAGCTGCTCCATCTAGTGGTTCTCAAGGGCAACCCTGGCTCTGTTCCCTGGAGCCAGTGTCCCAGCGGGGAAAGAAACTTTTATCAGAATAACAATTAATAGCATCATTTATTTTATTTTGATAAATATTTAATAATAAAATTTACAAGCTTAGGTTGAAATAATACCCACCATGAAGATTCATCTGTATTTCTCTACGAGAAAAGAGAGATGTTGCTGTCAAGATAGCAAGACAAAAATAAATAAATAGATAATGCCCCGCCTTAAGCTTCCTTGGTAACCAAAGTTCCCAGAAGAATCAATCAATGGTGTCATCCAAAAGAATGAATATGAAATAGTTGGCATGGCAACGGGGCTATAGAGGCAGATCTCTGTTGTGAGTGTTCGTGTTCATTTAGAGCTCAGGAATCATCATTTCAAGTGAGCAGGGAGGGTCAGGAAAATGCTAATTAATAAAATGCCATCCACATATGTTTTCCATAGCCACTGTCACTCAAGCTAGTGCTACAAATGTTGGTGATTAAATAATTGCCCTTATTCCTTGTGGCCTTTTCATTGCTATTAGCCCATGAGCAACTGTGGTCCATTGTCTCTGAAATCACAAAACTGAGGAATTTGGAAAACTCAGGATAGGTGGAAGAAGCAACAGGCTTTCTCCACTCAGGAGTTCTGAACAGTGCCTCGCAAATGAGATGCAAGCATTAAGCACACAAGCAATCAAGCAAGCACAGTGGGAGGCTAATGATTCCCATAAATGGCAGTTTAATCAAATGCCTTATCCCTGCCTGCAGTGAACTCATCTATGATTCACAAATCAACTTCACCCCAAAATATTTCTGCCCAGTACAAAAAGGCTAATTTTTCTGCCTGAACAAGGTGAAGCCCATATTGACTTAGGACTGTCACTGAAGAAGCCAAAATAAACAGCTGAAATCAGTCCCTAGACCAACACAGGACATAGTAAGGTTTTAAAAGGAAAAAATTCAGGTTTAAAAAAAACAGAACTATTTTTCCTGACTGAGTTTCTAACACATAGGATCCATGGCATCAATGACATGGTTGAACAAACTCACAGCAGTTCTGATAGAAAATACTCCTGTTTCTAAAGAGGAAACCCACTCCATGCAAAAAAACTCCTTAAAACCTGACCTCACCATGATAACCGCAGTCTACGGAAGCTGACAGGCTAGAGGGAGATTTCCACGTCTTTCCATAACATCACAGACCTGGGTCTATGAGAGAGAGAGAAAGAGAGAGAGTCTAAAGATCCCTGTGAATACACATCCAATAACAGTGCTTGCTGTGCACACCTGACAATCTGATCTGGACCCCAAAACCCACGTAAAAAGCCAGATGCAATGGCCTTCAGCAATAGTCCCAGCATTTCTACCATTAGAGGAGAAGCTGAGACAGGAGACTCAGCCCAAAGCTCAGCAGCAGTGTGGCAGAAACAACAAAATACATCTTGTCTCAAAATGGTAAAAGGCAAGAACCAACAAGCAAAAGTTGTCCTAACTCCATGCTCATGCGATGATGCACATGCCTACCACACTTACACACGTATACATGCATGCGCACACACAAAATAAACATCCAACTATACCACTCCTAGACATATATCCAAAATATGCTCAACTATACAAGGACATTTGCTCAACCATGTTTGTAGCAGCTTTATTTCAGAACCTGGAAACAACCCAGATATCCCTCAACGGAGGAATGGGTACAGAAATTGTGGTACATTTGCATAATGGAATACTACTTAGCAATGAAAAACAAGGAAATAATGAAATTTTCAGGTAAATGGTGGGAACTAGAAAAGCTCATCCTAAGTGAGGTATCCCAGGACCAGAAAGACACACAGGGTATATAATCACTTATAAGTAGATATCAGATATATAATATAGGATAAACATAATACAATCTGTACAACTAAAGAAGCTAATCAGGAAGGAGGACCCTGGGTAAGATGATCAATTCTCACTCAGAAAAGCAAATAGGATAGACATCAGAAGAGAGATAAAACAGGGAACAGGACAGGAGCCACCACAGAGGCCTCTTAAAGACTCTACCCAGCAGGTTATCAAAGCAGATACTGAGACTCACAGCCAAACTTTGGGCAGAGTGAGGGAATCTTATGAAAGAAGGGAGAAATAGAAAGACCTGGAGAGGACTGAAGCTCCACAAGGAGAGCAACAGAACCAAGAAATATGATCACAGGAGTCTTTTCTGAGACTGATAGGCCAACCAAGGACTATGCACGGAGATAACCTAGAACCCCTGCTCAGATGTAGCCTATAGCAGCTCATTATCCAAGTGGCTTCACTAGTAATGGAAACAGAGACTGTCTCTGACATGAACTCAGTGGCTGGCTCTTTGATCACTTCCCCTCAGGAGGGGGAGCAGCCTTGTCAGGCCACAGAGGAAGACAATGCAGCCAGTCCTGATGAGACCTGATAGACTAGGGTGAGATAGAAGGGAAAGAGGACCACTCCTATCAGTGGACTGGGGGAGGGGCATGGGAGGAGATGAGGAAGGGAAGGTGGGATTGGAAGTAGACAAGAGGGGGCAACAAAGTGAATAAACTGCAATTAATTAAAAATAAACTAATTAAAAATAAAATATTTAAAAGGAAATGGAAATGTCTCTATATGCTTAACATGTGTAATAAAAAATTAAATTGTTGTATACTGCACACATACACAATGAAAACACACTGGGATAGGACGCCCAACCTCCACACACTTGCAGAACTCTTATATGTTAACCTAAACCAAAATTAATTTTTTAAATGTAGAATATAACCACAGAATCCCCAGAAAAGCCTAAGACCTAGATATGAGTCTGGCAAAAATCCCACAGCAGAGGGCTACAGTCTGTTTGGTTTAAACAACAGGACAGTCCTTGACCCTGAGTAGCTGAGATGAGGTATGAGTAAGGCTGGCGTCTTCTGAGGCCTCTCCTTTAGCTGGTAGGCAGCCATCTTGTCCCTGCATCTTCACGTGCTTGTGCTTCTGTGCCTGTCTGTCCTTATCTCTTAATATTAGGACACCGGAATTATTGGATTACACACTAATGACATCTTCTTGATTTAATCACCTTTTGAAAGACTTTGCCCCAGAGCCATCAAATTCAGAGGTTCTAAGCAGGCAGGACTTCAACATGTGGGTGAAATACACAATGAAATTCATGAACCTGTTCTTGCACCCCCGGAGTTTGGGAGTTGTGCTCATAGCAGTGTACCTACGGGGATAGAATCCCTCTGCAGGAGATGAAGAGAGTCCACAAGACCCAAGAGGGAAGGCTAGAGCCGGCAGTCTGTAGGCACCCAAGAAGGAGGAAGGGTTTGTGTGTGGTGTTGACACTTTGCACCTGCGCACTGGAGAGAAGGGATCCATGGTGTTGAGACCCGTGAGACCTGAGCTCCCTCTGCTAGTATGACCAGACTCTCCAAACTCTCTCCTTGTTAGAACTTTCAGGTTAAATGTTACCCAACGCCTCATGCATTCAAACCCTTATTGTCAAACTCTTGTACAAACTTTGGAACATGGAGCCTAGCTATCAGAATTCGGTCCCCCGGGGAAGTCTACTCTTGGAGCCCATTACCTTTTGCTTATTATTAATGTTTTGAACACTACAAAGAGCAATGCAAAGAGCCCGTGTTCATCGTAAGACACACTCTATCCTAACTGCAAGTATGGAAATTCTGCATGTTTCTACCACTCAGCTCAGCTGTCTCTCTTTCTTTCTTTCTTTCTTTCTTTCTTTCTTTCTTTCTTTCTTTCTTTCTTTCTTTATTTATTTATTTATTTAGCTCCTCCCTCATTTATCACCCTGAAAGGCAGTGTGTTCCTGGAAAGAATTCTTGTTATCAGCAGCCATTGAGATAACAGTAGATTCGATTACCTTCCTAAGTCAAACTCTCAGAATTTTCTTTTGTCTTGTTTTTTTAATTTATTTTATTGGGATTTTCTTACTTTCTTTTTTCTTTTATTTAAAATTTATTTATTCACTTTACATCCCAATTGCAGTCCCCTCCCTCTTTTCTTCCCAGTTCCACACTCCCACCCTCTTCCCCTTTTCTCTCTCCCCTTCTTCTTAGAAAAGATGCACCCCCACCCCATACCAAACCACCTTGGCATATCAAGTTGCATCAGGACTAATGTATCTTCTTCAACTGAAGCCAGACAAGGCAGCCCCGCTAGGAGAAAGTAATCCAAAAGCAGGCAACAGAGTCCATGTCAGAGACAGCTCCTGTTCCACTTGCTAAGGAACCCACATGAAGACTAAGCTGCCTATCAGTTGCATATGTGTCAAGGATGTAGGTCCAGTCCACGCATGCTTTTTGGATGGTGCTTCAGTCTCTGAAAGCCTCCGTGGGCCTAGATTAGTTGACTCTATTGGTCTTCTTGTGTAGTTATTGTCCCCTCTAGGTCCTTCTATTCTTCCTCCCCCTCTTCCACAAGGCTCCCCATGCTCTGCCTAATGTTCATCTGTGAGTCTCAGCATCTGTTGCAATTCACTTCTGGGTGTGGCCTCTAAGAGGACAGTTATTTTAGGCTCCTGTCTGCAAGCATAGCAGAATACCATAAATAGTGTCAGGGGATGGCTCTCTCCTACGGAGTGGGTCTCATGTTGGGGCAGTCTTTGGTTGGCCATTCCCTCAATCTCTGCTCCATCTTTATCCCTGCACACCTTGTAGGTGGAAATTGCTTTGAACGATGTACTCAGAAAGTCTAGATTGCTAATTCTACATAAGGTAAGACCCCAGAATAACATCCCTGCCAGCTTGGAGGAGAAAGAATATTGACACCCATATCCTGACTCTGAAGCTTCAGGTTTTGTGCCCAAGCAGCTAAGGAAACAGAACGAATGAGGCAAAAGAACAATTGCAGATCCATTGATGAAACTAACTGAAGTTCTTAATTAAAAAGTGCTCAGGTTCCAGGGGACACAAAGCAATGCAAATCCCTGGGCATGGCCACAGACTTCCTTAGTTCAGGGAGTTCTTTTGTATAAAGAACATCTTGAACCTGTGAAACGTGAAACTATAATAAAAAGGGTTTTGCAGGGATCCACTTTTGATAACATCAGTAATTACATCTGAAGGAAGACCTCAGCATGGACCCAGGCAGGTCCACCAGCAGAGAATCCACACTCAAGCAGTGTTCTCCTCACAGCTTTACAAACAACAGACTGAGTCACTTCAGGAAAGCCACTTAGCAGCTCTGAACCTCAGGCTCTCAAACATAAATCAAGACAAAAATGTGCAAGCTCGTGACAGCTTGCAGAGGTAAGCTTCAATGGAAAAGAGATTTCAATAGCTTTAGGATATTTCCCCCAAAAATCTCCAACTAACTGAAGTAAAAACCATTGCAGCTCCCCATGGGTAGGATAGCTGAATAGAGCCAACCAAGCAAAAATACAGGCGCTTCTATTTTCCCCTGATGACCTGCTCCAACTTAAAAGCCACTTGAGTTCCCCTGTATACCAGAGCTGTTCTACTATAGTGACTCTCATTAATGTACCCCCAGCAAATTTTGTGGTGATGGAATGGAAAGAAGAGGGGAATCGAGAAAAAGAAGAGTTAGAAGAAAGGAAAGAGGGAAGAGAAACAGGAAAGGGAGAGAAGCAAAGAAAAGGCCTCCATTGCCATAGCCCAGTGTACTCTGCTCACTGGAGGAGGAAAGGCCTTCTGAAGGGCTTTCCAATTCCACATAAACCGTGATTTTCTTACTTGTTCTGAACTGGTGAGCTTAACTGAGATCAAATAGTTCCAGCCTGTGCATATGACGATTTTTGAGGCATCTTTCCCTACCTTGCACACACACACACACACACACACACACACACACACAATCTTAATTCTGTTTAGTTTGTTGTTGTTTAATCTGTGATTCGATTGGGTCAGATCTTCAGGTTAGAGAGATGGCCATTTTAAAACTCTTCTATCACTTAGGAAAAGCCAATTACTACTAAATATGGGGGTTGTTTTATGAAGACTTAATGTTTGTGTGTATGCATGTCTGAATTATGTGTGTGCTCATGTGAGTGCATGTGTGGGGGTATATGTCTACAAATTATTCATGTGTTTGTGAAGGTCAGAGAGCAGTTTCAGATATGACTCCTCCAGCACTTTATTTTTTTTTTGTTTGACTATGTGGCTTGGTTTTGTCAAACTGATACAAATGTAGACATATCTGGGAAGAAAAAATATTAATTAAAAAAACAATTCTCTATAATATTGGCCCATAGGCAAGTCTGTGGAGTATTACCTTGATTAATGATTGGTGTGTGAAGAACCAGCTCATTATGGGCAGTGCCATCCCTAGGCTGGTGTCCCGGGTTCTATAAGAAAGCAGGCTGAACAAGCCATGGCGATCAAGCCACTGAGCTGCACAACTCCACATCCTCTGCTTCAGCTTCTACATCCAGGCTCCCGCCTTGGTTCCTGACTTGTCTGGATGATGGACTACAAGCAGTAAAGTTAAGTAAGTCCTTTCCTCTCTACATTGACCTTGAACATGGGGTTTTATCCCAGCTATAGGAACCATAATTAACAGTGATTCAGGCTCTCTTGCTGGCCTGGAATTTTGTCAAATGAGCTTCCAGGGATTTGCCTGTCTCCACCTCTCATTTCACCACGTGGTTGAATTTTTATGTAGGTTCTCAAAATCATACTTGGGCCTGTACACTTGCAAAACAAGTGTTTTTCTAACTGAGCTGTCTCTTCAGCCCCTGAGCTTAAATCTTTGAATGAATGAATGATCTGTGGATCCATACTCTCTAGTGTAGGACTAGAGGTGTAAATGCTGATTACCGCATCCAGGCTTTGATGACTGGAGGGTGAATCGGATCTTGCTGGCAGTGAGTTTGGAGATTCTGCAGGAGCTCAGATGCCAGTTCTGGCTGGGCTGGGATAGGCATTGTCAGCCTACACAGGATGCAGGCGATGAACCTGAGGGCCTTTTGGGTGTAAGGGAAGTAACGTGAACGGAAGGGGGGCATATGAAACATTGTCCTAAAGTGTCCCCAAAGTGTCAAGTGGAACTGCTTTGCAAGAGGGTTTTTCCCCCTTATGTCTCCATATACTAAAGACAGCTAAAGGCAGACATGAAAATTCAAAGCTTATATTCAGTGCATCTGACTTTTAACATGAAATGGCTTCAGATAATTTATAGAGTCATTTAATTTAGAAAGGTTAGACAGATTAGTTGTTTTCAAAGGCAATTCTTTTAAGTCCACGTGATTGCAAGCTGATGGATATGATCCCGTGCACGTTTCCCTTATGATTAATTCTCCTTAGAGCCTCCCCCTGAAATTGGGTTTGAAAGACCATTAACTCTCCCAGATCAGAGACATCCTCTATTCTGAAGTGATCATCAGTCAGAAACCAACTTTCACAGTGTGGAAGTCCTGCCAGCATGCTGATTAAAAGGCAAGCCTAGCCCTGGGGGAAGTTCCACATTTCCATGGCCTTCCAGCGAGTGAAGGGCAATGGCTATGTAAGGATACCAAAGCAAGCTCTGAACAGTGTCGCAAGTAAAACTGGCTTGCATCCTTATAGATGAAGTAGAGTTCAGTTGTGGATATGGTTTACTTTTTCATGAGGCTGTCTCAGGCTCTGCAAGAATAGACATTCCAAGGCTGTGTAATACGTTCTTGAAAGTGGCTGTCCCAGATTTCTTTAAAAAGGAACAGAAAGGTTTCAACAAAAGCGTATTGGGCTTCTGAAGGTTCAGAGTCTAATATTAATCAGACATTAAATGTCAACATGGGTTTCCCAGGAAACTTTAGAGGTGATTCAAGAAGGCTGACATTTAATTTTGTTTACAGGCTTGACTGCAGATGTCTTAAAGCTCATCACAATGTCAATGCCTGGTAGTAGAGAGGATGCCAGGAGATGCTGAGGGAGCCAATCCTCAGAAGGCCTGTTAGGGAACATCTGAAGCCATCCACATGCTCACACAGTATCTTAGTCTATTTTGTGAACCTATGACAAAATTCTGAAACTAGGTGATTTATAAAGACGAAAGTTTATTCCTCAAAGTACCAGGGATATAGAGATCAGAAGGTCTTATCTATAGGGGCCCTCTTTCTGTCTCCTAACCTCAGAAAAGTTTCATGACAAGAACAGGACTTAGCTCATCCCCTTTCTTCATCTCATAAGCCACTGATCCCATCATGGAAACCTCATCCTTATGAGATCATCTGACCGTTATTACTTTGCAGAGTCTCGGACTATAAGCATCAACATTATATCAGTGTGGAGATGAAATTTCAAAATCATGTATTTCAAAGCAAGAGTTCAAGTTAAAGAACAAGAAGTACAAGCTTCTAAAAGGTACAATTTTGGAGCAAATTTGTAGGCCTCAGATAAATGAGAAAATGTACCCAAAGGTTGTGTCACACAGTAAATCTGGGAAGGGATCTAGGCTCTTCCTCTGCTCTGAGCCCTTATGCTTAGGGAAATGGAAGCCAAGAATAGATTAGCAGGAAGAATGATGAACCTGTAATTCCAGGACAAGGTTCTAAGCTGCCACATGCCAAGTCAGCACTTAAGCAAAGCATGTAACTTTGGAGAGACAAGAAGTCAGACTTGGCCAGTGAAGGAACAAAGAAAACAAGCACCTAGGGCACAGGGTAGACACTTAACATATATACACACACTCATGTTCATCTAGAAAGTTGGGGTCTGACCTTATGAACAAAATTTGATAAGTTTCAAATTGAAAAGATCTTGTTTTCAAAGAGTATGTCTTATCAGGTCCTTTTCCAGCTGTGGAAAATGTGGGAGCTCTGATTATCTAAGGTGGGAGAGATAAGTACAGAAGAGAGGATAAAATAAAATTACAGTAAGGATGTCTGGAAAAGTCATAAGGAATCATGCTATTAGCTATTTACCTAAAAATCTATGTTACATGTAATTCTCTGTATATATAGCGTAAATGAATTTTCTCATCTGGGATGACTATAATCTTTCCAAAGGCCAAAGGCGACATAATATAAATTCCAATTCCAGGCATGAGAAACTCTCTTTTGAGGTGTTGGTCTGGGTTGTCCAAGAGACCCCCCCAAACACACTGACTAGGGCTGTTGTTCTTGGTTGTCCCCTAGAGGTGATAGGTTAAGTCCCTATTGTTAGAAACACTATGCACTTCAGACACAGGGCCCAGAGGTCCCTGAGCTGGAAGTGACCTGGAAGTTCCTGAACACTAGTTTTACTGGACCAGAAGGTTCCCTACAAGCTTCCAAAACAGGGAAGCAGTCCTACCCAGCTGTGATGCAGTATGAACCACAAAAGTAAAGTGCAGCAGCGGTGCACATGCCTTGGCAGTAGCCAATAGCTCTCTAATTGCACTTAAGACCTGCTCAGCAAGAGGAAAACCACGCCTGGGAGTGGAAGCCTTGTCAACTACTCAGTGCTGATGGCCTTACCATTATTGGAACAGAATCTACTAACTCTAATTTACTAACCCAAAAATGATTTCTAACTAAGTATACGTTCTTATACAAACAGGTACATGTGGTCCTCATCCCTCATGCAAGAAAATTCTCTTTGCAACAAATGCAGACCACTACAGAAAGCTACCAATCAAAATCTGAGTTGTAGAACTAAGTCCCAATGAATAAACGTACTAAGCAATTCCCCTCACCTAAGGCTCAAGAAACATTTCAGGAGAGGTGTGGAAATACTGTAAGATCCAGAGACTCGGGGAGTTTGCTGTGATATTGTGTCTCCTAGTAATGTCAGAAGCTACACCCAGAAAGTCTCGGCAGCATGGCCACCTAAACATGGCTGAACACTAAGAATAGACATGCCAAAGTGGACAGTGGAATGACCACAAGGGTTCAACCCTGCACAAAAAACTACAGGCAACCAAGAAATATTGAGTGAGAGCTCTTCTCTGGAGCTCTTCTCAAACATTGGTTATCCAATACCAAATGGTCAGCAGTGAAAACACACACACACACAAGTAGTACTACACAAACTGAGCAGAAGATATGAAAATCTATATATACATGTGACAACAATTTAATGAAAAAAATAGGCCACAAAATTGGAAGAAGGGGTACATGGGAGGTTTTGCAGGGAGAATGAGGACAAGTGAAATGAATTATATTAATTTCATAAATAAAAGAAATAGGGGAAAAGATTATCAGTAACAGAGGTGAGACGGTTGGTGTGAGATTAGTAATTTTCCCTACATTATACACATACCCTGTAGAAGACACAGGATAGCAATCTAGGAAACTGCTTTTGAGGTCCATCTTCTCTACCAAATGTGCATCAAGAAATATCAAGAAATGTGTAATGATCATTTACATCCTAGTGCTTACTCATGACTACCATTTCTACAATGGCTTTACTTGTAAATGAACTGACTTATTAATAGATATTTTGAAAACCTATTCAGTTATAATTGGGAGAAACAATAAAGTAGGTCATAGTTTTGACATGGATACTTGTGGGCCTCTTTTCTAAGCAGCTAGAGGTTTACTATATATTTTACAGAGAAAGTTATTGAGCACCTGATAGGAGAAGCAGCCTTGAGGGTGGGCCTTGAGGGTCTGTTGCCACAACCAGGGGTATATTCTGCAACATGCTGGAGAATACTCTTCGTTTATAAACTCTGTTGGGCCACAAAGGTGTGAAATTGACAGTTGATTTACTTTTCAAGAAACAGGAAATGGTTTTCAATGGAATCAACTTGCCTGAGCTATTTTGAAACTAGAACCCACCTTGCGATGGAGTAGAAAGCTTCCCTAGAATCTGAATTCCAGGATCCCCAGTCCTCCCTCATGGGGAAGTCCTGCCCATCATTCAAGACTTCCCTGGATTCCTTCATTCCCAAACACATCCCAGGCTATGATGTGACCCTCTGCCAGCATCTGCCTGCTGTGCCCAGCAACAGAGCCATAGCCTAGATGCTGGAGAGATGCCAATTTAGAAAAACCACTGTCTACAAGTCTGTAGGGGAAAATCAAGTTATTCCCATTGGGGTATATTCTCTTATAATGTCAAAAATACTATATAAAATTCCATTCATTTATACAGATGAACAGTCCGGAAAGGTCAAAGAGAAATGTGAGCTGAAGATATAGATGATAGACAGACAGAGAGACAGAGGGACACATGATGGATGGAGGGATGGATATATGGATGGACAGATAGACAGACAGACAGATAGATGATAGACAGATAGAGGTAGTTATCACTCATACACAGTAGATTGCTCTTCCAGCTCTCAGATCCTCCTGTGCTGCAGGGACCCCCATTCCAGTGCAGCCTCCAGGGACAGCCCCAGCACATGCTCATTAAACAAGCGTGCATGCATACTTCCCTCATGTGTCTCTCGTTGGTATGTTGAGGATTGTAATTGCAGCTGTAGTGTCGGAGCTTCTGGAAGATCTATAGCTAATAAAAAGCTGTGAAGACAGGATTCCTTTCAGTGGGTGCAACCTTAGCATTTTCTCTTGCTGACGGGGGCATTAGTTCAGTGCCCTCAAGACTGTCTGGGGAAACATTTAGCGCTCCCGTCTCCCAGTACAGCAATTCAAACAACAGACGGCATGGCTTGCAGCAAATAAGTCCTAAGCCTAAATATGAAATTAGTATCGATTTGATACCAGAGAACTTGTGTCTTCTGTCTACGAGAGAAGAATGCTTGCTCTGTGGGATAGACAGTAATCTGTCACACTCTGACGAGAGGGCAAAGCCTTGCAAGGAAAAGCCTTCATTTTCTATTTTCTGAAACCAGTACAAGGGCTATGTATTCCTTCTAGAACTCTAGAACTATATTTTATATAAAAAAATGTTGTGTCTTTAAGATTTGCCTGTGGTGTTGTCTGGAGTACAAGTAGCAGATGCAAGAGGCAAAGAAAGTAAGCACCTGGGCGCAGGCTACACCAGGAAGTCTCTTAGCTAGAGATCAATATGACAAGCTGATTTGTCTTTCCTGAAGGCAGAAGAGCAAGATACTGCAGCCAAAAGTCACCACACAGTGCCATACCTGGACACCCACCTTCCAGCTCAAGGTACACAGTGAGTGAGGAAGCAGGTGGAACTCTGTTGTCAATCTTCCTTTAGTCTTCGTGTCTTACCTAAATTTATCAGGATTGCCAAACGATTTTGAATAATTTTTCAGGACTCACAAAATTACACTAAAAAGGGTGGCAAAATATGAAGACTGTTGTAGGCCAAGTTGTGTCTCTTCACACAGGTCAAAGGGAGTTGCAGGCTAGGAAGACATCTCAGTGGTCAACTGCTTGCCTTGCCGAACAACCTAAGAGCCAGAGTCCAGAACCACAGAACCCACTCAGAACGGTGTGGGTTTTTGCATCTGTCATCATAGTGCTTCTATGGTGAGAAAGCAGGGGCGACAGCAGAGAAAGCTTGTGGAGAGCCTAATCTGCTGTACCCCACAACAAGCAGCCAGAGCCCCTGTCTCAAGAAAGGTGAGGATAATAACCGACACTTGAGGCTGTGCTCTGACCTCTACCAGTGTCCTGTGGCATGCACATACCCGCACTCACACAAGAACAAGCACAGAAACACACACAC
>CM053764.1:41267967-41315133 GCA_028658305.1 Pachyuromys duprasi
TAGGCTCATGTGTACAACCACTTGGTGGTTCCACCTTGGGAGGCTGTGGACCTTGTGGACACAGGACCTAGCTTGCTGAGCTGCAGGGCGAGGCTAGAGGCTTACAGGAGGGCTTGATTCCAGCCTGCAGCTTCGGCTTGTTGACAGGCTATGTGAGGCCACCAGTGACCTCATACTCCTGCATGGACTACCCAGCTTTCTCTACTATGACAGATTCTAGTCATAGAATAGAACCAAGAGACAGGAAAAAGAAACCCCTCTTTCCTTAAATCACTTTTTGTTGATACTTGGCTGTTACTATGAGTAACATAACTCATAGAGAAATGTAAAACAGAGAAATTTACTAATCCACTGAAGACCTTGCCAGCGTGCTAAGTCTTGGAAATATGGCAACAAGCTCCATGGGCTAACAGGCTTGAATGTTTGGTTCCCAGTTGGTGGACTGTTTAGGAATAATTAGGCCTAATGATTGGGGAAAGTGGGTTTTGAGGTTTCAAAAAGCTCATGCCAGGCTCAGTATCTATGTCTCTTTTTGCCTCTAACTTGTGGATAAGATGTAAGTACTCAGCTAATGTTCCAGTACCAAGATTTCCTGTCTCCTGCCATCTTCCTCACCATTATGGTCAGATGAACTCAGACTCTAAAACTGTAAGCGAGCATGCAATTTAATACTTTTTTTATAAGTTGCCTTGTTCATGGGGTCTCTTCATAGCAAAAAAAAATGTAACTAAGAGAGCCTGCATGTGTGTATGTGCACTAGAAAGATGCCTAGTGCCTGCAAAGATCAGACAAAGGCATTGGATCTAGTGGGGAAAGAACTACAGACAGTTGTGAGCTGACATGTGGGTGCTAGAAGTTGAACCTGGTCATCTGCAAAAGCAGCAAGTGCATTCACCCACTAGGCCAGCTCTCCAGTCCTCTCAGTGACTTGATTTTAGACTTCAGTCTTCCCTAGCTATGGAAAAATAGAGGTATTTTTTTGTTGTCCACATTAACAATTTCTTATGCAGTTTTGGAGTTGCAGTGATTATACTATGTTTACTATGTCTAGTGGCCTTTGTCTTCCACTCTGTAGTTATCTGCAGTAGGACATAGCTCTTACTACATCAAAAGCTGTGTGTTAGCTCCTTGTTCCCCAAGATTGCTCTCAGGGATTTGGGCTTCTATAAAAATCTAAACAATTTCATGCAGAAGGATAACCTAAAAATTCACCCTCCTTTCCCAGAAAGATTGTTTTTGAACTCAAGAGTCATCCTTGGAAGTCCACAGTGCACACTGCCAGGTCCCCTGCACCCCAACTGAATGCAAAAATTGCAGATGGTTATTTCAGGATTTGAAATATAATGTTTTTCTCTGAAACACATGCCAGTCACTCTTTAGCCCTATAATTTCAAGCAATCAAAAGTTATAATTAAGTGTCTGTACTTCCAATTCCAAGGGAAAGAAGAACATAGAGTTCGTGATTGAGCAGTAGAAGCCAGTGAAATGAACCCTGGGTCCCATTAGAAAGAAAATGATGTGGTGCCAAAAGAAGCAGGAGAAACCTGAGGAACACACCATCTTGCTCCCACCTTCAGAGCCCCCTGACTGTGAACAAAGCAAATCATATATTGGAGACTCAGAATTAGCATTCTTATGTACAGAAATTATTATTTGCAGGTGTGGGGGAGTCAGATCACTCAATACAATACTTGTTACACAAGCATGAAGACCTGAATTCAATCTGTAGAACCCACATGTAAAACAGGAGGAAGTCATGTACCCTGCAACTGTGAGTGCAGTGCTCTGTAAGAGACAGGAAGAGGATCCTTAGACCCTCTCTGGCTAGACAATCTAGCCTAGTCCTCTGTAAAATCAGCTGTATTGAATCCATGCCTTAGTTTTACTTTATGTAAAAAGCAAGAGTTTTGGAAGCATCTTTGGAGATGTAAGCCTTCTTGGTCATCATGAGAACAGAAGCCTTGTGCATCCTGAGAAAACAAAAACTAAGACAAATGGTGTCACCTACCTACCCAAAGCCAAACATCCAAAAAGATTATAAATAAAACAGGAATCATAGCTCATGTTGTTCCCTCCCTATGCCTTTTGCATCTGATCAAGTGTTTTTTGTTGTGGGTTTTTCTTTTTTTGTTGATACTTTGAGAATTTTTTTACAATATTTTTATATGTGCCCCTTGCCCCCAAATTCTACCAAATAAACTCCTCCCCTTCCCTACTCACCAATCTTTCTGTGTGTATGTGTTTTAAATCCACTAAGTCCAATTTATGCTGCGACCCATAAACTCGTGTGTGGCCTTCCACTGGAGCCTTATTGATCTCCCAAGGGCCATGCCCTTACTGAAAACTGGTGCCCCTTTCCCAAAAGCTAGCAATTGTCAAAGCTCCTCAGATAAGGGTAGGACTTTGTGCCCACCTCACCCCCTCCTTGCTGAGGTTTTGTCTGTCTTGAGGTTGTGTGGGGGTTTGTATGTTGTTACCCACTGTGAATTCACATGTACAATATGTGTTCCTTGCGGTGTCCAGAAGACGCTGTTTTCCTGTAGTTACCTCCTGACCATCCCCTCACTGCAAGCCTAAGAGATGTGTGTTTCTGACTGTGATATCCCCTACTTACAAAATCCACAGGGCAAGCATACTGAACTCTACCACTCCAAGAACATCAAGTGCTGTCACCTCCAAGCTCTGGCATATTCTCTTCTCTCTGTCTCCTTCCCTGAGCTTCTCTCAGCAGGGAAGTCACCTCAACATTTCCAAACCATCAATGGGTCTCCACTCCCTTTGGAAGGCTGGGCTGGGAACACAGGCTCCCAGGGCACACTGACTTAACTCTGGCAGTGTTCTCAAAAAACTGATTTTCCTTGGCTGACTCCCAGACCAGAGTGAAAGTGGTTTGAGGCAGGAGGATCACTACTCTTTGGTAGATGCTACAGTTTCCCTCTGATGCTCACATGAATATTTCATAATGAGTAATAATATTATTTAATAATAATAATATTTCATAATGAGTGATGCTGCAGGCCTGAGCAGATACCCCTAACTGTCTTGTAACAATGTCTGGTCTCTGATACCACATGTACTTCATTCCATAATGTCATGAGAGCACTGACTTGAAAATCTTTCAGCAGCCTGGCTAACACAGACTGTGAGGTCTTTCCAAGGCACGTGGATGAGAGTCTAGGTAAAACTAGTTAAACAAGGTAAAGACATGGAAGTTAAAATCCTAGAAGGCACAGTGATCAGAAGTCTCTGTGCCATGGCTGCAAGATGGCAGCCAGAGTGAAGATCACTCAGGTGAGAAAACAGCTGTAGACCACAGCTGGCAAGGAGCAGAAGGATCGTTCAAGGTGCGGTGGGTTCTGGCTCTCGCTCTTGTCTGTGGTTTCATGGCTTTTATCATCAGTTTTCCTGTGTGAGTGACAAGGGAACCTAAGCCAGATGCGCCAGCTCCCCGCAATGAGTTAGTGTGCCAGGCAGAGCACTGTGAGGCTGTCAACCTGTAAGGATAGAAAATTTTAACTTGACTCTAACCATGGGAACTAACCATGGGAACTGAGACTTGTGATCTTTAATCATTACCAAACCTGGATCTGATACAATACCAAACCCAGATCTGATACAAAATGTTTCTAAGAGACGCCCTTCTGTAGTTATGGATACAATCTCTAACCGTCCCCTAGTCACCGCACCTGGGCAAGCCAATCACAGACTGCCCCATTAAGAAAGTCCCTTACCCCTAGTCCCCCTCCTGTTTTGTGGTTTTTGCCTTTATAAACTCTGTGATTCCGTTACATCACCCCCTTGTGTGGGAGCTATGTGCGGAGCCCTGGCATGCCGGCTACTAATTAAACCTCTTGCTGTTTGCATCAAGAGTTCTGTTTTTGTGGGTTATTGAGGTCTGGCGTCTATCCTGAGGCACGGAGGGTCTCCCCACCTCGGGAGTCCAACAAACCCACCCTTATCACCCAGGGCATTCAACATAACTCTTCCACTAAAAAGACTTCCAGTGTTTGTGGAAAGTGGAATGGTTGAGTCTTTGCTGTGTAATGTGTTCTTTTAAGTTGACCTTTGGAAGCAACTTAAAACCTACCTCAGCCATGTTGCTGCTCCAACAGACTTCCTTCAAACCCAGAATAAAATAAAATGTTTTAAAACTTTCTGTTCCTTTAAAGCATTTTCTAATACTGGGGAAGGTCATAAACCATGTAGAAAATGGGGGAAATTATACCAATTGCTAGACACTTAATAAACAGCAATTTAATCAGTGCTTACTTTACATGTGATGTTTGGCAATGGATTCTGGGTCATTGCTTCATGGAGTCTCCTTAGCAACACAGTGTGGATAGCAATATCATTACTCAGCTTGACAGGTGAAGAAACACAGTTTACAGAGGTTAATTGTCCTCCCAGGGCATACAGTGGGTGAGTGGGATGCGAGCCCAACATGTTGAAAACTAGACCATACAGTGCTGACTACCGGCCATTCCTGGTGGATCTCACTTTTGAAGCAATACTTCAAATTAGGAAACATTCTTCCCATTTTATCAAACAGGGAACTTATCAAACACCACAGGAAAAATGGCTGAGGGCAAATCCAAATGGAGCCTTCATGCAAAGACTTTGGATCTCCAAAACACCATAAGACATCTGCTTCTGCGTCTCTGCTGTCCCCACTTACTTTTCCAAATACTTATCACTCTTCACCTCTTGCTCTACCAAATTTATACTGACACGTGTCTCTGCTAGGAGCCAGATCCACGTGGGTGAGCCACAAGCAGCCCTGTCCTGAGCACATCATCCTTCTGCTCATCATATATCACAATGTATTTTTATTTATTCTATGGTACCATAGTAAATGTATATTTGCTGCATTTTTGTATTTACTGTAAATTCATATTTGTAAATGTATTGTTCATTTGCTGCATATTTGCATTTATTATAAGCACAGGCATAATATAATGTACACAGTAAGGACACAGTATTTTAACTATTCTAAATATTATATGTAATTAATTATAATAAATATTACATTTAATATAATTATACAAAATATTATGTTTTACTAAATATTGTATGGAAGACTATATATAAAATATTATACATACTATATACGATATTTAGTATTCCATATAATATTTAGTACAAAGGGTTCAGGAGAGAAGAGGTTTTAGAGTCTGGTCATCTTCATACTCAAGGTGAGTGTGTAATATAAGGCTGATGGTGAGAGAGCAATGATAGGAATAGGACGCACAATGTACACAGAACAAAAAGGGACTGCAGTGCCCTGTGAGCTGGCCAGAGGCACCCTACACGTCTATGCTAGATGGCTCCACACACTGAAGGCAGGAGGTGGCCCCAAATAGACAACCTCCGGGTCAGGCCACAACAAAGACAGCATGTCCAGTAGCCATTCATAAGGGAGAAATTGATTGTAGGAGGACAAGCTCATGCTGACAAGTCAGTGGGACTTTATCAAACTTCAGAATTGCATGGGAATTGCATAAATGTTCAAGGCAGGAGAAGGATACCAGTGGAAGTTTGACAACACTGAGAACTGTCAGTGGCAATAACATCAACCAAACTCCCTGTTTTGAAAGCTCTCCCTCTGGAAAATACTTACCTGATATTAGACCTTTTAAGAAGATTAACTCATATGATACGTACACCCCAAATACTTTGAGGTTTGAACAGCAAAATCACTGATATAAACAACAGAGCTAAAACCTTACTGCAACCTCCCCCACCAAAGTTCCAGGACTGCCTAGAACATCGCACGTGTGAGGAAGTGTGTGGGCGTCCCAGATGGTGCATAGGAGGTCCATCAAAAAAGTAACTACCTTCCACAGGGGCCTGTCACAGAAATGGAAAATGAATTATTTGAATAGAACTTGTTTCTTCTCAAGCAAAAGCATTATGGTGTTAGTATTTGTTTGGTGTGGTGTGGTGTGTGTGTGTGTGTGTGTGTGTGTGTGTGTGTGTGTGTGTGTGTGTGTGTGTGAAAGAGAGAAGGAGAATACACAAACAAGCATGGTCTGAATTCAACATCTCTTCCTCAAGATTCATGTTCTTTACACTCTCCTATCATGGATAAGAAATGTCCTTATCTCATATCCCTAGTCAGACACTTTATGGTCAGCTTTGACCTTCCCATCGCCCAGAGGCATTATCAGTCTCCTTGGCTTCACCCTCTTGAATCCCTTTGATGTTGTGATACTGCTTCTCTGGATCCCTGGAGTGACCTGCTCACTGGTCTCTGGATTTCAATATAAGCTCTTTAAAATCTTTTTTTTTTTGTAACCAAAGAAATTCTTCTGAAGGGCTAACCCATTGTCTGGGTTACTTTTCCTACCGTTCTGGTGAAATACCAAAATGCCCTTACAATATAGAGAGAAATGTAAGTTTGTGAGCGAAGCCTTATTTCAGCTCACAGCTCAAGGGTACAGTTCTGTTATGGTGGGGAAGTCCTGGCAGCAGAAGCCTTAGGTGACTGTGAGGACTAAAGAAAATGATGATGTGCTCAGCAGATTTTATACGAAAGAGGTGTTTTAGATAGAGATGAAGATGGAGAGGAGAGAGAGAGAGAGATGATGGGGGAAGGGAGGGAAGAGACCCAGCAGAGAAAGGGGAGAGGGCAAGAGAGGCAAGAGGGCAAGAAAAAGAACGTGGTGGGTTGGTCCTTTTAAGGAGCAACTTAACCACGCCTGCCAGGTGTGGCTACCCAGCTGCCAACACATGATGACCTCATAGTTTGCTAGGCAACCCAGAAGCAGGCTGCCTAAATGCTAACAGTAACTGTTCAAGTTGCCCCTGCAGTTAGGAGGCAGAGCACAGTGGGTACCACTCAGTCGGCTTTCTTCCTTGTACTCGGTCTAGTACATAGGCCTAGTGAACAGACATTTGTTGGGTCTCTCTTTCAACTAAATCAAGAAACGTCCTCACAGACGTCCTCACGAGGAGCTAACAGTTTGGGTTAGCCAAACTTAGTACAGAGTTCAGATCTAGAAGCGTAGAGATGCTGGGATGTGTAGGAAGACGAAGCTGTGTGTGTGTTTAAGAATGCCTTTAAAAGAAACAGACCTGGAGATAGAAGAGGGTCTGAGGCAAGTCCTGTGGGAGACCTGCATTGCACAGGCAACAGCACTGAGATGATTTTACGGGTTAGATATAGAGTGGCACTGCTCCCTTGGAGGCTGTGAAGGCCAGAAATTGGTTCCTCTAGGAGTTAACTCCACTCTCCACTCTTCTCAGAACCACTAGGAACATCCTTTGAGACCTTCATCCTGACCACTTTCCACTGTCATTGGAACCTGTTGCCCAAGGAACTTTTCAAATAGATACCACAGTCTTCTTTTCAAATCTATCATAACTGGTAACAAACTGTCTGCTTGTACTTGGACCCTGTAAGGAATTACTTGATTGATGCTCTTTTCCCTACTGGGCCACTGCCTGTATCATGTCCTTCAAAGAAATTCTAACCCAAATGTCAAACCACAAGTTCCATGGTTTGAATCCACATCTCAGTTGCAAAATTCCACCTGAGGCCACTTTTTGTGAGACAATTCTTTCATCCCATGTGTTTGTACACATGAGGCACTTGTCTCTCTGCTCCTGATTCCACTTGAAGGAAACGAGTGGTACCTTCTTAGTAACTCTCTGGGTGGCATTACCACCCACTTCTTGGACCTGTCTCTAGCTAATTTTGCAGCAATAATCTGAAGCATAGCACCTTTATTTATGAATTTGAACTGCCAAAAGTGTATGTCTCAGATTTCAACCACTGGCTCGATGAGGATCCCAGCACAGATGGTCCTGCCAGACATGTGGTCCTGGTGGACGTATGGTTTTGCTGGACAGCTCCTCGGGTGCTGTGGAAATGGGTCATCACACATCTTTCTTAGCAAATGTCCATTTGCTGAGCGGACACTCTCTCATACCAATATGGAAGTTTCCCATTTCTGTTTCCTCCTGCCTTGCTTCTGTTACCCAAACTCTACTCTTCAGCTGTTCCTCAGTCACTGGAGCTTATGGTCCATGGCTTACATTTTATAATCCCATCTCACTGCTCTCTGTACCCCTGCCCCTGCTTCCTCTAGGGTCCCTCATGGCCTCTCCCACAATCTCATGACCCCTTGTGCCCCCTACTATCTTAATGCTTTTTGACAGGACACTCTCTCCTCCATGCCAATTGAAAGATTTTTTCAGTCACAGAGCATAAGGGCTACTATTCCAGGCTCACAACCCCACCCTTGGGATCAGCTCTCCCTAGCTGACTGTCTGGCTTTCTTGGGACTCACGACCCAGTTCACTTTTACAGATCTTAAATTGAACTCTCAGGCTTTTTTTTCTAGATGCTGCCAAAGTTGCCTGTGGAAATGAGTCTGTTTAAAAACTGTTTTAAATTCAGAGTTTTCTCCAGATTGTTGTTTATTGCCTCCAACTATTTTTCAGCAAAGCCATTTTTCTTACATGAATAAAAATTTCAAGCGCTTTAATGGGAACATTAAATTTGGCTTCACTTGGTTCTCCTAACCGCCACAGGTCCTCTTGTCCAAAGCCTGACAGGAACACAGCTTTTTATAAACAACTTGTTCACAGAAATCTATTAAGTAAAGGGTTTCTGTCTCCTTTGGGTCATGTGTCTAATAATTATTTGTCTTTAACTGTTTTGTTCAGGTTAAAGGAGTGAGGGATTCCAGAACCATCCAGTCAGCTCAGCATTATCAATATGAATATTCACTGCTAATCTCACTGTGAATGCACTAGATGGGAGACTTTTAGCATGTGTCTAGGAAATGAATATTCTCACATATTTTTGAGTAATTTGCTAATCATTTTTCTTTTGGAATTTATACTTTGCCCACCAATGTCTTCTAAATGCAAAGTGTTAATAACATTACATTATTCAATATTAGGGAAAAGCCATATTTACTCCAAAGGAAAGGCAAATCCTCTTTATTATTTTTATAAGAGTAAGAATGATGTGAAAGTTTTCTCAAAAGATGTTCTTGGAAATAAGTAGCCATGTGTGGCTCCTCAAAGTAGAAGCGCATACAGCATTCCAACACAGAAGGAGCCCCCTGAAGCCTTGCAGGGTTCACAATGAAGGTTAAGATACCCTTGTCTCTCTGGGGAGCACGGATGTCTAACAGGCTTTTTCTTGAGGTGGCGACAACAGGCACAACCACAGACACAAAGACTTCCTGAGGATGTCAGGTGCCACTGTCCTTTCAACACCATAAATCATCAACTTGATCAAGATCCCATTCCATTTTGTTGTTGTTGTTGTTGTTGTTGTTTGCAGGCAAATGGATGTAACTAGAAAAGATCATCTTGAGTGAGGTATCCCAGAAGAAAGACACTCATGGCGTATAACTCATGTACAAGCAGATATTAGCAGTATAATATAGGATAACCATACCTCAATCTACAGACCTAAAGAAGCTAAGGAGGAACGTAGGGAGGATGCTAAAATCTCATTCAGAATGGCAAACAGGATAGACACCATAAGCAGTAGAAGAGAGGGAACAGGATGGGAGCCTACTATAGAATGTCTCCTGAAAGGCTCCACCAAACAGGGGATCAAAGCACATGCTGTGATTCACAGTCAAACCTTGGGCAAAGTGCAGGAAGTCCTATGGAAAAAGAGAGGGATGGAGAGAAAAGGACATGGAGAGGACAGGAGCCCCACAAGGAGACCAACAAAGGTAAAAAAAAAAAAACCTGAGCCCAGGGGGTCCTATAGAGACAGATGCACCAACTGTGCATCCTTGGAGCATGCATGGAGAGGACCTAGACCCCCTGCTCAGATGTGGCCTATTGGCAGCTCAGTCTCCATGTGGGTTCCCAAGTAAGGGGATCAGGGGCTGCCTCTATTGTGAACTCAGTTGCCTGCTCTTTGACACTTGCCCCTGGCCATGCGGTCTTACCAGGCCACAGAGGACAGGACGAGGATCCAAGCAGTTCTGATGAAACTTGATAAGCTATGGGCAGATGGCAAAGGAGGAGATCTCCCCTTTTCAGTGGACTAGGGGAAGGGGATGGGGAGAAGAGGGAGGGAAGGTGGGACTGGGGGAAGTTGAGGGAGGAGGCTTCAATCGGGATATATAATGAATAAATTGTGAACAAAAGAAAAAAAATAAAGATAAAAACTTGCAACAGACGTTCATCTCCAGTTTAGATTTCTTCAGAAGTGCTGGTTAGGTTTGGCTGATTGCCCTCCTAAAGCAACAGCTTGGGACCTCCAGTGATTTTAGTGGTTCCCACTTCCTCTGGTCTGAGTCCTGACTTCATCTCTTTGAGGCTAAGTTCTCTAGCACAAAAGCTCATAGTCTGGTACCTGACAATGTCACCAATGAGAAAGTGCCTTGAGTTTTCATCCTTTATGAGCTGATGCTCCTGGAACAATGATCCCATGGGACTTCCGAGTACATTAGACTTGATCTATAGCCCCTTGGTGGAGAAAACCCACCAAGGAGCCACCATGGCAACATCAGTCTACCCTGGGGCACTGCTTGTTGAACCATGGGGGGAAAGTTGGTTCACATATCTACAAGCCATCATCTTTACATTGTTAAAGTGGTGAACGTATTTCTGCCTTTTCCCTCAGTTACTGTGCCATCTCAACATGATGGTTAGAGTAAACCTGTCCACTAAATCTTGATGTGAGGCAAGAATAAATGATTGTGACTTTTACAGCTGTCAGAATTTAATGCTTTTCAGAAAATGCAGCCTGTGTTTTCAGGTGTACCGGTGGTTACAGGAAGCCTTGAAATACTGCTGCTTTTATCCATTGCCACCTCCCTCAGACTTCTTTCTCTGCATCAGAGCCTGGAATCTCCTAGGCAAATGCGCATAAATAAATGAGCCTTTCTGTGGCCTCCTATTAAGACGCTAATGCAGAAAAGCTGCCACCCAAGCATTAGAATTATGCACTTCCCATTAGAAACTAAATGACAACTGTTGCTAACGCTAAAAATAAATCAGAGTGTGTGGAGCATGAAAGCTCTTATGCCGTAAGCAGGCAGATGGCGGCCATCCATTTTAAGGAAATTCTCGGGGATTCATTAATTGCCTGGAAAAAGATACAGGGGCAGCATATCATAATTGGACTAGACTTTTGTTTGAAATAGAGTTAAGGGAATATTTAAGTCCGGTCTAGCAGTACCGTCATATTATCTGGGTTTTGGAGTAGATGATATTAAGTTGATTCTTTATCTACAACAGTCATGCTCAGCAGTTCCTAGAAATCTGTTCAAGATGTTTGCTTTGCAGCTGAACGTCCATGCTGTTTGCTCCCAAAAGCCATGCACATGGCCAAGGACAAAAGGTCTCTCTGGACACTTGATATTCTATGTCTGGCAGTACATGCAAATTTCCCTTCAGGGAAATGTGGGCCATAGTATTCTTCACTCCATGGTTCCCTTCTTCTCTCACGCCCTTGAGTTAAAGTACGGTCCAATGTCTGCAGCAGTCTTTTGATCAGTGTCCCTAACACATTTGCTTGTTAGCAAGTGATGATAGATGAAACGAAATAGTAGACAGTGGAAGAAGGCGGGATGAGTGTGGAAGGGAGAGGCTGCAGAAGCTCCCAACCCCAGAAGCTGGCAGAGCGCTTCACCAATCCTTTGGGGGTTGTAGAATGGATGTCCCATCCTAAAACTTCCCTAACTTATGAATTGTATCACCATTCCAGCCCAGCCCCTCTAATTCAACATTCAGGCCCATTTCAAGAGTCCGTGGTAGCTAAAGGTTTTAACATTCACCCTAACCATGTCATTGCACAACTATTTGCCTTATAATTTAAGAATCAGTGTGACATATAACACCAGAAGGGCAGAGTCATGAATAGAAATCACAGACTGCTGCTATATGACTTCAGTTCAGTGAAAACCCAGTTTCTGTTGGTTTTGGTGTATGTGTGTCTGTGTATATATGTATAGTGTGGGTATACTATGTATGTGTGTGTGGTATATGTGTGTGTGGTGTGGGTATACTATGTGTGTGTGTATATGTGTGTGTAGTATGGGTATCCTATGTATGTGTGTGTGGTGTATGTGTGTGTAGTGTGTGTATACTATGTATGTATAGTGTGTATGTGTGTGGTGTATATACATATAGTATGTGTGCATACTGCATGTATGTAAATGTATCAAGCTGAAATTATTCTAGATCATATAAAGTAATTATTGTGAGAACCAATATCTGAAATTGTAAATATTATACTCAGTAAGAAACAAATGAAGGTCTATGAAGTGTGCAAGCCTATCACTGTGCTTGCCACATGGAGATGTTGAGGTTTACTTATCCTACAAGAAAGAAGAGCTGTTTGATGGTGCTGTCATGAACAAGTGAAGCATCTGTTCTGGCTGAGAGGGAGGGGGAGACATCACTGAACCTGCAGGTGACTGTTATACAAACAATGAACTCAGCCTATGAGAGTGCACAGGACCACTGTAGAGTCAGTGGTGGTCACTGACCTGCATTCATGGAGAAGGGATTAACTTCAGAATTTTCCTTTTTTTGTATTTGCAAACTACATGCTGAGAAAAAGAGGTAGAAGGACCGGAAATGGAATGTGAATGGGGAAGAATGTCTAGAACAAGAGGAGAGGAAGAAACAGGAAGTAAATAAAAAAGAGGCCGGGGGGGCGGGGCAGGGGGGACAGAAGGGTGTTGATTTAAAGGCCCAGAATTAAATGTTTATCAATAGAAATGTATTAAAGGATTAAGATCAGAAACAAACAATGTCAAGTAAGTCTCCAGAGAGGAGCAGTGTGTTTTTTTGTTTTTTTTTAAACATTCAAAAGGAGTTAAGGAGATGGCTAAGTCGGGAATGTGCTTACCACACAAACATGAAGGCCTGAGTTCAGTCACACAAGACCCCTTTCATAATGCCAGGAGTCATGACACAGGCCTGAAATGCTGTCACTAGGTGGGGAAAGCAGAGAAATGAGAACCTTGAGCTACCTGGTGAAGCCAGCCCAGCTGAACTGGTGAGCTAAAGGTTTAGTGACGGAACTGGTGTCTAAAAATAAGTCAAATGCAATTGAGGAAGGCATCTGACATTAACTTCAGGCCTCTCTGTGGATGAGTGCGCGCGTGTGCGCGCACACACACACACACACACACACACGCACGCACAAACATGTGCATGCTTTCAAAGGGTATAGAACAGAATGTGAAAAGAATGACGTATGCTCTGTATTTTCATTACTCCTCATAGATTTAACAACATAGCTAATCAATCAATTCATAGTGTCATAGCAACTAGTATCACACTTTAGTTTTGATTTTATAAAATTAAATGCTTGCAAACTGCTGACTTACTCAAAGTTATGTACTTGTCCAGCACATAGCAGAATGACACTCAGCTTCAATGTTCCCTGCCAACAGTGTGGAGAACAGAGAACATGGCAACAGGGTGGTACCACGCTTTGCCTTTATCCTCTTCTTTTGGTAACACACACACGACACTGCCTTCTCTAACTGAAAAGGATTTACGCTAGAAGATAAAATAAATGTTGAAGGAAGGAGGAGTGCAAAAAGTGTCAGTGATATATCTGTGCTCATAATCTTTACGAAGTTCAATTTGTTCTGTGGTGATGAACACGATCAACTGTTGGGAAAGCACATTAAATATGCTAAGAGCTTGCCTGTGCATAATCGTTGCTACTGGCTGCCGGGGCTCAAATGAGATGTTGAATAATGATGCCACCTTGTGCCATGTACCCTTGTTGAAAATAAATCACCGCGCACAGTCCTAATCAGAGGAGTGTCACACAAGACTCTGACAAAATAGTATCGGCACTCATAATTTGGAAGCCATAAAGACACTATATCACATCCCAGGTAAGAACTCATCAACCAAAAATGGGTGACAAGTATTTTTGCATTTCAGTGGGGTTCTTGAAATGTACCATGTATGTAGCATCTTTGATTTGAAATAATTGGAAAATAAAGACAAATGAATGGAAGATAAAGGCAGAGGCTATATCCAAAGGGGGTCAAGCAATTCTGTGCAGCTCCAATAATCTACAACTGATCAAAACAAGAGAAACATTAGTCAGTATGTGTGCTGTGATATTGCATGTTTCTTCTCTTGATGTGATCTAGTGCTTTCTTGATTAAAACACATGACACTCAACTACTGCATCCTTAGGTTTGAATTTTCTACTTGGAAAAAGGTCTCTGAGAACCCCATTTCTGTGCTATAGGCTAAACATTTTTACCTAAAACTTATCCCTGGCATCACAGAAGCACGTTGGTTAGATTTACAAGTATAGTTTCCATGTAAAATTAAGAACCATTTATTGTGCTCTGTCATGCTCTCCAGGCTTGGATACTGGGAGTTCACATGTCACTGTAAATGCTATGCCAGAGATAAGACGACAGCAGTACCTGTGACAAATTAGGGATGTCTACAGTACTTTTTGAATACATAGTTCTCAAGAAACCAAGAGCATGGTGCTAGGAGATAGCCTCAGACAGGACCCCTGCATCCCTTCCCATTCCAACATCCATTCCAGGATGGTGTGCTCCAGAGTACAAGAATACAGTCAAAGGAATTTTGGGGGTCATGTGGAAAACTGCCCATACCTAAACCCAAGAGCACAGGACCAGTACAGCAAGGCATGAACCATGTTAGTGCATCCTTCAATGCTGGGATACATCATGAGGAGAAATCGCCCTTCACATCTTGAACCTCACTGTTTTCTCCAGCTAGGCAGCAACCCTTCAGTGAAGAGCCACCAAGACTCTAAAGGAAATCGCTGGGAAGTGTCACCTGTGTGTCCATAGTGTGGGATACAGATGGAAACAAGCTGCTGTCCACTGCCCCTTGCTCAGAGGTGGGCTGATGCTAACTCTGACAGTCTAAACTTGGAAAGAAGATCAAGGAAATGCATGAAGGACCTGGTACCAACCCCATCCCTATTGCCAGATGCAGAAACCTGATCTTAATTTGAAAACTTCATTCTCAATTACGTATCAAATCGAATCTTGGTCTGGAATGTATAAGTGGCTCCTGAGAGTTTAGATACCTTGAAGGACTCTCATATATTATTTGCACATATTTATGGACAAATATACCTCATGAATATAGAGCCATAGAATTTCCAGAAATAAGTGCTGGAAGCAAATGCTCTGGGAATAATTCATTACAGTATGGACATTTCACTACATTTTTAATTTTGTGCTTTGTAATCACGTGCCACCCATTTCTCTCTGGGTAATTACTGCTTTGTTCTTCTCTTATCATTACCAGCAGAATCCTCTATTCCTTAATTGGATATTATACACAGTCACAATCCACAAGCATGCAAAAATGCTTTTCATATTGCGGTCAGCTGGAGCTATGGTGTATTAACTCCAGACACAGCGACTGAGGTCTGATGAAACTGTGGAAGTGACATTTGTATTTCTTCAGTGTGAGGAATGCGCGTGCCTGAGGAGACTTAAAGTTGGCCCTCAGTGATGAGCGTTCAGTTGTCTTTCCAAGATCAAATGCTGCTACCTACAATGGGAGAGGTACTTACAGGCTATTGTAGTAGCACAAGGTCATACAGTGGCTTCTTGTGCATCTTTCTACATGCACATATGCAAGCATGGTAGAGGCCTGGGGCACAGCATAATGCATTAAAATAAATAAATGAGCTGTGACTATGATGTAAGGAAAGTGTGAGCTTGTAGCTAGTAAGCTGGTAACATGAAAACAACTTTAAGATGGTAGTCATGTAAACCAAAGGAAACTGAACCATTCCCAATTACCAGGCAGTTGAGTGAACAGTGAAGTTCAATAGAGAAAGACCAGCCTCACAGAATTAATAAAGCAAAAAGACTAGTTCACAATAGTCAGGCCTAGAGACTTCATCTTCTGCTGGGTCTGGAGTTAACATACCACGGCTCCAGCTGACCAACAATATAAAAAGCATTTTTGCATTGCACCAAGAGAAATTGCCTCAGGTTTATAGGAGACTAAAGTGTACTTCCCTAAAGCCTCCTGGTGGCCATGTACAAGGGTCCCCCAAGTTCATGTTCCTGTGATTCTGCTAATGAGCTGAAGAGCAAAGGACAAGAGAGGGTGCCAGTCTCTGTGCTGCCTCATTTCAAATTTTTTGGCAGAAATTTTCACTCTCTAGATTCTTATTCTAATTTTTCTTATCTCAGTGGCTGAAAGCATTGTACTGAAAATGCAAATGTTGTAATGATTTCATGAACTTTCAGCCCTGAGACACGAGGAAACTATCTTGGGACACTGGCTGCTATTAGAAACAAACACCAAGGTTGCACAGTACCAGCTTATGAGAGCAATGATCTGTGCTGCTCACAGCAATTATCTCCAACCTACAACTCTGAAACACACCTCCAAGACTGGTAATCAGTAACTACAATTAGTAAGGTGTTGGTATAATGCTCTTTTGGAATGCATACACCTTACCCTTGTTCATTCAAATGCTGATTTCTCTCCCCCACTCTCTGGTTTCAATCCGGACATTGCATTGTGATACTTATTCTAAGCATCACCTGTCTCAACTTTGTGTAAACATGCCAAAATAAAACAACCAGCCACAATTTTGAGCAATGGAGAGGAAGGAGTAGGAGGGAGAGGGAAGGAGCTAGAGGAGAGGAAGGAATGGGAGGCAAAGGAGGAGGGGAGAGGAGAGAAGCTGGGAGAGAGGCTGGAGGAGAGGTCTTGGAACAAGGTGGAGAAATGAACCACACCTAAGTTATCACTAAAAGCAAATATAATGTGGGAAATCTGAATGGTAGGAAACTATGAGGGCTTGGAGATTTAGGATGGAGTAACTATTGCCCAGCATTGTGTTCTAGGCTAACTAAATAAATCCTAGTCTCTGTGTGGTGATTTGGTTAAACAGCTGTTTAGGATTAACCGCAGCTTTCTAAAAGATATCAATAGTAAATATTAATATTTTAATACAACAGTAAGGAAAACATTAGAATACAATTATGTAATATTATGTTTTTCTAGTGTTTTTCCAGAGCCTATTACTTACTGAAGTACATACAAGATCTTAAGAGGTAATACAGCTTGGAGGGTTTCTTTATATAACAGGTGAAACCATTTTTCTCCGATAATGTTAGGACTACTGCTAGAGAGAACACACTGGAACTGGGATGGTGGCACATGCCTGTGTTGGTGTACTTTTAAAAAACTATTTTATTTGTTTCTTATGTCTCCTCCTTCCTTTTCCACCCCAATCCCTTCCAACACCCCAACACCACGTAGGAGAGAATGAAGGGGGGGGGAGGAAGCGCAGCTTTCCTTAGCTACTTCCTGTTGTTTAGAGTCATCAGGTTCCGTGGGGCAACTCCAATCACACTCCAATCTTCTTCCTTAGAGCCCCTTTCTTTCTCCGGGCTCCAGCATTCATTCTCTCTCCAGAGTCCTCAGAATTAAACTCTCTGCAGCTGGCAAAGAGCCCCTCTCAGAGCCCACATGAGGCAAATAGTCTGCTGCTTGGACCATCTGAATCAGTCCCACATCCCACGTCTGGGATTAAAACAAGAACATGTTTACATATCATAAACCAAAACTTCCACAATACACCTGTGATCCCAGCATTCGGGGAGGCAGAGGCAGACGTATCTCTGTGAGTTCAAGGCCATCCTGTTCTGTGAAGTGAGTCCAGGATAGCCAAGGCTACACAGAGAAACCCTGTCTCGAAAACTCAAAAGAGAGAGAGAAAGAGAGAGAAAGAGAACACTGGATCATCCTCTACGCAGTACACACAGTAGTAGCAGACCCCCACAGTACTTATAGCAAGAACTGTTTCTAAATTAAAATTTAAAATCATTCCAAGATTCACATAAACAGTCCGCTATAATGTTCTCTCTGTGTTTGTGAGTATGTGTGTAGAGAAAGAGAATAAATTCTAATTGACAATGTATATGCTCATATGCAACTGTAGCAGGGTATACATAGACAGTAGATGGTAGACAATAAATAGGTTATATGTTATATAGCTATAATCTGTGTTATTTGTGCGTATATGCATATATTTATATATACACACAAATATATACATCACACACAGAAAAAGATAGAGAGATGCGTGTATCTCATACCGCATTGTTTTAACCTGTGAGAGCTGGCAGGACAGGTTATCTGTCTACCCTTGACTATTCACTTGGCACAATGATCACTCTCCTATCCTATCTTGAATTAAGCGTAGTTTACAAATCTCATTCAGAATAGCAAACAGAATAGACACCAGAAGCAGTAAAAGAGAGGAAACAGGATAGGAGCCTACTATAGAGGGTTCTCAGAAAGGATCCACCCAACAGGTGGATCAAAGCAGATGCTGAGACTCATAGCCAAACTTTGTGCAGAGGACCCCACATGTTGGCCTGACCTTAGTGTCTCTTCCACATTTGTTCCTTAACATGAACTCATCGTTTGCATTTCCCTTAAATGGTGAAATCTTAACTCCTCAATGTGAGATATTAACAGGTGAGGCCTGGAGAGGTGGCTAGAGATCATAGCGATAAAGCTTTTATGAATGGTGTTATTATAGCAGAGAGCCAGGGAGTATCCCTTGCTTTCCTGACACACAAGGACACAACGAAATGGAGTCATTCAACCCTTAGAGACTCTCCGAGGGGATTCTCCACACCCATGCCTACATCAAATAGTGGAAGATCACAAAACTACCAGAGTAGACTGTCTTTTATTTCCTACCTGAACATTTTTTCTGGCTTCCTACACATCCAACGAAAGAGCCCTGATGGTTGCCCGCCACATGTGCTCATTGGTTAGTGAACAGCCAAGCCAAGTGATTCATAAGAGAAGATAAAAGAGAACAAATGTTAGCTCAAAGCATGCAATATCAATTCAACATGGTGGAGGTCATCTGTTTAAATAAATTCATCTGGGAGAAAACAATTAGAAAAGGCACATCAATGTGAAAGCAAAAGTCACACTTAGCTCATAAAACAAGTTTCGTGGCATATGATACAGCTTCCAATGAAGGCAGTGGAGAGGCCTAGGGCTTAAATATGGAAAATCAGGAAAAGTTGAGTCTTAGGCTGACTCCACACACAGGTTCTGTGATTGAAAGCAAAATCAATGACTCTCCTTTTGCTTCCATTACTTTATCATTAAAATGAAAGTGCCAAATCTCTTTTCATGAAGGAAATGAGAAAGACAATGTAAAATGTGTTTCATCTTGAGCAAGGATTCTTTGCTCTTTTTTTCTGGATACTTTTATTTATTCACATTTTTTCTTCACAACTTATCATTATATATCCTAATTGAAGCCTACTCTCTCAACTTCCCCCAGTGCCACCCTCCCTCCCTCTTCCCTCTATCCCTTTCCACTAGTTCACTGAAAGGAGGAGTCTTCCACTATTGCCATCTGCCCATAGCTTGTTAAATCTCATCAGGACTGACTGGATCCTCTTCCTCTGTGGCCTGGCAAGCCTGCATCACCACGGGCAAGTGATCAGAGAGCAGTCAACTGAGTTCATGATAGAGGCAGCCCCTGCTCCCCTCACTCATAGAGATTGAGCTGCCAATCGGCCACATCTGAGCAGGGAGTCTAGGTCCTCTCCGTGCATGGTCCTCAGTAGGTGCATCAGTCTCTGCAGGACCCCCTAGGCTCAGATCTTTTAGTTTTGTTGGTCTTCTTGTGGGGCTCCTGGCCTCTCCATGTCCCTCTAATCCCACCCCTTCTTCTTCCATAAGGCTCCCAGTGCTCTGCACAAAGTTTGGCTGTGAGTCTTGGCATCTGCTTCGATACCCTGTTGGGTGGAGCCTTTCAGAGGACCCTCTATAGTTGATTCCCATCCTGTTTCCTCTTGTCCACTGCTTCTGAGGTCTATCCTGTTTGCCATTCTGAATGAGATTTTAGCATCCTCCCTAGGGTCCTCCTTAGTGTTTAGCTTCTTTAGGTCTATAGATAGCTACCCTATATTATATGACTAATATCCACTTATAAGTGAGTATATACCATGCCTGTTTTTCAGTTTCTGTGTTGCCTCACTCAGGGTGATCTCTTCTAGTTCCGTACATTTGCCTGCAAAATTCATGATTTCCTTGTTTTTTCATAGCTGAGTAGTATTCCATTGTGTAAATGTACCACAATTTATGTATCCTTTCCTCTGTTAAGGGACATCTAGGTTGTTTCCAGATTCTGGCTATTATGAATAAAACTGCTATTAACATAGTTGAGCAAATGTCTTTATTGAATCAGTGGGGCATCGTTTGGGTATATGCCCAGGAGCTGTATAGCTGGATCTTGAAATAGTGCTATTCCCAATGAACAAAACGACAACCTACAGACTGGGAAAAGATCTTCACCAACCCTACATCCAATAGAGGGCTAATATCCAGAATATATAAAGAACTCAAAAAATTAGGCACCAACAAATCATATAATCCAATTAAAGAATAGGGTTCAGAGCTAAACAGAGAATTCTCAATAAAGGAATACCAAATGGCAGAGAAACACTTAAAGAAATGCTCAATGTCCTTAGTCATCAGGGAAATGCAAATCAAACAACTCTGAGATTCCATCTTACATTGATCAGAATAGCTAAGATCAAAAACTTAAGTGACATCACATACTAGAGAGGATGTGGAGAAAGGGGAACCCTCCTCCATTGCTGGTGGGAATATAAACTTGTACAATCACTTTGGATTCTTTGCTCTTAACATGCTACATAATAAATCTTAAATAATGTACCTGAGGTGTCTTGTTAAGCAAGTTTTTAAAAGTCAATATAAGAGTCATGTCAATTTAAAGGGCAAGTACATCCTCTATGCTTGATGGAAACATTAAAAAAAATTGAATTGGCAATGGGACATTTATTCATACCTAGAAAATAGCAACTGAAATTCATTAAGGAAAAGAAGAGCCTAAGGGTAGGTCATACTGGAGGTTGGTACAAAAAGCTGGGACCATGCCCATGTGAGCCATAGAGGAGCCAGAGGAGGCTTAACAGAGGTTGCAGAGATAAAGTTCAGAAGAGAAGACCAATGAGAATCTAGGCTGGCATTTGGGTGCTTGCCATGGTGTAATAAAAGTATAAGAACATTGTAGCAGCACAGCACACTCACCTCAGCAGCTCAGCCTCCTCCCAAGAATGAGGAAGTCAAGAGCTTGCCTGAGGCCCAGCAGAACTGCATTGTCTTCTGGGCATGGTCATTGATCTGTGTTCCTAGAGGCATCTTTTCTACAAGACTATTCTTGTATGACCTGCATACATGGTCCTGTCCAAATTATATATTTATATTTATTTTCTATTATATATTTATATTTATTATATATTATGTATTTGCCAATGTGATAGTATTAATGAGGCTTGGGGAGGCAGTTATAGGTCATGACAGTGGAGTTCTCATCAGTAGGAGTTACATCATTTAAAAAGAAACCTCACTTGCCTTCCTAACCACGTGGAGACACAGAAAAAGGACTGCCATCCATGAATGAGAAAGTTGCTTCACTACATATCAAAACAGCAAGGCACTTTGTCTTAGCCTAGGGAGAGGAAAAGGTGAACTTTGATTAAATTATCTGACTTAATCCCAAAAAGGAAATGAAAAGCATCTACTTGTGGAGGGTTTCTCTAAGTCCCTTCTTTGAAACTTATAAGTAAAATATTCACAGGACTTGAGGGACTCTGACTTGACACCTGGGGCAGGCAGTTTATGGCTGCTCCCAATTGATCAGGAATGACCTCTGCCTTTGGGTTCAGATTTTGAGGCATGAGCAGGTTGATCCTCTCATGGCTTGGATTTCTGGGAAACCTGGAGCAGGCTCCCAAAAATGGCTTGAATGGAGGGAGAACAAGTAGGTTGGTTATACAAGAGTTTTGCAGGACTAAAACCAAGATGGAGGTTACTAATCCCCTACTCATTGTATTGAACCATCCTGAGGCATACACACAGCAATTTTTTGAGACAGTGTCTCACTGTGTATTTCTGGCTGGCCTGGAACTTTCACTGTAGACAAAGCTGTCCTTAAACTCAGAGATCTACCTGTCTCTACCTCACCAGTGCTGGAATCAAAGGCATAAGTCTCCATGCCCAACATCAATGGAATTCTTAATATACCCAGATGTGAAGCAGGTAGGTGTTGTGGTGGTGGATACTGGGAGTTTTCCAACAGTAAAGCATCAAGAGCAGAACTTGCTGTTCTATCTTCTGTGACTCTTCATAGACAGATACTTTCGTGCTTCAGTTATGTGAACTGGTGAGACATAATGTCACTTGACAAATGGAGTCGCTGAGATGATTCCATCCTGGCTATTCGCCAGTAACACCCAGTGTGGGGCTGCAGACTGAGCACCAAAGCAACCAGGTGAAGTGATGTTTCAGCCGCTCCTGGATTCTGTGAATCTATAGGGACAGGGTACCCAACATCAGACTCACTTACTGAAGTCTACATACTGTGTGGGCTGCCATGAGAGCCACATAGCCTAAGTAACTTCTGGGTCAAGCTTTGTGATCCTTTTATTTGTGAGCTCGTTGAATAATGTGATTTGATATCAAATTTTTATATTTTTTATTTTTTAACTGAACAAAAAATTTTACAAAATATATTCTGATCATTATTTCACCTCCTCCATCTCTCTCTCTTTAGAAAACAAATAATTTTGTTTAAAAAAAACAGAATTTTAAAAAAAAAGGAAAAGCAGAAGAAACACAGACACACAAATATTTAAAAACGAAACCAGCCCCTATGAGTGGACTGGGGGAGGGGCAAGGGAGGATAAGAGGGAGGAGTGGACAAGGGAGGGGGCTACAGCTGGGATACAAAGCAAATAAATTGTAATTAATAAAAAACAAAAATAAAAAGAACAAACAAAACAAAAAATTGGAAACCATAATAGATAATCAAAAGGCCAGTGAATTTGAAAAAAAAAATGCCCAAACAATGTGCAGAGGCCTCTTGGGAAAGAAAGTGCAGAACTTGAACAGGGGGCTAACAGGAGGGAGAGAATCCCCAAGGTCACACAGAAGCCTTATGCCATTGGCAAAAACTCCTTGGGAATTAAGAGAGGCAGAGCAGAGACTGGGCTCTGCAGGTGCTATTGAATGAGTCCTAAAATGCATCTATACACAGTGCTCCAGAAACAATGTTTATATAAAATCAGGATATTTGACCTAACCCATAGTTTGTTGAAATATTCACATTTGCCGAATTTCAACAGGAGCTTAAAAATAACCTTAAGCCATAAAAACAAAAAAGAATGGGCACTGTAGCCACCTGGAGATAATCCTACCAAGGGAATTCAGCCTCTCTTAGGAAGGAAAACGTGCTATGTTTTCTCTTGTTTGTAATTCCTAGATTTTATAGAGATACATAAAACAACGTGTGTGCATGTGTTACACGAAAACAGAAGTAAAACTCTAGAAGAGCAAGGGAGACTAACCAAAGGGAAGGAAGAGAAGACGGAGTTCATGAACACACGTGGAGCAGCCCAGTGTGCTGTGTGCCCAGGTATGAAAACTGATCTAGAATGAGAGTCAGTTTCCCTCAGGGATGCAGCCCAGAGAGGCAATCCATGTTACAGAGTACGATGCTCACGGCAGCTTTTTGCTTGACAGTTTTAAGCAAAAAGCAAACACAAACAAAAAGCACATAAAGCAAGAAAAAAATGACAACAGGGAAGAGGAAGCTAGAGAACAAATAGGGGGGAAGAAAAGTGACCAAAATGTGTTACGTGCATGCATGAAATCCTCAAACAATAAAATGAAAACTGTTCACAATAAAAACCATGACATGGGGAAGACGATCTTAACTTTATGTGCAAGCAGGAAAGACCAGGCATAGTCAAAGCAATAGTGGAAAGAGAGAATGTAGCAGGAGGTTCCACCTCCTCTGATTTCAAGTTATACTACTTAGCCACAGTAATGAAAACTGCATGGTACTGGCACACACAGACACATAAATCAACAGAATAGGACAGAGGACCCAGGCATGGGTCTATAAAACTACAGCTGCCTGATATTTTTCCTAATATTTAGGTATTTTTTTGATTTCATGTTATTTTTCTGATTCTACCCATTAGACTAGAATTCACTTTTAAAGTTAATATATGAGGTTAAAAGAAACTGCCCTTTAGCCTTCATGACATATGTCTACACTCATGGGTCAATTCCTCCTTCAACCTTCATCAAAGCAACTTCTTGCAGTAGATAGAAATTAACACAGAGACCCACAGCCCCACAGCTGCACAGTGTACAGAGAGTGAAAGGCTGTAGAGTTCTCAGTCCTAAACAGGGTATTTCATCAAAGCCCTCCCCTCCACGCTCAGGGAGCTACACGGAAGAGGAGGTATAAAGACTGTAAGATCCAGACACAGCAGGACTGACTCGCATATGAGCTCAGAGACTGTGGCAGCATGCACAGGACCTGTAGAGGTTCAAGCCCGACAAGGTCACAGCACTGAAAAGGGGAGGTAGACACAGGGTCCCTTCTTCCCTAACCAAGAAGCCATTTGCAACTGAAACCCTCTGTCAAACGGAAACTCAGTTTTCTTCAGATGAGTGTTCCTGAGTATGTCAGCCACAATCCAGGGCAAGCTCCATGTCTGCACGAAACAAACATGGGAGGGCCTGGGACTGGTTTGGGTTTGTGATTTGTTTTTCTTTTATTGGTATTTTGCTTATTGTTCTGTTTTTTAAGAAAGAAAGAATAGGAAGTTGAGTGGGCAGGGAGGTGGAAAGGTTCCTGGAGGAGTTGAGTGAGGGGGAAACAATAAAACAGTACTGTACAATATGTATATATATATATAATATATACATATATATATATGTATATATACATATACAATATGTATATGTATATATAAATTGTTTAATGAAGAGTACATGGCTCTCAGTAAGTTGTAAAAGCCAGTTGTTTACTCTAGCATTCAATGACCAAATACTATTTGTGGACAGTGTTGCAGATCTCTGTGGCAGCATTCAAGGATGTAGAAGTGGGTTTTGATGCACCTTGTTAGTAATCTTCTCTACTTATTTTAAATCTGAGAATTTTATATATGAGGACGACATTTCCATCACTGTATCACTCAAACCTGTCCTTCCCCATGTCTTCTCTCTTTTCCCAAATCAATAATCTCTTCTTCCCTAGTTATTATTGTTTCAGATATAGTATATTTCTAATTTTTTACAAAGATTGCAAACATGAGCACCGAGTGAGAGGGGAGAGTCTTGAGCAAGCAGTGCAGGGAAGTTTAGATGTCAGCATGCAGAAGAAGGAAATGAGAGCCTTCTCCAGCAATCAGCCTGCACAGACTTCCAAGTGGGCCAAAGACACAGGGTACTCTAAGACTCACAAAGGAAAGTGTAAGGTATACACATCAGAACTCCACAGGACAGGAAAAAGGACCAACAACTGACAAATGGGGTCTCAGGAAACGTGAAAGCTTATCTACAGCAAAAGAAATGCCAATGAGTGGAGAGGCAGCCACAGAATGAAAAAAAAAAAAAAGTCTTTTTCAGCTCTACTTCTGAAGGATTAGAGGCTAGAATTGACAAAGGACTAAAAAAAAAAAAACCTACACACTAACCCCCCCCAAAAAAAACAATTTTTAAAAATAGGCTACAAACATAAACAAAAAAAATTGTCAAACGAAAATGTACAGATGACCAGGAAACACTTTAAAGAGTGTTCAACATGCTTGGCAATTGGGAAAATGCACATTAAAATTATTTTAATATCTCATCTCACCACTTTCGGGAAGGCTATTCTCAAGAGTATGAATAACAACAGATCCTAGGCACAGATGTGAGGAAAACAGAACTCTTACAAACTCTCTGTGGGAATATAAACTAATGCAGCCACCACTTTGGAAATCAGTTTGGAGATTTCTCAAGAAACTACCAAAAAAAAAAAAAAAAGAACATGATGACTAAGGATGTTGAACATTTCTTTAAATGTTTCTCTGCCATTTGATATTCCTCTACTGAGAAGTCTATTTAGCAATGTATCCCATTTTTTAATTGGATTTCTTGATTTGTTGCTGTTTAACGTCTTGAGTTCTTTATATATTCTGGATATTAGCCCTTTGTCAGATATAGGAGTGGTGAAGATCCTTTCCTAAGCCATAGATTGTCGTTTTGTTCTGACAACAGGGTCCTTTGCTTTACAGAAACTTTTCAGTTTCATGAGGTCCCATTTATTGATTGTTAATCTTATACCCTGTGCTGCTGGTGTTCAGTTTGGGAAGTTGTCCTGTGTGAGACTCCAACCAAGGACCATGCATGGAGATAACCTAGAACCCCTGCACAGATGTGGTCTGTGGCAGCTCAGTCTCCAAGTGAGTTCCCTAGTAAGAGGAACAGGGGCTGCCTCTGACATGAACTCAGTGGCTGGCTCTTTGATCACCTCCCCCTGAGGAGGGTGCAGCCTTACCAGGCCACAGAGGGACAATGCAGCCAGTCCTGATGAGACCTGATAGGCTAAGGTCAGAAGGAAGGGGCATGGAAGGAGATGAGGGAGGGAAGGAAGGCAGGATCTGGAGGGAGTGAGGGTGGGGCTACAACTGGGATACAAAGTGAATAAATTGCAATAAATGAAAATAAAACAAACCAAATAAAGAAACAACAACAACAAAGCCCCAGGGTATTACCCAGCTAAACTACTCCTGGATACACATCCAGAGGACTGCAGAGCACACTTCAGGGGCACCTGCACACTCTGCTCATTGCTGGCTGTTCCAGCAGCTAGAATTTTCTAACAACCAATGACTGGATGATCAAGAAATAGCATGAATACACAATGAGATATTACTAACCAGTGATTAAAAATGTAAAATTTGAAGCAAATGCATATAACTGAGAAAATGCTCTAAGAGAGGTAACAGAGTACCTCAGAACAATACCACAGCTTTTTATATTAGGCTCCTAATCTCGTTGTTTAGTAAGGTGTGTCTAATATGGAACATTTTCCCAAACCATGAAGCAAGAAAAAAAATTAAGAGAAAGGGCTACCTGAAAGAACAAAGATTTAAGGAAGTACAGAGATAAAATACTGTGGGTTAAATGGTTTGGGGGGGGAAGGGAGAGAGGAATTGGAGAGATGAGGGTACAGGTTGAGGGATTAAGGAAGTATAAAGAAATCAGTTGGAAAGCAAGATTTGCTCACCTGTGTAATAGTGTAATAGCAGATTGATTTTTGAAGGCAGGAGTAATTAACTGTCCTCTGAATGATTCAAGACCCACTCCACTGGAGAATGGAAGAACCAATCCCTGGTACTACAAACTTGTATAATAACTCATATGGAGGTAGCAGGTCCATGCATTAACTGTATGGGCACAACATGAAACCTTCTTAATAGCTATGTTTACACTCACAGACAAAGCATCACCCAGCCTCAATGAGAGAAACCTCTCCTTGCAATAAACAGTGGTGAATGCAAAGATGTGTGGCTGCCCAAGATGTAGAAAATAAATACATGTGGGCCCAGCCATAAACAAGTAACTTATACCACACACTCCTAGGCCCAGAACATTTTGGAAGAAGAGATGGAACATATGTAAGACACAGAAGATACCATGAAGGACTACAACCTGCCATCTTCTAGGCTCAGTACATCTGCTGTAATCACTGGCTCACATCAGCTGCAGTTACCTGCAACAGGTGAACAGGACAGCTCTATCAACAATTAGCTAAGGAAGAGAGAGGGCTCAAGGAGTCCTACTCTTTACGTCTGAACTCTAGGCTATGGAATAGCTTCTTAGAGAATCGCTGTCTTCAGTTGCATGTTTGCTGAGCCCACCAGCCTCCAGTGAACAAATCTGTGGTCACATACATGGTCCTGTTTAATCTCAGTGGGTCACAGAACAGACTGAACAGACATGAGTATCAGAAATAGCTATGTAGGGATGGAGAAGAGTGGACAAAGGAGGCAGGGACATACATGTGTGAAATAATAAAATAATCTAAATAATCTTACAGAAAATGAGCTTAACCTCTTGCAAAAATACCTTCCCCCAAAAGAAAATGAAAAGCATTTCTTTTTTGTTTTGTTTTGTTTGTTTGTTTTTGAAAAGCATTTCTTTTGTAGAGCTAAACATTAATGTGGCTCACCTCAAGAGAACCCTGGTTAGAAACCCAGGCAATAGCACTCTTCCCTTCCTGACAAACTCAAATTCCGTTGTAAAGGAGAAAAAATTAAGCTCTTTACTTAGGAAAAGCAACCTGTTGAGAAATAAAAAAAATCTCTTGTTATCTCATATTTATAGGACCTTCAAGTTCATGTCTTAAAAAAAATACAGCAAACCCCTAGAGGATGGATATTCTTATCAGTTTCAATGATCATAACACAATCTCCAAAGACCATCTTGAGTGTAGGACACAATGCATGGGCCTTGACCTTAAGAGGCGGAGGACACACCAGCCATCTAGCACCACCTACCTTCTGCAGACAGAGGCTCCAATGTCATGGCAGAAGCTGTCCAGGTACCACTGTACTTTCAGGACATACCTCACCAACCTTTAACTTGCTCTAGTCCTGACCTTCCTGTATGTCTGGCTCTAACTTTGACATCTGCCAAATTTTGGTACCAAGTAACTTACTGAGATGTTCATCTGGCCCACAGTTGTGAGGCTGGGAAGGTGAAGAGCATGTTGACAGCTTCTGTTTGTGTCTGCTGGTGCATCTGAAGCACCCATTTTAGCTCAGCTTTTGCTTGCCTCAGAAGACAGTTTCATGGGGTCTACACTTTCATGCTATCACCTGATCCACCGAGGACTTTTGAGGATAAACTCTTGGTGCATTCACCTTCTATGTCATCAAAGTATGGCGTGAATCTAGACTCCCTTCTGCTGGGATCACAAACCCTCCGCCCCTTCTCTCTTCTCTGTTGTCTTCTTCACACTCTGTCTGAGACATCCACCCCTTTTGTCTATCTTTCATCCCTGAAAGACAGCCCAATACCCCCATCAGCTGAGCCAAACTCAAAGAGGTAGACCTCAGTGCATTCTCAGAGGTCAGAGGAAATCTGTTCCAATCCTCCTTCTCCCATTCAGCTATTCAGTGAGCCGCAGTCTGGTATTTAATCATTTCATCGGTGCAGTATGAACAATAGCAGACCAAAGGCTAATGACAGCCAGCTGCCAAGGTGACTTTGCAGTACACCGAAAATACCAGCAAACTAAACAAATTGCTCTTTTCCAGAGGATAAACTTCCCCATTTCTTAAAGAAGGCTAACAATAACCCTGTCACCCCAGAAACTTGAAGCAAGTAGAGAGTGTGGACATTTTGCTGACTACTGAGGGCTCTGTGGCCCTTCCTTTCCCAGCACAAAGCCAGATGCAGAGGGTGAGGGCCCTGCAGGAAGTTGAGCCTTGGAAAAGAGGCACCTCCAAGGTCTCCCATGACAACCTCCAATGAGTAGGGGATGATGATGGATATGTTTCTCCCATCAGTCACATGCTAGAGTCACAGAGGACAAGGCTCAGTAATAAGATCTTCTCAGCAAAACCTCAGGCCCACTGGGCTGAAAACTGGCTACAGCAGCACCAGAGAGTCCTCAACCATGAGGAATTTTGCCCTTGCCTGGGGCCCATCCTAGCTGACTAAGAAGCAGACAATTTACTGTGCATATGAGAAGGATTGCTTTATAGTCTGGGAAAAGACATTTCCTTAGAGTCAACTAATTCTCCATGATACCTCTCGGAGGGATTTTAGAACTGTGATGCTCTTGGTACACGCTGATTGTTCTCTGTCTCTGTTAGACAAGGTGAATTAACCCATTTACTGTGCTTTATGGAAAGAGGCTCCAGATTTGTTACATTGAAGCAGTGGGATCAAAACCATTTAAGAGCCTAATGCTGGAGCCCTAAGCTCTACTTGAATACCTGTGCTCTGGGACCCATGCCTGAGTGCACTGTGTGGTTTTAAGAGAACCTATAAAACTACCACCTTAAGACTTCAAAAGCTCCGGATACTGAGCTATTACCAGGAGATACTGGACCTTCAGTGTGGCTGAAAGGGGCATAACTCAGCTTGTGAATGTCAACCCTACCATTGATCCAGGAAACCAGAAACTGATGGCTTTACATTGCTTTCCAAACCTGTAATGTGTAAGCCTTCCCTTGGAATGAAATTTTGGAATCAATGCTTATGGAATAGCAGCATTTTTTTAATTCTCCCATCTTTAGTACATCCTGCCGTCCTTGGTGGTATATGCAGAGATCAGGATTGCCATGGCTTTGAACTATGTGCATGAGTATAGACATTATACTTGTCCATCCTGACCCTTGAATTACAAGCTGCCCAAGAGGAACCGCATTCTGTCCTCCTACAAACAATACAGTATGTAATTTTATATTTCAGCTCTAATTTGGTAGGAGTTTTTGTTTGTTGGTTTTGTTTAATGGATCGTGCTGCTCTGAAATTTGGGAAGATGTGGAAGAGAAAGAAAAGAGACGTCATGACCACACGCCTTATATTCATATAGTATCTCTCCCAGCTTCATTTTAGTTTCTGTGATAAACACCCAACAAGAAGCAACTAGAGGGGTTTATTTGGCACACATGGTCCTGGGTATACTCTGTTTTATGGGGAAGACATGGTGGCAGTGAGTCATATCATATCTGATCAATGAATATTGACACAAATCAAATCATAGAAACAAATGCCTCCATGCTGCCTGCTCTCTAGCATTCTTCATTCGTACACATTTCAGGGCCTACTGTATCTTACACAGCCTAGGGAATGGTACCACCTACAATGCAACTGGTCCTATTACATCAATTAATAGACAAGACAGTCTTTCATAGAGATACCCATAAGCCATGGTCTAGATAATTACTTACTATCGCTCTTCCTGGGTGATTCTAGATAGTGTCAAACTGGCAGTTTAGCTGAGTGTCTGTGCCTAGAAATCACTAATGATAAGAAAGGAATGTGAGTATGGTTACACATTCCCACAATCTACAGAAGGAATGCTTCTTTTGTTAAAAAATAAATAAAAACAATTCAAGTAAAGAGGAAAGAAATTATACCGCGTATAGCATCACCGGCTACATCAAATGCAGCTACTTAAAACAACTTTGTTAGCTATGGTGCCACTGACATGGCTCTTATTTTGATATGGCATGGAGAAAAGCGCCCTAATCTGTATGTGCTGGCAATAATTTTTTACAAAAACATAACCAATGCTATAGTTCTTCTGGAAAATGGAAGCTGGGCTGTTATGGGATACTTCCCTAAGGTATGATATCATTCCGAGCACACCAGAGAATATAGTGATGATGGAGACCGGAACTTTTACTATGAGGACACACTAGACTTGGAACATATAGGAAGGCACTGATGAGAAATAGTGTTCTGATTCAAGTGCACTAATTAACTAAAATAGACTCCAGAGTGGTCAGGAACTGTTTCAAGGAAGGCAGAAACTTCAAAATGGACCTGACATGGAGAAAGGCAGGAGAGGGATGGATGTGCAAACTGCGTTCACAGTCGTGGGTAAACACACTGGACACTTGTGTACTCAGCTGAAGCTCAGATTGAATGTAAAGATGGCCAGGGCTTTGGGACTGGCCATCTTAATGTAATAAACCAGCACATAGGTTATGCATAATGACAGGATGTGCTAAGCTAAAGTTCTCTGCCCGTATTCACAGAAAGAACTTGCCCTTCTGCCTATGAAATGAAGGGCGTGCACATTTTCCCAGATGTTTCTGTAGAGAGTAGCCAGTTACTCCATCCTGCATCTGCACAGCAGCTCTGCCTGTGGTGATGCGCTGACATTGGCGTTATAACAGTCCCTCTGGCCTTGATGTGCTTTTCTGGGATAGAAGATTAGGACAAGTCTCTACTCTTCCACCTGCCCCACAGAGGGAAGGACACTCTCAGATCAATGCATTGCTGACCCAATTGTGTTTTTCATTTTACAAAGAGGAAGGTTTAAGTGTCTATTCCTACTGGCCTCCCTTTCCAGAGGAGTACTCCTTGGTCCCACCTTGGTTCTAAATAGCCAGTTTGGAAATGCAGTGTTGTACTTCGGTGTGATACTTTGGTCAAAGGGGATCAGAATGAGAGGTTCTAGAATGCTGGCTCCACAAGCCATCCCTCCACAGCCTTCTCATGCCCCAGGTGGCATTCCAAAGGCAGGGACAACACAGGGGCCCTGAGTTATTGCTTTGTACACTTAGCTACATCTACGTAGAGCTGGCCATGTATGCATATCCTGAGCAATCTGGGCCAACAAACTTCTACATTATCTCAAAGCCCAAAGAGATATGCCCCCCCAGGCATTCCTTGTGCTTCTGATGTTTAATAATAGATAAGAAAGAACAAGTTTAGTCATAGAAAGACCAAATATACTATCAAAAAGGATGCTATAATTTTAAACAAAGGTATAAGAAAGCAAACAATGTTATCTTCAACATTACAAGATATCAGTGCATTCAGTACTTGGAAGAAATCTTCTATAATTACTTTATTTGAAACCAGCCCAGAGGGTAATCTGCATGGGCACACTGTAACCCCTCTCCATGGCTTTGTAAGAATGGCAACACCAGGCTTCCCAGCTGTGACCTCTAACCCCTCAAGAGGGCAGCTAAGTAGCAAACACCGTTTTGTACAGTTAGAGGTAGATATCACAATATCTGCACTTCAGGGAATAAAGACAAAAGAATTCTGACTCTCTGTCTCTTGGTGAAAATGTACTGTGGGTCCCATTGTAGGTGTTCTCTTTGTTTGAGCTATCAGCCCTTTCAGGGCATCTACCCAGTTCACCTATTGTTTCTTATTACAAGAAAAACTTGGTCTTTAAACTTCTGTAGGTCTACAAAACATAAACTGTGCTGCCTGGAGTTGCCATGCATTGATCCAAAAGGAATGCTGGTTATTAATAGACTGTGGAGGCAAGTTCTCAGAGATGGATTCAAAACTCGTCCCCTCCCATGGGAAGAAAGCTATACATGTGGTTGATGTCTGAGCCTGAAGGAGTGAAGTCTCAAAGAAAACACTTTGATGAGGCACTTTTTAAAAAGCCTATTTTTCTTTCTTCTTACGCCATTCAATAAATATATTTTCTTCATGTTTGTCAAACATTTACTTGAAAAAGGTCCAATAAATGTGCTTTTATTGCTCACAAAACAAGCATATACATTAAACATAAAATATAGATGTAATAAAGAAAGCAGAAAATCAACAAAAGTATGGCTGACTGACTCTCTTTAATCAACTCAAGTTTAAAACAGGAAAGGGTAGAACGGAGGGCGAAAGGGAGACGAGACAAGGATAAGCAGAAGAAAAAGAGGAGAAACTGGGATGGGGATATGGAGGAAGAGTGAGTAGATGGGGGAGAGGTTGAATGTGCGAGAGGGATGAGATGGCACAAAGCAGCCTCAGCAGCCAGGTACAGGCCTGATGTTTCTCTACTGGTCTAAGGAGAACGAACAATGAGAAACTGTGTCGTTTGCAGGAAAGCTGCTGCAATTAAACAAAGCAAGCCTCAGAAAAAGAAACATCACACATCTTCTCTCATTCATTTCTAAATTCTAGGTTACCCACAGGTTCATAAAGCCATATATGGACACATACATACATACATACATACATGATGTGAAATTATAAGCTAGACTGAACAAATGAAGAGGCGTGCAGACAAAAACAGGAAAACAGGAATATAGTCAAATTCCATAATATACTTAAAGGAAACTCTCCATGAAGCCCATCACTGTGTATAATGAATTTATGGCAATAATTTATTTTATGTTTCAGGAGATATTCATCGTCTTGGCCCCTCTTGCATTTAAGCTCTGTTTAGTGGTACTATGTTATAAAGAATTCAAAGGAGGAAAACTCTCTGTTTATGACAACATTCCTGAATTTGACAATTAAAAAACAAGAGGCCATTGCTGTGCATTTACACTTTTCTCCAGTGCCAGTTTCATGTTAAGTGAGATGTGAAGACAATAAATAAAGTCTCATGTGACCCCGTACCCCTGTTCTTTCAAAACCGGCCTGGGGCTGTACTCTTGTACGGGAATACTTTAGGGTTCAGAAAGTGTTCTCTGAGGACTCCTCCTGGTCTGGCTGAGACCAGAGTTTGTCAGCAGTACCTCTACAGGACCTAATGGGCAGTGAGGAAAACCATGTTTTTAAATGTAATCTGGTATCAATACTCATAATCTGATGTTTTAACAGGACAGGAAATATGAACTTCTTCTCTGCGCAATAAAGCAAGAGCCACACATTCTTCAGCAGTAGACAACAATGACTAATGCACAGGAGCATGGGCCAAACACTGCACCCAGAGGGCTGCAGTAGGACCAAGTCAGGACTGCAGTCACACAGCACAGGAAGCAGGGACAATCAAGCAGGGAAAATGCTATGAGCATTATAAAACATTATAAAACGGGCATTCCCTTTCTAACGCCGGGTAGCTTATGTAACTGACTTTAAGTGCTTAGCCACAAACTTCCAAACGCTAATGGATAAAAAGAAGGTGGTGAACAGTGGTACCTCAAGAGGACAACATGGCCCATCAGCCTGTGGGAAAGCCCAGCGCAGACTCCTCCTTAGAGCACAGCCTGGTCAGGAGCGCTGCCAATCTCACAGTCTTATATCCTCAGAGAGCGAGCAGTCACACATCACCTGGCATCTAGTACGCCGTCATGACTGGGGGATCATTTGAGAATATGGTTGCTGCGGAAAATGGAAAGTGACAACATGGAAGCAAGATAATGGGGAAACACTACCAGCCAAGGACCTGGATGACTGATTCTTACCGCATGATCACAGAGGACCTCAGGGTCAGAAGCCCTTTTTGAGCACCGGGTTACTTTTCTCCTTGCTGTGATAAAGTCAACCGAACAAAGGGTTTGTTTTGACTGGTAATGTGTGAGGACATGTTCCATCACGCTGGGAAGCAAGAGCGTGAGGAAGCTGATGGTGTTTCACCCCCAGCCAGGAAGCAAGGAGAGACAGCGATCTTGCTAGGCTTTCTCCTTTATAGTCAGCCTAGAACCCAGGCTACAGAGGAGCTTCCCACAGTTAGGGCGGGACTTTCATCTCCGTTAACCTAGATGACCCTTCACACACAAGCTCTGAGGCATGTGTCTTCAATGATTCTAGATCCTGTCAAATCGACAATAAAAATTAAGTATGTCAAAAGTTTTCTACGCTAAAACTCTTCCATCTTCCCACCAGCATCTCCGTGTATACCTAAATTACGCCTGAACAGGCATCTACATGTCTTGGGGGCAAGAGGTGTAACGTTCGGCAGTTAAAGGAACTGGCTGCTTTTCTAGGTGACCAGAGTACCCAGGTCCCACCTAGGGCAGCTCAGTCTCCAGAAATTCCGGCTCAAGAAGGTCTGCTGCCCTCTTCTGGCCTTTGTCAGTACTGACGCACAAGGGCATACATTCACATAGACACGTAAATAATAAAACAATCAAAATATATATTTACTATATCTCCATCAATATTATCATCATCATCATCATAATAGCTAAGTCATTTTCTTTGTTCTCTGCTTGAGCTATTTCTGAGAATTTGGGGAACTTGTCAGCTGTAAAGGCTCTGGTTCTTTGAGCATGGCAGATGAGTACCTCAGGCATTCTGAATTTGAAGACTTGGTCCATTTCTGAAGTTCTTCTAGTGCTTAAAGAAGAACAAAGCACCTACATTAGTACACGGTTGCAAAGACTTGTTTTGAAAACTCTGAGTTTAGGCTTTCAAACATCTGTTTACGCTGAGGTCTGAGAAGAAGCAGAACAAGCTGCTCTTCCTGGGGCATGACCTTTGGCTGACCTTCCTGTAATATCCAGAATCCCAGGGAACATCAGCTTAGGACCTGGGGATGGAAATTTCAGAGAAGACCTTAGATACCAAAATCAGCTTATGTCCAGGACAGGGAAATGTGAGAACACGTCCTTCCCTATCAAAGTACTGCAGAATGGGGCAAGATGACAGACGTGCTGTCATGTTTTTAACTGAAGCAAGAAAAGCATGAAATATGCCATTTTCGTTCTAAGCAGTTGCTGGCTCCTGCAGGGCAGCTGGGCTCTTTCAATGTCCCAAAAATTAAATGATGGAACACTTTTCATGCAGTTGCTGGAATCTGTTCCTGAGTCCTGTGATTCATGTGTTTGTAAGTTAGCTGCCGCAGGAATTTTACAAGTATCAACACGGGGGGAGATATTGATGCCATCAGCAAGGAGAGAAGAGAAGACACAAACATGAATGTCAAAGCCCCGAGAGCAGGGCACTGCCAGCCTCATCACGCTTCCTGTCTGGGCTTCTATCTGAAAATCAATTCCATATTGATCACAGGGTTAAAGTGGGAAAGTATTTGCAGAGATGACAAGTTGGGGTGTCTGTGTGTATGTGTGTGTGTGTGTGTGTATGTGTGTGTGTGTATGTTTGCATTTTAACCAAGGACAATTTCATGCAAATATCAGAATATCAGGAGACTGATGGTCTAATATTGAATTATTGTTTAAAATAATAATATAAAATAATAAAATATAATAATTCAATTATTAATTCAATAATATTGAATTATTGTTTAAAAAGGAGTTTCGTTGAATATCTAATTTGAAGATCACCACTATAAAGTTTTAATGCAGTATTTTATTATTCTATGAGAACTTCATATGTGCATATAAAGTTGATGGTGTTCACTGCATGTTCTTCCCTCAAACTCTTCCTGGATCCATCCCCAGGGTATCTACCTCCTACCCCACATCATTCCCTGTACATTTGCTTAATTTGTGACATAGTACTTTACTGGGTGAACGTTTCTGTAGTGAAAAAGGCAAGTTGTGTTCAGAAAGCAACAAACTAGATACCTGAGTCCGGTTTCTGCTGCCTGTGTGCACACTGTGGTATGGCTCTCTCTCCTTCTGAAGCTGCCAACTCTCCACAGCTCCTCAGCTGGGTGTGGGGCTTGTGGTCCTCTCCCACCACATGCTGGAATGCTCCTTCATCATATGCACGGGCTGAGCAGGCAACAAGTTGTTGACTCATGCATGCTGTGGTCCCGCACATCCAAAGCAGACTGTCTCACTTCCCCCTCCAGCCTCTGACTCTTACGATCTTTGCACGTTATGAAAATCTTGAGTAATATATAAAAACAGATAAGAACAAGTTACCAAAAATATGATTTTAAAATAATCACATTAATATTTTCTGTGTATATTTTATGGGATCCTTTGTAAATGTGGGTGTGTGCATGCACAGCTGGGTTCTGTTTTAATAAAACAAAGAGTATGTTCTGTAAATCTTTCTCCAAACCATCTCTTGCCTGCTTGTGCTGGTTTCTTTGCATGCCTCAGTGCTGTTTATATAATATCTTTCATAGCTCTGGAGTACTTCACTTCCTTAGGAAGGCGTTTTCAACTGACTTCCTAAATAAAATAGTTGTTTTAAGTTTGGAATTTATTTTTAAAAATAAGAGTCCAATTTTATTTTCAAATCTCTAGTTGTGCCTCCAATATTTATTACGTCTCTTATGATTGAAATACTGTTGTTACATGATGAATTTCAATAGATCTAGAATATTAACACTACTTTATAACTTTGATTCTATTTGAAGATGATTGATGCATTTTAGTATCAGGCATTATTTCTAATTTATTCTCAAATACACAACTTCCATAAAGAGTTTTAAGCTAATTATAATATGATTCTAACTAGAATTAAATTATATAAAATAAATACATTTTTCAAGATTTAATTTATGATTTTTGCATCTATCCAAGGTCATAACATATCTTCTCACTTGATCAAAAACTTGTCATCAGCTCTCAAAAAATTTAAAAATCATTTGCTCACATGGGCATTCATAGCAAACTAAAATAACTCATAGTTTTTGTTACTCAGAATTAAATTTTTCACATATTTATGTTTACCTGGTTAAAATTTGATAAATGCTAACAGCATTTTTAGAAAGAATTTGTTTCTATTTTTGTATATGAGAATGTGTATGTGTGTATCATGTGTGCCTCAAGCCCACAGACTTGCAGAAAACTGAGTTCTGAGACCTTATTTTCTCTGTAGCTTCATCTGTCACTTTCAAGTGCTGTTTTATGACATGGAAGAGTCAACACTTACCTGGAACTGCCTAACTCACATTGATTTTCATCAGAAGTTGAAAGAGAAGTCATTCGTTATGAAGAACACGTAGAAATATCAGTAATATGGGATTTCTTACTCTTCTGAAGGCTTGAACTGATATTTCTGTATATTTGCAAAATAAAAGACTAAATGTACTTATTGTAAATAACATTCCACGACTTTGAATCAAATAGGTTGCAGCCCTAGAAGAAAGTGGGTTGTAAAAATGGCCTGCTCCAAGTCCTGTGATTATGACAATGAGGAGAGCTGCCTTCCTGTCCAGGCATTAAAACTCCTTGAGAGCTTCTTTCATTCATTTAAACTTGAAAAGGCTGGAACATTTTAACTGTTCCAAAAGGACAGGGCTCCCTTTTGACTAGGAGAAGATTCTGAAGGAATTCAGTGGAGACTGAGGTAAGACAATGAAGTCTGCAAGCTCAACGACAGGGGAAATAACAGTTAGAGCAGGAGAAAGTGAAGTCATTCGAGTGAAAAGATGAAGAGCAAAGGAAGGCCTTTTAGCTGAACCTCACTGGGCTGGCCAGTGAGAAGGTGTGCTGGACCAGGGTGAAGGAAAGACAGTTTGTAGCTGTGGCTAGAGCCCAGAAGGAGCCTAGTGGGGGCCAGTGGTGCATGCCCAGTGGGCTGACACTGGTGTCAGGACCATGGACAGCACTGTCTACTCTTCCATGAACTCACTGTCTTTTTCTTTTCGTTTCTTTTCTTATTTACTTTACATCTCAAGGGTCCCCCTACCTCCTGTTCACCCAGTCGCCTCCTTTTTCCCTTTCCCTTCCCCTCTTCTTTTCCCCCTAGAAAAGGGGGGCTCCTCCCCCCCAAAATTCCCCAGCACATCAAACCACATCAAAACTGAGTATATTTTCATCCCCTGAGGCCTGGCAAGGCAGTCCTGCCAGGAGGAAGTCTTCCAAATGCAGGATATAGAATCCATGTTAGAAACAGCCCCCTGCCTCCACTCGCCAGGCAAACCATATAAAAACCAAGCCACCCATTGGCTATATGGGTGCAGGAGGCCTAGGTCCAGATCATGCATGATCCTTAGTTGATGTCTCAGTCTCTGTAAGCCCCCATGGGACTGGGTTAGTTGTCTCTGTTTCTCATCTTATGAGGTTTTTGTCCTCTCCAGGTCCTTCCATCTTTCCCCCAACACTTCCACAGGAGCCCTGGAGCTCTGTCCCATGCTTGGTTGCAGTTCCCAGCATCTGTTGATGGCTGGAGCTGCTGCTGGAGATCATCTACTGGCTGGACCCTCCCAGACAACAGTCAAGTTAGGCTCCTGTCTGCAAGCATAGCAGAATATCATTATTAGTTTCAGGGGCTGACTCTACCGAGAGGTAGGGCTCAGATTAGGCCAATTCTTGGTTGCACATTCTCTCAATCTTCGTTTCCCTTTTATCCCTGCACTTCTTGTAGGCAGGTAATTTTTGGATCACAGGGTTCATTAGTGGGTTGTTGTTCCCCTCACTTCCACTAAGTCCTGCCTGTCTAGGAGGTGGTCACTTCAGTCTTCACTCCTCCCTCTCCATGCCTTATTAGGAGTCTTAGCTAGAGTCACACCCGTATCCTCGAAGGAGCCTACCCTGTGTCTTTTTTTAATTTAGTTTTTATTTATTACAGTTTATTCATTTTGTATCCCAGCTGCAGTCCCCTCCCTTGTCTCTTCCCAATCCTGCCCTCCTTCCCTCTTCTCCTCCCATGCCCCTTCCCCAGTCCACTGATAGGGGAGGTCCTCTTCCCCTTGCATTTGACTCTAGCCTATCAGGTCTCATCAGTACTGGCTGCATTGTCTTCCTCTGTGACCTGGCAAGGCTGCTCCTCCTCTGGAGCAGGTGATCAAAGAGCCAGCCACTGAGTTCATGTCAGAGACAGTCCCTGTTCCCCTTACTAGTGAACACACTTGGAGACTGAGCTGTCATAGGCTACATCTGTGTAGGGGCATAGCAACTTTGTTTGTAATAGCCAGCATCTGGAATCAACCCAGATATCCCTCAACTGAGAAATGGGTACAGAAATTGTGGTGCATTTATACAATGCAATACTACTCAGCCATTAAAAACAAGGAAATCATGAAATTTGAAGGCAAATGGTGGGAACTAGAAAAGATCATCCTGAGTGAGGTATCCCAGAAGCAGAAAGACACACATGGTATATACTCACTTAGAAGTCGATATTAGACCTATAATATAGGATAATCATACTAAAATCTGTACACCTAAAGAAGCCAAGCAAGAAGGAGGACCCTCAGTAAGATGATCATCCTCACTCAGAAAGACAAATGGGATGGACATCAGAAGAGGGAGAAAACAGGGAACAGGACAGGAGTCTACCACAGAGGGCCTCTGAAAGACTTTATCCAGCAGGGTATCAAAGCAGATGCTGAGATTCATAGCAAAACTTTGGGCAGAGTTAAGGGAATCTTATGAAAGAGGGGGGAGATAGAAAGACCTGTAGGGGACAGGAGCTCCACAAGGAGAGCAACAGAACCAAAAATTCTGAGACCAGGGTTCTTTTCTGGGACAGATATTCCATGCATGGAGATAACCTAGAACCCCTGTGTCTTTTCTAACCCATTTCTTCTCCAGAAAAGCTGCTGAGAATCCATTTTATTCCCTTCCAAGACCTACTTCTAGCCTGCAATGAAGGTTCTGATGTGAACTTAAGACATCTGGTCCCACTGTATCACAAGCAAGAAAGTAGAAAGAGATGAACGCAGAACTCAACTTGCTATCTGTTTTTTTACATAACCAGAATCCCAGTCCAGAAAATGGCACCACCCAAATTTAAGGCCAGTCTTCCCACTTCCATCATTATGATCTAGAAACTCCCTCGCAGTCATGCTCATAGGTTTCTCTTCTAGACAATTCTGACTCATGTCAAGCTGGCAGAATTAACCATCACACTGATCTTCCACCAGGCACCCTCAGTGAATACATTGAATGACTGTTGTTGAGGCCCAGCAATGCCAAGTGTTCTTGTTCTTCAGGGTCAGTGGCAGCTGTGTCCAGAATTATGTAGTTGCAGAACTTGTGGAAAGGTGGACAAATCACTGTGACAAGGAACGAATAAAGGTAGTCATAAAGTAAAACACTTAGAATTATGTTTCCCACTTAAAGTCTCTAAAGTAAAGTGGTTCTTCACTCTTCTCCTGACACCTCAGGACCTTCTTGATGGGCTTTCTGGTGAAGGAGCAGCAAATTTTAGATGCAGAGGCATTAGGAAATCCAGGTCCTTTCCTTAGAAGTGCCAGATGCTGTCAAAATGTAACACCTCAAACCACTGAAGTCACAACATTTGGAGATTTCTCCTAAGCCTGGCTTCTCTTCCCTGATGTATTCTGTATGTTCTAGTTGGTGTTCTGTATGTTATAGTATCACATGCTAGAGGCTGACATACTCTAAGACTTTAATATGCCACTGCCTCTGTCATAGTAAGCCTTGCACAGTCTCCTGTCCACTTTTCCCTAGCTGAGTCTAACTCAGTGTAGGAAACTGTACTCCCAGAGAGGCTCAGCAGTATCCTACAGGTTTATATGTCCTACGTTTGAGCAGAGGACCCCAGATATTATATATAATATGTAAGTGCTGTTTCAATGACCATACCAGACTATAGGATTCTTATAAGTAAGGAGAGTGCCTTGGTTACTACCCTCTTTGCATCACCTCTCCTTGAACCTACCCAGAGATATTCATGCTTATTGAAAAAGTCAAGGTCTCTTGCCGCACATTGTTGCCTGATTTTCTAACAGCAGGGTTTTTTCCTTCACTATGATTTCTACACTGACAATAAATAGTCGCAAAAGAAAACAGCAGAATATGGCATGTAATTAGAATAATGATAGATGTTTCATCATACAAGCATAATGGATAAGAACATAAAACATGTTGCTATGGTATCGGGATGCCATGATAAACACGAGTCCTTAAACAGTGGCACATCTATTGATGAGAACATTCCAGGTACAGAGCCCTATCTTTGTGTCGTCTTGACTCTTTCATGCTCTCATAATGGGTCTTTTGAACTCTTGTGTACCTTGAATAAAGCCAAGAGAGTCCTGAAGAGGATCTCTAAATATAACAAATCTATCATCCACACATTTTGGGAAAGGTGAAGTTTTACACACGGAGTGGGCTGTGTATAAAAGAATTTTTTTTAAGTTTCTTTTACTTTATATTTACTTTAACACAAATGATTGTCTTCACTCAAAAGTTTACTTGGGCCACGTTACAGGAGCCCGTGTTTCCTGGAGATCCTCTGTGGTGAGCTGCATTATCTCATTCGTGAAAAGTTTCATCTCAGTCTTTACCACATTTTTAAGGAAATTTTGTGGTACACACCCCCAAATCCATGGATCACTTTTGCTTTCCTTTGATGGCTCAACATTACCTCCAGAGTCTCATAAACTCTCTAGAGTTTGTTGAAGAACAGACTGTTTTTAAAAGGCCAAATGGCACGAAGTCAATTGTTGAATTTTAATGGTGGCTTTCTTTCCATTACCATTGAAAACACATAAAACTCCAAGGACTGAGCTCAGAGACAAGAGAACATCTATGTACCCAGGATTTCACTTTATTAAATTATATACATGGAGATAGTTACTGAAAGCTTGATTTATAATTAATTTATAATTATGAGTATAAAGACAACTGCAAAGTGAAGACTGAATGAATGATGAGTTTAAAATGATAATCATGCAAGCTTACATGAAGTTTATGTACACAGGAAGCAAATGGTCTTATTTCCTTCACTTATAGAATAACACTGTTGCCTATAAATGAGATATTCTATTTACCAAATAGGCAGTTTTTGTGAGGATTCTGTCCTGCTGAGAATCTAAGGAAGAGAGCATTGTCTCTCTTGTCTGAATCTGCCTATATTGTTTTTTGTCTCAGAGATATATGGGAGGAAAAAACACCTCACTCGTCTCTCTGGCTTTTCACACATGCTATCTTGGATGACATTATTACAACAAAAAGTGTATTCACAAAAAGCAGACAAAAATTTAATTTAACCATAGATAGACATGAAACAGGAGTCTTGAGAAATAAAGAGCCAAAGATCTAATGAATACTACCTGATTTTGTTTGTTCAATATGGACAAACACCCAAAGTATGAAAGGAAGTATGATATAATGAAATAAACTTCAAGATGGGCAGCAAGATCTGTCAATATTCTTTTTGACTTCCAGATACGGGCTGGAAACCTATCACACCAATTTATCATATATTTCAGGGGAAGTAAATTTGAATATTCTGTTATGGACAATCCTGTCAATAAAATGGGTAAATCGTCAAACCATAATAATGTCTAACTTCAGCAACTTTCTCAATCTCTCAAAATATATCAAGGTGCTATGCCTAGGGGTACCATGTTCTAAGCTCGAGTGTGAAAAAATGGACCCCTCTTGGTCATATATATTGGGATAGGTCTTGAGTCACTAAAGTCAACATACCCAAGCTCTGTAGCTTTTAACTGGTCTGTCCAGGTGTCTTAATTTCTACAAACCACTTCCTCCGAAGAGAGCTCTCTACCACCAGGAAACTCTCTAGTTCAGCCTCCTCCTGCCTTCCTGCGATGCCATCTAGCCAACCTTGTATCATCTCACTCTGTTTCTCCTGTTTCTGCCTACACGCACACAGCATTCTCGGCGCCGCTTTTTACTTAGACCTAACCGATGGCATTGGGCTACTGCCCAGGCATTCTTCCTCCTAAGTTGTGCTTCACATGCCTGCACCAATTCATGCTGTTTCCCCGCTATGAATATTACCTCACCTGAAGACCCTGCCCTGCCCTTGTGACTACACAGATTATTCCTGCCATAAGGTCTTATGGAATCATTTATCTACACATGTGGCAATCGCCACTGTTACAGTTTACTGCTTATATAGCAGTAACATTGTCTGTCTTGAAATTGAGCCATAGACTCTAGAGAACCAGGGACAGGATCTCTAGCTTATATCACTGTTCATCCAATATCTGATACATCGTAAATACACATGTGTTGAGTAAAACAAGGGAGAGAATAAAAGAAGATGTCGGGGAGAAAAAGAAAGGGAAACGGATAAGGAAGGAGTAGAAATTACTCAGAAGAAATTGGGTGGCATGTTAGCATTCTGTACATTGAAACATGGATTTATGGCATATCTAATGCTTACTGAAGGGAAGCCTTAATATTCTAAGATCCAGGGCCACTTCAGTGGTTGTATGACTGATCATCCTCTTTGTTGGTTTGCTTCCAGTTCCAGTGTTCTCCAATAAGATAAAGAGGAGCTGCTGTTCAAGGCTAGCTTCAACATTCAACTGGGTGGAGACTAAGTCAGGGCGTAGATCTACAGCTGCTGGCCCAACGGACTTTTGCTGAGGTTTTTTTCAGGGCCGAAACTGATGGTTACAGACCATGGCTTCCACTGATAGTGGTGAACTGAGGGACCAGAATTAAACTGCTGGCAGCAGTCAGTACTGATAGCTTCCTGACTAAGGCTTACAGCTACCATGTAAGCAAGGGTTACAACAACTGGCTTCTAGCAGTGGCTTCCACTGATTGCTGCAAATGGGAGCTTGCACCTATTATGGTAAGAGGGGGCTAGAGCTATTGGCTCCTGGTGGGGACTTCCACTGATTGTGGCAAGAGTCTACAAAAAAAAAAAAGAAAGAAAGAAGAGGAAGAGATCACACACACACACACACACACACACACACTCTTGATGAAATAAGACAGGCTCCAGCAGGTAGGTTTCAACAAGCTTATTCTCTTTATTTAACATCTCTTCATTTAGCTTTTCTTATAGATTTCTTCTACTTTACACATACAGATACATACATACACGCATGCATACATACATGCATGCATATTCACATACTGGGTGGATGGAGCAAACGCCAAAGAGTATGCTCCAAACGAAATTTACATAGATACATCTTGGTGGATGGAACAAATGCCAAAGAATAAGTTTTAAACCACTTTACACTCATGCATATTAGTGGATGGAACAAAATCCACAGAGCAAGTTCCAAACCACACTTCCCACAGCTTATATATCCCAGCAATATCTTTCAAGCAATACAAAAAATCACAATATGGTTACATTCTATTTTTCTTTAAGTGAACAATTACAATAAGTATATGTAAGAAAAACACATTCCCCAATACTTTCCTATGATCAAATGCTTTGCATATTGTGAATGAAAAACAAGTTATTCCCAAGAATCCATATACACTTAGAACCAAACAACTTGTTATAAATTAACAAGGTGAGCAAGCAAGGTAATTTCTCAGCCAGCTTTTCTTTACTGGCAGGCTGCAGTTTGCGGTTATAAAGAAAGAATCGATTACCTTAAAAAGTAATCTTATAAAAGTCTTTAAAGAATCATAAATCTAAACTTTTATGTAAAAAACAATCAGCCAACTCTACTTTAGATCTTTAAGGTGCACATTTACTCATTAATAACTTTTATTCAATTATTTCAGGAAGCTGAGGGCAAAAACAAGTATATCAATAGTCATCTCAGCCAGAAGCCCAGCTTGAGAGCATCACATCAGCCACAACTGCCTTAGGACACTGTTTCTGTTCACTGACCTTACAAAAGGCCCTGCCTTTACTATTAAGAGTGCACTTTTCCTGATGAGACCTGATAAACTTGGATCAGATGGAAGGGGAGGAGGACCTCCCCCATCAGTGGACTTAGAGAGGGGCAGGTAGGAGATGAGGGAGGGAGGATGGGATTGGGAGGGAGTGATGGAGGGGGCTACAGCTGCGATACAAAGTAAATAACCTGTAATTAATATAAAAATAAAATTATATAAAAAAGAGTGTACTTTTCAGAACTTCAAATTGTTCCCCAAGATTTTCTATATCAGAGTCATTAGCAAAAGCCTTTTTTTACCTAGCCTTGCTAAACAATCTTTTTTTCCTTTTTTTTCCCCTAAGGGTAGTAATCATTGCTAACAATCTACATTTGTAGGTTCTTGTTGAGGGTGGTGGTTTGAAGTAGAAGTTTCTAGTTTCTTTGAAGACTCAGTTTTGTCATGTGATGTTTTGCTGCAAGCTGGGCACATGATGTTTTGCTGGAGGTTGGTGGGAGGGCCCATGATATTTTGCTCTGAGCTCTCTCATGCAAGGGGAATGACTTTGACCAGCTGAGAACGTCCTTGTGTGTACTCTGATGAGAGGAGAAATACAGAGGCCCACACACAGTGAGACATCACTTTTTGAGTCATCATAGCTGCACTGATCTTCATGCAGAGAGAAATGTTCCAGAAAACTTCTCTGGGTAATCCAACTGAGTCTTGCAGCTTTTACTGACTTGTCATGCTAATTTGTGTTGCTGCTTGATTTTGGCCTTTGGACTGGACTGTTGGTATTCTTGACAACTGAGTTTGGTAATCCCCTAAAGACCCATCAACACTGATCAGCAAGAAGTAGATAAAAGATGTCTACAGCCCTTTTCCGTACTCATCTACTATTTAATGGAAGGGGCAGTTGGAAGGGAGGTAAAGGTGCTTAAGAACCCTAAATAATGTAGCTTTGGTGAAAATTCTAAGCCTACAGTGGTCTAATCATTACTCTGCTCCTGCAGCAACGCCTGAATGAGACCAAGCGTTGTTTTTGTTTTCCAGTGACACTGCCCAGTGAGGTCCTGGAGGCCCCTTAGAGTTCTCACACAACTCAGAAATTATGAGGGGCGTGGTACCCACAAGGGCAACAAGCAGAGCGGTGCTCACAACAGTGTGAGGTACTCAGGACACTTAGTTCTTGGGTCTCTGCCTCCTGAGGCACACTCATCGTGGTTGCACTAACCTATGGGACACACTCCTGGGTTCTAAAGCTGTTTTGCTGTTGCTCCTGCATAGCCCCGCACAAGTTGCACCCCTACACAGTTCTGCCAGTAAAGATGAGAAAGGAGGCTTCCACGGAACCTTTTGAGGTGGGTCTTGTGCATTTATGAGGAGAGAGATCTAATGTGTTTCTCCATAGATCTCAACATATTCCTCATTAAGAAACAAATCATTCCCAAATACATCCTAGCAGAAAGTCAATACCAGTCCATGAACTATGTCTAAAAAGATCTATCAGGACTTTCTCCACAGTGAGTGC
>CM053764.1:41315633-41399456 GCA_028658305.1 Pachyuromys duprasi
CCCCTTGGGAACATCAATATCCTGTTGAGGTGTCCCTATTATCAACTTGCAAAGAATGAAGATAGCATTTTTAAATAGCATAATGCCAGACATTCTGTTCATGAGAGGAATACCTAATGTGTGAGCCTCTGACTATTTAGTTCTGGTAATAACAACACAGCAAATTAAAGCCGCATTTTTTCATTTTCTCCCATCAGTGTTGTTAAGATTACTGTAAAATTTGAGCAGAAATCTATGTCTAAATAAAATCTAAATAATAAAGCTTACTCTTTTCCACCAAAAACCTCAATAAGCACCAAGCCATTTCCATTTATAACAGAATCAGGCAGGAAACACAAGGACAGAACACAACAGAAGCCATTGCTGGATACTGTCTGCTCTTCAGGCCCTGTGCTTAGTGCTGCTCATGCATTATCTCGTGAGATTCTGAAGGTAACTTGTCAGAACATGGGTTTACAACACAACACTCCTGCTTTCCAGATGAAGATATCAAAAGTCAGAGAGGAAGACAATTTATCTAAAGTCAATAGTTCAACCAGGACAAAAAAAAAATTTAGCCACAGGGTAAGCACACATTTTAAAGAAAGCTGTTTCCATTGTTAAATATCAAAATAACTGTATGCTTTTACAAATAGCTACTTCTTATCCTTTCCTAGTGTTCTGTTTCTTCATCCCTCTTTCTACCACCCTGGTCATCCTGCTACATCCTTGCTCTCCAGAACTCACAGATTGAACTCTGTTCCATCCCAGTGGCTTGGCTGTGCCCATGTCTGCTCTTACCATTTTTTAAATGTTTTGCTTTTTAGTGTGTGTGTGTGAGCATTAACATGTTTACCATATGCATGAGGGTGCACACAGAGGCCAAAAGAGAAGCAAATCCCATGGAATTGGAGTTTGGGGCAGCTGTGAGCTGTCGTGTGGATGCTAAGAAAGGAACCTGGGTCTTCTGGAAGAATAGCAATTACACCAAGGAGCCAAGTCTTCAGCACCATGTCAAATGTATTACTATCATTGCCAGCTGTTGGCCTCCAAAGTTTATGTGTGTGTACACACTCTCACAAAAGGTTTTAAGAGAACATGCTAAACAATGGAGCCAGACTGGTGGTTGTATAACCTGGAACCTCTAGGCATATTATCCCTCACTGGTCACTAGTGCTAATAGAAATTTTAACAGGATCTTGAATCTCATTTCTACACTTCAAAAACTCAGTGGATGGTGGAGCCACAGACTTATAGAAGCTAAATAACAAGGAGGACCCTAGGGAGGAGAGCTGTCTCTGACATGGACTCTGTTGTCCACTCTTTGATCACTCCCTCTTGGTGGAGCAGCCTTGCCAGCCCATGGAGGAAAAGGATGCAGCCAGTCCTGATGAGACTTGATAGTCTGGGGTCAGTTGGTAGGAGGCTCCTCCTTTATGAGGACTAGGGGAGGGGAAGACGAGGGAAGAAGGAGGGAGGTCGGAGCCAAGAGGAGATGACAGAGGAGGCTACAATCGAGGATGTAAAGTGAACAAATTATAAAAATATAATTTTAATTTAAAAGAAAACTCACAGTATTACTTAGTAGACTCTTTCTCCGATGCAACACGTGACCCTCTGCAGCTAAGAAAAAGATATGAGAACACCATCAAAAAGACTGTTTTTTGTGATGGTGTCTCCTGTACAACCATTGTTGAAGCTGTCACCATTGCCAGATACCTCCAGAACTTTTCATTTCTGATGCACCAATGGAGACTTTTCTCATTTGCTTACAAGTTCAAGTGAATCCATGTAGCATTGCCCTGTGAAAGATGAAGACCAGAGAACTGTATGTTGCAGAGAGCATTCCCAGAGACTCTGGGGAGTCCAAAGAAACTAGCAATAAGATGAAAATGCTGTTTCTGCCTGAATGTAACAGGAATATAAAGTCATCAAATATTTGAGTGCAAGAGATAATTTTGTTTCATTGAACTAATTGGTTGAGAAAAAAATTTGATCAGTTTTGGGCATAAGTTATTCTACTGTTTCTCACTTTCCCTTGAGTAACAAATTTAGTGTCATGAGAGTGTAAGAATTGGGATGTAGAATCTGAATATTAAGGAGTAAAGGTTGAACATTAACAAATACAGGGACTTGGTGATTCTTTACAGATACACATGCCCAGAATATGTCTCACAGCCACTCCAAAGCCAGTTAGTGTGAACACTGCAATACGCTGTGGCTACTCCACGTCTCAAATGGGCCATGCAGTTATTTTCAATGTAGCAGTGCAGAGACTGAAGATGGCAACAGGGCAGGAAGAACCAGTGGTGCTTGTGTTGGGGGCTGACAGGAGGGAATGAAAGACGTTAAAGACCTAATCTCTAGGAATTTCTGACCTGTTCACTAAACCTCCACCCCTTGCGACAAAGGGGTCTCCTCTGTGGATAAGGCATCATTCCTGGCCTCTGTGTCGGGGTTTTCCATTACACCATCAGAGCCTCGAGACATCCTCTTCTGACAGGGAGCTTCAACTGTAAATGGCAGAAGTGCACACCTGAGGCTCCACCCTTGATCCCCAGAAGTGGAACAAACTGCAATTTTGGCTGTGATACCTCCTCTTCAGTGGTCTTTAAGTGCATGCTAATTATTCAGACAATGGATTCCAGGGTGTTATCTTTACACATGCAAATAACATGCATGACATTCTAACCATAGTCACCCTATTACATCCTCTTACCAACTGCCCTCCTGCCCCCTTCTACATACTGAATAGTCCTTTGTTTTCCTATCCCACAGTCCCAAATTCCACACATGAGAGAAAATGTGGCACCTGTCTTTCTGCATTTCACTTAATATAACCTTTAGCTGCATCCATTTTTCTTTACTGAGCTATTTAAAGACTTAATTTTTTTTATATTGGTGAGGGGGTGCACATTCGTGCAGGTGGCAGATCGGCTCTGCGGAATAAGCAGTTGTCAACTGCCAGGTGTGGGTGCTGGTAACTGAATTTGGGTCTTCGGCAACAGCAGTTTGTTCCCTGAGTCACCATCTCTCCAGACCCATTTTCCTTCATACCACAGAATTTTTTTGATGCTGTGTCTGAATAACACTCCATTGTGTGTGTGCCATGTTTTCTTTGCATTTATTCATTGATGAGCACCTGGGCTGACTGGGTAACTTAGCTGTAGTAGTGAATGCAGCGATGATCACAGATCTGCGGGCCTCTCTGTAGTATGCGGTCATTGTTTCCTTCGGGAATAGAGCCTGAAGTGGTAGAGTCAGATTATTTGCTAGTTCTGACCTTCATCTTTGAGGAAACTGGCACTGATTTTCGTTGTGGCTGGACTAATTCGCATCCAACAAGCAATTTATAAGAACACTTCCTAAACTTTTTGATGATAACTATTCTAACTGGGATAAGGTAAAACCTCAATATAGTTTTGACTTACATTCCCCTGATGGCTAAAGACATCACACGTTTATTTCATGTATTCATTAGCCATATGTATTTCTTCATTTGAAAATGATTCAGTTCATTTACCCATTTATTGCTTGGGTAATGTGCAAACTTTTTGGTGTTTAATTTTTCAGCTCTTCGTGTACTCTGCTTATTGGGTCCCTGTCAGAGGAGTTGCTTGAGAGGATTTTCTCTTTCTGTAAGCTGTCTCATTATCCTGATAATTGCTTCTTTCATTATGCAGAAGTGTTTTAATTTGATGCAATTCCTACTTGTCAGTTCTTGCTATTATTTCCTGAACTATTGAAATCCTGTTCAGAAAATCGTTGTCCCTCTATTTTGAATTATCTAGTATCTAGAATTCTCTACACACACTGGAGATAACCCCCGTGCCTTATCCAGTACACTGTCTTCCACATAGTCACACTGAGCAGCTCCCATTAAAAGCGTGATAGCTTTTAATGACTAAGAACCATATTCTGTGTGTTTATGAACGTCTTCTCGGGCACCTGTGTTTGCTTATATTTATTCTTGACTCCATACTATACTTCTGTAAGAATTCCCCCCTCAAATTTTGCTAGTAGGTTCAGAGTTCCTAATATTAGCATTACTGATCAACTCTGTGTTGGTTGCTGTACAGACAGAAAGTGAGAATCTGTTAACCCAGTCTTCAAAATGTGGACATTCAATTTCTCCAATGTCCTCCATGACTCTGCCTCAGCTTTCAGGAAGAACTGTTCTATCCATCAGCACCCCATTTCACTCAGACTCCCCTCCTAGGACACAATAAGTTCTACATGCTGTACCCAGAGGGAATCAGCTAGATATCTGCATCACACTGTCCTATTGTAAAAGAATCACATCAGCATTGCAAAGCCTGTGTGACCACTTGGAACAGAGCCACAAGGCTGTGTAGAGGCTGGGATCTTCTCATCGAAGGTAAACCAGTTGTTCATCTTTTCTGTCAGATTACAAAGCATTTAAAAATTAATTTAAAAAATCAAAGTATATGAGCTGCAGAGAATGCTTTCCAATTCTGCCAACTGTTAAGATTTTTCTTAATTGCATCATGCATTGCAGCTGAACATACTTCTTGGATTACTGTCTTACCCCTCCTCAAATTCTCTAAATCTCTGTTAGAGTTTTCTAACTCTAAGCTGTTTAAACCTTTAAATCAAAACAGTGCTGACTTTTAGACAGGGAAATCTAGAACAAGCTCTGAAGAATTTAGAAAAAGCTCTGCTGTACACAAGATAGGCTTAGTTTTCATTCAATCTTCTGAGTTTTCATTGAATTATCAACTTTCTTTTTCTCTCGGGTCTTTGTAATACATTTCCTGGATTAAAACCAAGGCCATAAACTATGTTTATCAAAGCAGGTATGCAAATCTCCAACAAATAAACACACAGAAAGGTCTATATACATTTTTAATACCTTAACTTGTAATTGTAGAGAAAAATATCCACTTTGAATCTTCTGCTGTACTTACTTTATTTACATTTAATATTTTTAAAGCATTATGTAATTGGCATACATCCAGCAGCGGCAGCAAGAACCAATGAAGCCATTGTCTCCAATATCTTGGTCAAAATAACATATAAAATAACTTATTAAAATTTAAGGATTCTTTTTCCAGATAATTTTTGATATAAGTAGATTATTTAATATTATCTTTTCATTTCTCATTCCTAAGCATCTAGATTAAAATACTTTGATAATATAAATCTTTTTTATTGTGTTAAACATCTTTCTGCATCTAAAGGCTTAGAGTAAATGCACAAAATATAAATATAAAATAAACAAAAATTTTACAGAAACCCAAAGTTTTAAGAGAAAATAAAACTCTTTCAACCAAAATTATCTAGCAAGTTCTTAAAATAATGTTTCTGATGTATGTGTGATACACTGCTTTGTCTTGACAACAATTACATTCATATAATATAATTTGATCGTTTTTTTTCTCTCCCAATTCCTCCTGCATCCTCCCCACCTCCCTGCCAACCCAATTTTGTTTTTTAATCTCTCACTCTTGAAAAAACCAAAGACAAACAAACAAAAAAGAACAAAGAAACAAACACACATTAAAACACACACATTAAAAAAATCAAAATGAACAAGCAAATGACCAATAAGACAAAAAGTGTCCAAATAAAACAACACAAGACAAAAAGTCTATGAAATATACCACTGAGCTTGTTTTGTGTTGCCCAACTTCTCCTGGGCAAGGGGCCGGGGCAATGGAAACCCAGTGAGACTCCATTGGAGAAAACTAATTTTTTTCCTTTACCAGAAAGTATCAGAAGTAGGTAGCTTTTTGGTTAGAGATGGAAAGCTGTGTCTACTTCCCTCTGTCAGTGCAGGGACACATCTGGATTGAACCTGCCCTGGGCCTATGCTGCTGCGCAATCTCTGTGTGATCATATGTGCATCTGTCCAGTCGTGGCTGGAAGACACTGTTTTTCTGGAGTCATCATCACATCTGGCTCTTACAGTCTTTCTGTCTCTTCTTCCACATAGATCTCCGACTCCTGAGGGGAGATGTGCGGTGGAGACATCCCATTTAGAACCGGGTGTCCCAAGTTTCTCACCATCTGCACATTTGATACACTACCTCCTGAAATAGATTTTAGTGTATATATGTGCTGTTTAGAACATGATATGGTGGGATGTGTAGAGACAGTAAAATGTCTGCTATCAGGAAGCAGAAAATATTTACATATAAATTAATACTAATGAAATATTTACATATAAAACACAAGGCAATTATCTAGTTTGCATACCTAGATTACACCAATAAGAAAATCTTTATATTTTTAGAAACAGTCCTTGCTTTAAATTTTTCAAAGGTCAAACAAGTCAACCCCTCAAACTGTGCCCTCCCAGAGCCCAGTGGTGGATGGACTTGAAGCAGAGGAAGGACTGCATTACAACAATGCGTCTGTGTCCTCCTGAGACAGTCAGCAGCACTGACTTCACGTGGTGGGGACCGTCCCTAGACTATTTGTAGTTTTTTTTTTCTTTAGTAGTTTGTAGTTTTTTTTTTCTTTAGTGTTTTATAATAACAATGCTCAAGTCTGTTCGTATAATAGTTGCTGTGGTCTGTGATAACTATAGTGGAGTCTTCCATTAACTTGGGAAGGACTTTGAAACATTAATTATGACGTCAAGGCTGGATGAGGTCTCATACATCTGTGATCTCAGCGCTTGGGGAGGCAGAGTCAGGTGGATCTTTGTTAGTTCAAGGCCTGCCTGGAATACAAAAAGTCCAGGACAGCCAAGGCTGCACAGAGAAACTCTATCAAATAGAAAGAAAGAAAGAAAGAAAGAAAGAAAGAAAGAAAGAAAGAAAGAAAGAAAGAAAGAAGGAAAGAAAGAAAAATATGACCCCAAGAAAAACACAGTTTGCTTTAGAGAACACTGTCCAATTGTGCAGTGGAGTGACCCCTCCTTGTGTATGGATGCTGTGGCTGACTGTGTTGAAGAATTATCTTCAAAAATCCTATTATTGCCAATTATGGCATGAAATTGCTACTGAGTATTAATCATCTGATTCAGTCATATAAATAAATATTTGATTAGTCCATTACTGACCTGTCATCTCCATCACTAATTGCAGACCCACAAACACAGGAGGAGTTTTCGTTGGTGTCTTGTACCCAGGAGGAGGAAGGTGAGTGAGGCCAGGGAGAGCTCCTGGTCCTCCCACGGAGACCAGCCAAGCCTAAGCAGGAGCACTTGGGTGACACACCCCCTAAAACCTCCAACCTGGTCTTCATACTGCACCCCACACTTCTTCATGTAAGAAAAACAGAGCAGTCAGAATTATGTAATGACCCCACGATGCCTCAGCTTCAGGGCCACGTGGCCAACGCAGATCCGTCAAGGCCAGATCTCCGCAGTACACTGTGGTGTGGAGCATCATACCACACTGGTTACCTGTGACCTCTCAGTACAGCACCTGGAAGCACACACATGCAGCAGTAATGTTCATTATTTCTGGCCATTAGTCAAACAAAGTCGGATTTTAATTTTAATTTGAAGAAGGGGGGATGAAAATGCCACCACCTCCCTTACACTTTGTTTCACTGACATCTTTGGAGCAATGTTAAGAAAAAAGAGAGAACAGAGTGGTCAAATTAGCTGAAAACAGGAAGAGGAGAGTCAACCAGCAACAGAATTGCAGTCAGCCTCCTCTGTCTCTCTGTCTCTCTGTCTCTCTGTCTCTCCCTGTCTCTGTCTCTCTCTCTCTCTCTCTCTCTCTCTCTCTCTCTCTCTCTTGGTCTCTCTCTGTCTCTCTCTCATTCTGCCCCACCCCAAATAACTTCTGAGATGTATCCTTCACTTCTGCGCGGTTCTGAACATGTTCAATGTCTTAGTTAGGGCTTGTTATTGCTGTGATGAGATACCTGACCAAAACACAAGTTAGAAAGGAAAAGGGTTTATTTGGTTTACATTTCCTTATCATTTTTCATCAGCCAAGGAAGTCAGGACAGAGACTCAAACAAGGCAGGAACCTGGAGGCAGGAGCTGATGCAGAAGGGGAGCTGCTTATTGGCTGCCCCCCATGGCTTGCTCATTCTCCTTTCTTACAGAACCCATGACAGCCCAGGGATGGCCCTGCCCACAATAAGTTGTGCCCTTCCCCATAAATCTCTAATTAAGAAAATTCACTGCATCTGGATCTTCAGATAACTCTAGTTTGTGTCAAGTTGACATAAAATTATCCAGCACAGTCACCCTAAGATACAGTCTGGAGTCTTTCTGAAACATGTAGAAGCCTACTGCTGGTGCTCTCAGAAAATCTAACCCCAGAAGCAGAACATGCCCATCCAAGGGCACAGTGACAAAGTAGTATTCTTGTGAGGAGTCTGTTTCATTCGGTAGACGCTCAGGCAGTCTCCCTCCAGGCATCTCTGAGAGGCTCTGCTCAGTGCCTTGCTCCCTGGAGATGTCTGCTTCCCATAGAGATGATGCTGGCATCACAATGTGGGAACAGCCCTGTGGAGATACAGAACAGAGCTGAAGGACCCCTTTAAAAAATGCTCCCTTGGAGAAACTCCGCTACTTTGTTCAACAGAGTATGCTCCAAGAGTCTTTAAAATTAAAATTCCTCATGCCTATTAGCAACCCACAGTATTAGGTATTTTGGAAATACTTAAGTACCCTGTGGGAGTTCTTTGGACCCTTGTGTGCAGAATGTACTCCTTTCATTTCACCCATGGCAAAGAGTCTGCATTCTTCAATTAAGAATGTCAGCAACCCAGACATAAACAGTGTCTCTGTGTCTCTGGCTTTATAGCCGGGAAACATCCAGCATGTTTTCATTTCATAAAAAAAATCACAAACCTCTCGCACTCGCTGCTTCTAAATTAGTCATTCATGTATGCCCAGATGTCATCATTCTGCTTCCTGTACTCCATGTTAGTCGATCAGGACTAACATGGAGTTTGTTTTAGATATTTCAGTGGCTGCTTTCTAACAGTTTGTTTCCTTGGTAGGCTCAGTGTTTTCTCCATTTAGAAACATCAGCCCATAAAGACCCATAGGTCTCTCCTGATCATCAGTATCAATCAGTGAGAACAGCAGAGGCCTCTGTTTGCTGATCTCTCAGCACACTTTTAGGCATGCTAGACTGATTAAGATGTACTGTCTTCCTAAAACTGTATCAAAAGTACCACATGCAACACCAGACAATAGAAGGCAAGGCATCAGTGTCTTAGGACTTGCCCAGAGCTGGAAGAGGGGAGGGTTCTCCCTCAGGATCTAGCTGAAACACACCACCCCTTTCCCTGCTGACATGAGCAACCTGTTGGACCTCAGTGCCAGAGCTGAAGCTCTGCAAGCTGCTGCACTCTACAGAAGAAACTGAAAAGGACAGGAGTCCTCTTGGACAACCTGACCTGTGTGCCTAGTTCTAAGCTTACATGGACAGTGGAGGGCTGGTGGGATGGCTCAGTGAGCAAAGGGTCTTGCTGCCACATCTGATGGTCTACATTCAATCCTAGGAGCCCACATGGCTGGAGGAGAGAACTGATTCCCACAAGTTTTCCTCTGTCTTACTTGCGAGTGCCTGCCATCTGATATAGGCACATACACACACAAAAATAAATAAAATTAAACAACCAAACGTCTGAATGAATGAATGAAAAATAAATAAATAAATAAACAAATAAATAAATAAATGGATAGAGAAAGTAAAGAAGCCTAATGGAATATTCAAGGTTCAGCAGAGAACCACTGGGTATGAAGGCGTACGTGTGGCAGTCACACTGGCATGGGGAGTGAATGCCATGACCAAGGCCAGGGCTGCAGCTGACAGCCAGCATCCTGTCTGCAGCTTGTGGGCAAACACCTGGCATGCACAGAGTTAGAGTCAAATTCCCCTCTGTTACTGGCAGGACAAAGCCTCACACTGACTTTATCACAGACGACGATACTACTGTGGATGAGGCTGACACGCAGGAGGCAGAGGCATCCGTGTCTCCACAGCAGAGCAAATACTGTGGAGAAATGGTTGTGTGCACACGTTTTTTTTGTTGTTGTTGTTTTTTTTTTTTCACAGAGGCTGGAAAAGACAGCCTGAGGTACCGCCATAAATGCAGCAATCGCACAAAATACATCCTAAAAAGAATTAAAGAAACTGTTCCCTTAAACTACTGCTGTTCCCTTTGAAAGTTATAAAACAGAAAAGTCTGAAACCCCCAGGTGCAAAACGCTTGAATCAACCAACATCTTTGGAGCCAGAACTCCAGTTTTCTCAAAGCCTCCCCACCCCCAACTCTGACTGTGAAGCCAGAGTTGACACTCATGCTGTAGGCTCACCTCTCCACTGCCTCAGAGTCTCAGTGTCAACAAAACCCAAGGTCAGGGAGGCCCAACTAGTAACCAGCCTTTCTGGGTTGGTGCTTACATCAGCAATTCATTAGAAGTTGTGACTGGTGGCATCACTGGCTGGAATGTATGAAATGACAGTCCTGTCCCAGCCCAGGTGCTAATGCTTGATGACAGTAACTAACTACTGTTGACGACATGTCCACCGTCAGTTGGAAAATCCTCCCGTAGGGAGCCTGGAGAGGGCGAAGGGAGGAAAGTGTCCCTCTTCAGAGAAACAGGATCCAGTTCTCTGTGTGATTTTGCATAAATTTCTTAACCTTCATTTGATAAAACAAGGATGAAGTAAACCACCATATTGACTTATGAGGAGTAAGTGAAAGAATGTGTGTGAGCAACCAGTGTATTTCCATAAACAAATTCTGATTGGTTTCTAGCAAGAAGCACCTATTCATGTCTTATTGTAATGAGAGCCAATGCCAATGCAGTTTGTCTTTGCTGAAAATTTAGTTCATCTCAACCCAGTTTTATTACATTATGCGCTGCAGAGACCAACTCCATTAGACTCTATCAAAAGAAACTGAGGCCCAGGGCAAGGTCAGAGTTCCTGCACTCTTGATTGTCTTTATTCAACAGCACCCATGCGGCAGCCCTAATGGGAATTCTATCTGACTCTTCTGTTATTTACATTGCTACATCGTCACAGATAGCCAGTGTATGACACGGCATGATTTCTACAACCTACTCAGGACAGAAGAAAAAAGACACAAATAAGACACAAATAAAGGCAACATTTGAAAAGTTACAGTTTTATACTTTTCATGAATAATTTCATTTCCCCATACATAAGTAATATATAATATAATATTAATACATAATATATGTTACATAATACATAATATTAATAATATAATATATATGCCAGAGAACACAGCCTGGGGTACAGCCATAAATACAACACATAGGTTTGTATCTGTCTGTAATGAGAACATGAGAGAACAAAACCAAAAGTTTTCTTCCAATTTAATTATTATAAAAAATGCCAGTTGAGAATGATAGAACTTACATATTTCACAACTGTAACATGAACCAGCTAGTAGTTACTCTGAATATTAAAGCTAAATAAGTAAGAAGGAGAAATCACTTCATATGTCAACCAGATAAGAAAACAATAAGTGAAGAAAGAACAGAAAGATTATGAGCTGGAAACAGGAGTAAGGATTGTACTTCAAAGGGCCACAGCTCTGCATGAGCATAGAGATGCTATGGAAATAGTGCTAATCACTTCATTAGTAAGGACTGGATGGTGACAGTCAATGATTGGAAAGTTTTATTTCAATTACCGATTTTTATACAAACTGTTCCAAACTTAGTGATTTAAAATAGTCATTTTACTTCATTCATGATTTGATAGACAGGAGTTGTTTGTTCATCTCTGATCCATGAGGGGTCTCATCACAGGCACTAAGAGATAGCAAGCCCATTGCCAAGGTGGAGAACCCCACTGACACTCTCTCTCTCTCTCTCTCTCTCACACACACACACACACACACCCTCTGTGTCTTCCCCACAAACCTTTCACTCTCACAGTCTGCCCATCTCAGGAGAATCAGACTTCCCAAATGGTGACCATTAGGTCCAACCTTCCGAGGTCAAGTGTTTGCTTGAGCCCTGAGTTTAGGAGCGAGGATTACATCATTCTTGTAGTTTGCCTTCATTTAAAATGACCTGAGGGCCACCTGGATCTGACGGACCAAAGGCCCACTTGTGAGTCAGTGAGGGTCTGAGCACAGAACTCCGAGGTAGTTACTGTTGCTCACACCTTTAAGGTAGTGATTGTGACAGCAAAGCTGTGACCCAGAGAGGAGTGGCCAACATCGGAGTCCCATTTGGTACCCACAGCTTGTTAAGGAGTAGTGGTGAAAGACCAAGACTCCTGTGAAACAGCATGGTGGCCAGAGCCACAACAAAGAATAATAGGGCCCACGTGTCAACTGTGATCGTGTTTACAGACATGGTGTCAATGCTGCCTTCGGCAGAATGAGGGACCTGCTGAGTGCCGCTTTCTCCACACAGCTCCGGGGGACACACGGCGCATTTAAGGGAAAAAGCAGAATCCATAAGACAGGTGGTATTGTTGAGTGGTTTTTAAATCAGGACAACAGGGAGCCCCTGGTGCATGCCGAGCGTCACAGGGAGACCGGAGACCTGTAATGCGTGATGCTGGCCCTCAGGTGAGGTCCAGAAGGCATGGCGAGTGCACCAAAGAAGGAGTGAGTAAATCGTTGTTATACAAGGAGAGGGCAGAGCTAGAGCAACAGCTCAGCTGTTTAGAACATTCCCTGCTTTCCCAGAGAACCTCAATTCAGTTCTTATCGCTCCTGGGATCTAACCTACTTTTCTGACCTCTATGAGCGCTGGAACACACATGGCTCACATGCGTAAACACACATAATTTAAAATAGATACTAAAAAATAAAAGAAAAAGAAGAACCGTCTGAGATGCCCCCAAGAGCTCTGGCTTGTGCTAGGTAATTTGGGCACAGCCGTTGTTGAGAGAGCAAGCGGAACTGAGCAAGTGTGTGGAGTAACTAAGGAAACGCCCAGACTGGCTCCTCATGGGAGCGGAGGGAGATGACCCCAGGACCCCACACTGCTGGAGGACCTTCAGGGAGCCTCTCCTCACGGTCAGTAAGGAAACACTGGCCAGCCTACACCTGGTCCCAAACCAATCTAAACGGGTTAGGACGTGGAAGGCGAGAAGGGTGCAAACAGAACTCCAGGGCTGGGCTGAGGCCAAGGCCTCCCTGGACGCTTGTACGGCTTCTCTGTTCTTTGTTCAGCTCCTCCTGTTTCTCTGCAGTGCAAATCAACCCAGAACACAGTCTGGCTAGCATTCTGTTGATAAACATCGTGAGCAAGAACTTAGAGGAATAAAGGGTTTAACTTCAGCCTACACTTCAGCTCGAAGCCTAACCCTAAGGAAATTCAGGGCAAGCGTGGCAAGCATGGCAGGAACTGACACAGAAGCCCAAAAGGAACACTGCCTGCCCACTTGCTGTCTGTCTCCCCCGCATCCACCTTTCTATCACAGCAATGGCCCAGCAGCCTAGGGACGCTATCAGCCACAGTAGGCTGGCCTTTCCACATCAACCATCAACCAAGTCACTCTATTGACAGTAGGAACCAACCAGCACGCTCACTGAAAAGTATGAGGGACAGCCAGGTCCAGAAACCTTCCTCCAGAGTAACCCACACGGTAAGAGGGAAGTGACCGTCAGTATCTAAACTAGGGCATCCAGATTGGAGAGGACGCTACTTCACCTCCCACGGGATTGAGACTGAGGCCTTTGGTGTACCAGGGGTTAAAAGCACCATAGAGCCAGTGAGACAGTGCAAGGGACCTAGCCCTGGATTCCATCCCTGTGCACAGGTCTTTGACCTGCTATAGATCTGCTGTCTCACTCAGTAAAGCAACGTTGGACACAGGGTTAGGATGGGGAAAATCTGATCTTTCTTGTGTTACATTAATTTAAATGATCATTATAAAAAGCAAATCCAAATATATCCCACAAAATGTAGGTGAATAGTCTCAAAACTTGGTGGAAAGTGTTAAGTTTTTATAAAAGTCATAATCCACCAAAAAAAAGGCTTTAATACTTAGCATGCATAACAAGAAGTAAAAAACATGCAACCATTGTATTTAAAAACGCAATAATTAAAATTAAGATGCCCGCCTCTTGTAAAAGTAATTGGAACAAACCTAAGTTGAAAACATGTTTGGTGAGAGATGTGTTATTTTAGGTGGTCATTAGGCTTAATGTTGGTTTTTTAATCATAGAAATAAAACATGTTCATTCAGGTAACATAGAAAAAGGTATGAATAGCCTAATTAGTCTATAAAAGAAATCCCAGTGAATATGAGGAATAATGCTCTTCACTGATAATAAAAACAAATAAACCTAAAGCAATAAGGTATAAATTCAGTTCTTTTGTGCAAAAATGTTTTTAAAGCACAGGCTACAAATTATTAAGAGAAATTTGGGAACCTTTAGCAAAGAGTTTAAAAATATAACCTTTGAGCTAAAGGTTTCTGTTTCCAGAAATTCATTCTAAGAACATTTGTGAAAAATAATCAAAGAGCAGAACAAAGGATGGTTCTAACCGCATTTGTAAGGAAATTGATGATCTAAATTTATTGAGTAAATGTTGAACGGGATCAAGATAATGTTTACATTCACAGTGCAGTTATTGAGATAGAAGGATGTTTGTGATAGTTGAATGAGAAGAGTAGAATATCAGGATGTATTTAAAATGCGATCCATTTTTATTTATGAACTGATAATTGCAGAGAGAAATAAAACTTTAAAATGTGCAGAAAATGTATTGTTTTGACTGTTTAAGTGATATTTTTACCAATAAACATTTTAAGAGCAAAAAATTAAGAAATGCAATCTCCATTAAATTGTTAGAGTTCTGCTAGCATGTTTTAAGATTCTAAATGCAGATGGAAAAGGGACCTTGAATAAAATTCATGATTAATTTTGTATTCCCTTTTCCATAGAGAAGACAAAGGCAAATTATTGAGTTACCAGTAAATTGAGTCTCTTATTGTAAGAAGGCTTCATTTCAGAAAATTGTGACAGTTTTAATTTTTAATACTAGCTTAGCTAATATTAAATATAAATTTAACTGTCTCAAAATAAACATTTGTTTGAAAGTCTAAGGTGTTTGTAGATTCAGAGTTTGCTCAGAAAGAAATATTTAGCCATGGCCTCCAAACAAATCCATAGCACCATTGTTTTGTTCCCCTTTCCTTCTTTTGGCTTTTGGTTTTTTGAAACAGGGTTTCTCTGTGTAGCCTTGGCTGCCCTGGACTCACTTTGTAGACCAGGCTGGACTCAAACCACAGAGATCCACCTGCCTCTGCCTCCCCAAGAGCTGGGATTACAGGTGTGCACTACCTCTCCTGGCCCCCCTTTCCTTTCCAATGAGTCCAATAAAAATCTAAGTAAAATTCACGTGTTAGCCTCAGTACTATCTTAGCATCCGAGAACAGTTTTTTTTCTAGCTCTACAGATGACCCACCAAGGTATTTGCTGTTCTTCGTTTCTAATTAGGTGCTGCATTTAAGAACTCACTTATCCACCTGTCTGGAAACCCTAGAAGTCCCTTTAAAGGATGGAAACCTTTACTGTGGGGGCACCTTCTCTCCTCTGTGAAAACAATGCTTACTAACAGATAGGTGGCTACAAGGAAGGAATGGAAGTAGTGAGAGTTCATTCAGAGCCCTCCTAATTCTGCCCTTACTTCTAGCTATGTGCCATTCACTTGAAAAATAAGAGAAACAATGGCTTCTCTTACCTGCCTCCTAAAAATTAAAGAATAATTATTCAGCAACAGGAATGGGGGTTTCAGACTGCAGAACTGGCTTTGGCTGCACATTTAATGAATAGCCTAAATTTAAAGAACAATTTCAGGTGTACAGTATACACTTTAGCAACTGCCAGTCAGGAAGTTCATGGGTAAGCATCCTTCCTGACTTCATACTTCTTGTGAAAGCATTTGAACTACCTAAAGTTCAAGTAAATGAAGTAAGGCTGGCCACGGTCCCAAGACCTGTTTTAACTTAAAGCCACACAGGGTGGCCTACCTGTCACGTTTTACAGTTTAAATACCCTTTACCCAAGCACTCATGGCTTTGTGACTACAAAGAACTCCAGCTCTGCTCTGACGCCAGTGAATGGCAACAAGGGGCAAAAACAGAAGGAAAGAACAAGTGCACATGAAAGAACTAACTTTGCAAAATCTGAAAGTAAAATACTTATTAAATCTTCCTAGAAGTAGCTTAAGACTGAGTTATTATCTTCAAGCAGCTTGCAGACATACCACAGTGATTTAACTATGAAAGACAGACAGACAGAAACAGGGAGAAAAGTGGTGATACCTACGCCCAAGGGATGAAGCCAACTGAGAGTTTCTCTCCTGGTCCACAGGTGCGAGGTTGGGATACAGATGTCTCCATGGGTGTCTGTGTTGCATGCTTGGTCCCCAGTAAGTAGCAGTATTTGAAGAGTTGGTGGAAACTCTGAGAAGTGGGGCCTGGCCCAATGAAATGGTCAATGTGTAGATGTCTTTGAAGATTTTCCTTGTCCCCTGTCCCACTCTTTCTCTCTCTGCTTTCTGGCTGTCATGAATTAAACAGGTCTGCTTCACCGTGCCCAGACACTTCTGTGATAACCAACCGAAACTGTGGTTTCGGGAATCAATACTCACTCTCTTATTTATTTTGTATTTTTTAATATTTGTATAATTCCTTGAGAATTTCATGAAATGTGTTTTGATCATGTCCACAGCCCACATGATTGTGTGTTCTCTTTCCAGGTTTTCTGTTATTGAGGAGGGCTAGGCAACATAGTAGGAAAATGAAACAAAGAAACGAGATTAAATGTTCTGCCTTTTCCCAAGTAAGAGCTCATTTCATATGTATACATGAAGATGTTTATGTATGAAACTGGTGTGTAACCTTTCCTGAAGTGTGTGTGCTTGCACTACATAAAGGACAAAGGGAAACATAATTAATGCCGGTATTGTTTGCTGTACATATCTTATCAATGATTGAAACATGACAAATGCAAATATTTGAAAAGGGGGCAAGTATTTGAGAAAAGATGCTTACAAAAACCAAAATCAAAACCAAACAAACAAAAACAAATACCTCTGACTTGCATTTAGCCTGCATAGCATTTGAATAACCAGAAATCCCTCTAAAGCATCGAATACGAATACATTTGTGTTCCTCCCTCTTCAGTGGGTCTCCACATTTATCCCACACTATGATCTATCCACTCAGACAAATGTCTTCATTGCCTACATGGAGGCAGACCAGACAGACAGAATAACAGCAGCTTCTGGAAATTGGAATGTCTTTTGAGAAGAGAAGATACAACCTTGTGTTGGATGGTTCATCCTCATATTCACTGTATACCTAGGACTGAGTTTTATTAGTTGCCCACACTGGCCAGGGGCACACTAAATACTCATGAATCAATCTGTGAGAAAAAAGCATTTCATTTGTATCTTAGGTGAGCAGATTGTGTTATTCACAAAATCAGTTCAGTCTAAGTAAGAAGGTAAAGATTGGCTACAAAGGAGTCATTTTCTAATCCAGGAGGACTGATTCGCCAGAGAAAAGTAATGGGGTATATTTTATTTTCACCAAATCACCTGGGAAGCTTCTGGGAAGCAGAGAGGCTGGGAATGTAGGAAATGCTGAGACCAAGATGAAATCAAATGGTCAAATGAAAATGCCAAATTCAACTCAAAAGAATAGAGAGAATATTGAATTTCTGGAAAGAATCACACAGCATTACCTGGAAACACTACAACAGCAATTCTTATACTTGTGGGGATCTTTTCAAGATTCTGAAGGCATGGCACACTCTCCTAGCAGTTCAAGGACACCTTGAAGGCTGCATGGACCATGCGATGCGTGAGGGAAACAGTCACCTGTGGACATCTGCAGCTCTCCTCTGCCATCCACTTAAGACCTGCAGTGAAAAACGCATCATCAAAGTGGCTCTGGTGAGCCAGAAACACGCATCTCTGTGTCTTGCAAGCAATCCTTACAACAGTGGTTCAGAGGAATTGTCGCTCCAGTGTTCCAAACTAGTGTTGGAGAGAAGTTGGGAACTGAGATGCTGGGGGTGAGGGGAACACCTAGGAAAGGGCAGCTCAGCGCCCTCAGCTTATGGAATTTCCAGGAAAGCAAAGAAAAATTATGGAGCTATGTACATAGGAACCTCGAACCTCTGGACCACTATAGCTGAGACCATTTTTGTTCATGTGATAGGCCCTCTCTGGAGGGCCTCCCAAGGTTTGTGGCCAGATAACTAAACAGAAAGATGAGCATATATGCTACCTACAGTCAATATTTCCTATCATGTTTAAAACATGTCCTTCCTCTCTGAGACACAACTTTAAAAAGAAGGGTGAAGAAGAAAGCAAGCTGTAAAGTTAACATGATATTTGACTACTGGCTAAACAAATAAACTCATTATTAAAAATATGTATATATACATAAATATACATTTATATGTATATATTTATAAACACACACATATACATATAGTCACGGCCCAGAAGTGCCTGGAGACAGTTGTCTAGCCTTATGCAGGTACACCTGGAAAGAATGGGGGTGGGTGTTTATGTGTGCACACGTAACAGTGCATATGTGAAGGTCAGAAGAGAACTTTCTCAAGCCATTTCTCTCTCTTCGCTGGAAACTGGCTAACAGATCATCAGGGCTGAACGGCAGTGCCTGTACCCATGGCGGGCCGTCTCGCCAGCCCCGTTTCTCTCATTTTTACTAACTAGTGTGGCATTCTGTAAAGCGTAAGTCTGTGACATGACTTTTATGTTTCTCTTAAGTTGGTACAGTGTAAACCTACCAGCAGAAAATAGGATAAGCAGATAAGCCACAATGGAAGTGAAGAGAGGTTGCATTAGTCTGAGGTGAGAAATAAGAGATAGCATGAGAAACAAGCTCACCAGTGCCTAAGCAAGAGCAGAGTGCCAGACAGTAGAAGAGAGTAGATAGCTGGTGTGTGTGTGCGCGCAAGCTTTCCTGCATTCCTGCATACGTGAGTGCATGCATGTGTGTGTGTGTGTGTGTGTGTGTGTGTGTGCGTGTGTGTGTGGAACATTTGAAAACATGTAGGAAGAGAAGGAAGCACAGGAAAACTATCAAAGGTGAACAAGGTCTCTAGAGAAACAGGTCTCATAAGGACAGAATACATGCTCCTCTGTGTTCTTCCTGCTCCGTCTTGACTGACTTCAAACTCTGTATCTCTGTGTTTCTGTCACTCTCCTGCCTCCTGCCTTCTCCCTCTTGACCAATAAAAAGATCTGTCACCTGTTACCAAGCCTTGGTATTGTGCAGGCTCTCCAGACCCAACCTCAACTGAACCTTTGCTGTGTGACACAGGAAGTTCAGCATTTAAAAGACAATAGTTCCAGAATCAAGCAAGAGCTGTTGGAGACTTACTGCCCCAAAAATCCATGTGTTGCAAATAAAATCTGGGGTCCAAGGGTCCCAGCAGCTCCACACAAGGAACACACAAAGTGAAAATAAAATAAATTGAAAAGGCTGATTTTTCTTTTGCAAAAAGAGACATTGTTTCATTCTAGGAGCAAGCACACTGAGCAAGAAAAGTGACAGGCTTTGTCATAACTCCACAGTACTATGTCTTTTCCCCCGTGGGTTAGAGTCTGGCCTCAGTCTTTTGCAGTTGGCTAGTTGTCTAAAAACTGGCACAAAGGAAATAGAGAAAGTGGCTGCTCTGGACCATCAAGTTTGGGAATATAGGGATGAATGTGGTTTATGTAAACAGAAAGTTTTACAAAGTGAGAAAATTGGGTTCTAAAATGGGGTTTCAATGGTTGCATTTTTGCCATCATGCCTTTGACAGAAAAGATTCAGATTCCTTGCAGTTATTTGACTCACATGCAAGTTGGCTTCTGCGATACACAGATATTATGAGGCTACTTGGAGGCAAAGCAGCTTGTTACAAGACTGCAGAATCCAAGACAAGAGAGCCACCCAGGGTCAAAGCAAGCCTCACTCCTCTAACCTCTGATATTCTGCTGACCTCAGTTCTTTGTGATGTTTGGGTCACGTTCTAGAGATCCCAGTCATATCAACCTAAAGCACAGGAAGCCCTCTCTACCAGCCATCTTGAGGGGGAAAAAACTACATAAATAGAGCAAGAACTTCCTAGATTTTGTTATTAGCATGACATCACCATGTTCCCTCTGGAGCTAGGGGCTGTTTCTCATAGTTTCCTTACACAGGCTACGATGGCTGCACAGGCCACCAGTTATTTAGCAAGTCCATTTCCAGCTATGTGCCCAGAAGAGGAAAGAGCAGGCAGCTACATGTCAGTAGGCATTGCATTCCCAATAGCCAAGCACTAGAGACAAACAAGTGTCTGTGGGCAGATAAATGGAAAAACAAAGTTGTCACATCCATCAAGGGAAATACTGTTAAGTTTAAAAGTAATGAAGTTCTGACATGTGCTACAGTGTGGATGAGCTTTGAAAATGCAATACCAGGTGATAGGAGCCAGACATAAAAATTGTAGACCCTACCAGTCTATTTCCATTAAATATCCAGAACAGGAAAATTCATAGAGATGTAAGGCAGACTGGACTGAATTGTATCGGGCCCAATAGAGTTTGAGTTTGAGGGATGAAAAGATATTGAAAACTGAATTCATTTGTGAACAGTACCATGTGAATGCAATGCCAAATTATAGCTAGCATACATGAGAATGAGTGAAAACAGTAATTATTTTATTTTGTGAATAATTTACTGTAATAAGAGAAGAAAGGAGGTAGAAAACACTTTCTGAAGATCAGAAGACAACAGGCTAGCAAAGCTATGGCTATATGCTGTGCTTGGGATCTAGACTATTCTCAGAATGACTGTGTGTTGAGGGCTTGATCCCTAGCCTGTGGCGTTGCTGGGAGGAAGCGAGGTTGCTGCTGAGAAGCCCTGGAGAGGGACCATAGAACCGGACCCTGTTCTTCCTTTCTTTCTTTGCTTCAAACTGCTGTGAGCTAACCCACCACGTGGGGCCATGCTGCCATAGGCCAGAAACAACAGGCCAAGGAGCAAAAGCTCTGTGACTGTGAACCAACATAAGGCCCTGTTCCTTCAAGTTGAGAATCTCAGTTATTTTGTCACAACAATGGAAAACCAACACATTTTCCACCAAACTGGAGGTGAGACACAGTAACAGATGCTGACACATCTAAACCCTAAACCCTTCTTAACCTCTTCCCAGTCTCTGTCCAGCACATCTGGCTGACCATGGCTCTGCTGAGTAGCTATATGGAGCCTTGGCTGAGGGCCAGCTGAAGGTACAGCCTCAGACTCAAGACAAGCCTCAACCCAGCCCCATCCCAGAAGCCTCTTCCATGGTTCCACTCCAGCACACAGACCAGGATGACATCTTTTATTTCCTGCTAGTTCCACCTGTTTGTGGGTCTTAGCACAACATGCATATGTAACAATTTCTCTGGCATTTATGCGCTTTGTTCTGCTCAAAAGGGCAGGCTCTATTGACCATAGATGATATTTAATTCTGTAAATCTGAGATGTTTTTAGGCCCTTTTCCTGGCTGTTTGGAGGACCCTAATTTTAGTCTCATTGAAAGTTGTCTCCATAAGGAACAGTTCTATCCCTCTTCCCAGCCCGCGGCACTGTGTTGTGGGATAATGCTGAAAACTGCCCAATAAACCTGCTACTGCCCACATGCCAAGCCATTCAGAGATGTGCTTTATTATCGGAAATCTCTAAGAAGTTAGGTTGGGGCTGGGTATGTATCTCGTTTGTTAATGTACTTACATACGTAATACAAACATGAAGTCCTGAGTTCAATCTCCAGACCTCATATTGAAAAAGCTGTGCCTGCTGGTGAAGACGTGTGAACCTTGTCTCAGGAGGTGGAGACAGGTGGCTCTCTGGGGCTCCCTGGAAGCCTGCTCAGCCTCCTTGACAACCTCCAGACTAGTGAAAGATCCTGTCTCAGAAACAAACAAGCAAGCAAACAAAGCAGGTAGAACCTGGAGAATGACAGCCAAGATTGACCTCTGCCCTCCACATGTCACACACACACAAACATACTCATAGGCTTCACGTAGAAGTGTCACTGAGCAGTGATGTTGAAGTTGGTTCTGACTTTACTGGACCATGACAAACCTGGGTCCTGGGCTCAGATGAAGGAGCCTAAGAGGCTGGTGGGATCTCTCTCTCTCTCTCTCTCTCTCTCTCTCTCTGTGTGTGTGTGTGTGTGTGTGTGTGTGGTCAGTTACTCCCACTCTGCCTTCCCTACCTAGGAGCCTGCAAGCCCGGTGTCCTTCCATTGAGCTCATCAGTGTTGTCCTGTTTGTCTTTTACTGTTGGGACTGATTTTCAGATTCACCCATCACAGAAGGTCTGGGAACACAGTCAAGGACAGATGCATGCTTAATTAAGCTCCGAGAAACCCTGCTCTTGATCCCACATGCTTTTATTCCTAAATCATAAATCAGGCAAATGTCAGGAGAGTCACATGCCCTGGAATCAAATACAGTAAAAGTGGCCAATCCCCAGTTAGGACTTCAATCAGGTAGACACATCCCTCTAACGCACCCACAACATGCTGGTACTTCAACAACATGTTTGAGTCCTCCTGAGTGTGCTAGAATGACTTCCAGGGGGAGCTGAGGCTCTGTCTTCACAGCGTGTTGTTAGCTTTGTGCAGCAGCCCTACTCAGCAGGTGTGCCTGAGCACACTGATCACAGCTTAAACTGAAGGGTCACTGCACTGCATGGGCTTGGCTCCCAGTTTCCAATCTATCATGTTCTATGACCTCCCACTCCACAGGACCCAAAGCATGGGGCAGCAATGTAAAGATTCTTCCAGCTTCTGTGTGGTCAAGGTATCTGTCCACCTCTTCACCATGGGCTTAGCATAGTCCATGTAGGACTTCCAACAATGTAAATGTAGCTCATACCATAAAACGTGTAATGCAGTATAACAGGTTACTTTTAGCTGGTGCCACTTTACTCCCCCAGCACCTGGTCATATATGCCCAGAGATGCTTGTTTTGTGACCAGGTGCATATGATATTATGCATAGGAGGCCATTAAATCACTTGAGGTGTCCAAGACAGCCCCCACACAGAGGTATTGGTTCCAAATGATATTAGAGAAGGTTGGAAACACTGGACTAGGATACTCTTACCCTAGCCCGTTATCTGGAGTCTTTTCAAAGGTTAAAATTATTACCACCTACTGTAAGCTGACTATTTTTACATCTACCTTTAAGCCAATCCACTTATTAGCAGACATATAATTTCTAATATATTTAAGGTGTTTATCCTTAATTTGCCATGCCTCACTCTGAATTTGCATCGTTTCAGGGTTTTTCCTTACATGTTTGGGCACTGAGTACCTACCTATCCTGCTGCAGAGGTATAGTCTTTAAGGGTACACGGCAGACCCCACATGTCCCTCTGCAGTCAAGGAAGAGCCAGTGCCTGCTTTTAGGAGCATGGAAGTACTTTTGCTCATGGATAGTAACGGCATTATGAGGGCATCTCCAGTCAGAAAGCAAACACAGTTGGTGCATAGGAACCACTGTGGTCTGTGCTGGTCAGGAGATGTGAGAACGGATATGGGCCTTCAAGGAAAATCTAGGTAGAAAGGCCATGGGGAGGAAAAGTGGGATAAGTCATGACTTTGCTATGCAGACCAAACTATGCTGAGAGCAAGGAAGAAACTGAAAGTAGAGTGTTCCATGGAGAGACTTGGATGTAGCATGTAGCAAATGAATTTGGGGAGGGGCATGATTACCAAGTGTGAGGACTTTGAGCCAGACTTATGCAAGCAAAGAAGTATTTTTGAAAACCAGTGTATCAGTAAGGAAATCAAGACGAGAGTCAGAGGACAACTAGGAGGCAGATAATACAGTGACTTGGAAACTGTGAAAGGTGCCATGTTGGAGGTGAGATATTTTAGCCTCAGAAGTAAGCGTATAGTGGTTGTGAGAAATGATAAGTTTTCAGAGGAGGAAGAGGCAGAGGTTTGATCAGTTCCTTTGGGGAGGAATCAAAAGCATCATATTTCCACTCTATTTCTCTGCACCATAGAATCTGTTGGCCTTTCTAGTCTCAATAATTGCATAATTGCCCCATCTAATTGCTTGTTTTTCTACCATCATCGTATTTTCTGAAGAAGCTTTACTTTCTTGAACTGTTCTGTTTTTGTTTTAAATGTACTTTTTAGCACATTCAATCAGCATGCTGTATACAAGGGCTACGCCCACACTATTCCTCCTATCAGAAAGCTTATTTCCATAGGAAACGTCCTTCAAGCAAATGACTGAGCACAAACTTTGCACACCTGTAGTCGCGGTATGATAAGAAAGTAGAGTGGGGTTCTTGGTGTTGCTCAGTGGTTCAAGTGTTTTCCAAGCAAGAGGAGAAGACCGTGAATCCCCAGATCCTGCAAAGCAAACAGCATGTACGCATGAAATCCCACTTGTAATTACAGCTTCAAAGACAAGGATTCCCTTGGCCAATGTGGCTAGAGAGACTAGCAGTATCAGTGAGTAAGGTGGTATCAGGAATGGTTCCCAGCATCAACCTTGCATCTCCATGAGCGCTTGCACACATGTATATGAACAACCATCTGCACAGGTGCTCACACGTGGGATCACATGTCACATACACATGGAAATGAAGAGAAAAAAAATCACAGTGCTCTGAGTCCAGCCTATCGGCTCTCTCTAGTTTGAGAGTAAAAACAAAGCTTTCCAAAAAGACGGTGGCCCAGTTGGAATAAGAAGTGTTGGCAGGCATTTCCTATAATAAGGAAGGTGCAAATGTGTGTCAGTGAAGGCCTTTCTGGCAGACTGAAGGGCTAGGAAACATGGGGCAGGTTTCACACAAGTGTATTAAAGGGAGAAAGGTATTCATGGTGCAGCCAAGAACCTCGTGGGTTTGCATACTGACTCCCACAGTAAGAACTTTGAATTAGAACTATAGTCAGATTCAGCCTGTAGTTACGACTTGACGCACACTGTGAGCTCTGTCTTCAGTTTAAAGAAGAGCCCTGCATGAGCTCTTCATAAAAGATGGCTTCCTAGGTGGTGGTGTTCTGCACCTGGTATATCACACACACACACACACACACACACACACACACACACACACAGCTCCCGGAACAACAACTGGGGGATACTTTCTGTCATGGTTGCCTGAGAAGAGGAGACCAGCGGTAGCTCCCTGGGAGGGTGACTGGAGAACCCCGTGTGGATGTATGCTCAAAGTGTGATTTGCCTGTCACACACCAGGCTCAGTGTCACAGAGACACAGGGGAGTGTGTCCTGGAGCTCAGCCCCTTCCACATCCTGCTCCCCTCCCTACTTCAGTACTCCTGTCTGAAACTCCTTCCTCAGGCTCCTGCTGACTCATCCTTCTCTCAGACCCCCTCATAGCAATGATGGCCAGCTGTGTATGAAACCTGTCAGACTCTGGCAGCCTTCACACCCGGGGTCGGCCTCTCCCTCACACAGGTCTCTGTCCTAGGTCACGATGGATCCCAAATGTGTCTGTATAGTCACTAGTCATAAGCAGATCAGACCCACCCAGAAATCTCTCTGCCTGCATCTCTTTCATGGTACATCCTGCGGGGACCACACATAGAATGAGCCAAACCTCTGTGGTCAACTCCTATAGGAGGAATTCCTATCCACTCCAATGCCTGCCACAATATAAATACTGTCTTTAACATGAACTTGGTCACTCATGAAGACATGTCCATCTGGCTTAGGACCTGAACCCTTCGTGTCCTCTCCCTATCCGTGTTCTGCACCCAAGACATGCCTCACAGTGTTGCTGACCTGAGGGTACCCCTACCTCTTCTTTGGCCCAGCTTTATACTCTGCAACTCATGCTGAGTATACTATTTTAGTTTTTTTTATATTAATCACAGGTTATGTACTTTGTATGCCAGCTGTAGCCCCCTCCCTCATTCCCTCCCAATACCCCCATCCATCCCTCATCTCCTCCCTGCCCCTTTCCCAGTCCACTGATAGGGGAGGACCTCCTCCCCTTCCATCTGACCCTAGCTTACCAGGTCTCTTCAGGACTATTTTAGCAAGTAACACTGACCATAGTCCGGCTGGAGCCTCAGCCGGCCTGAGTGCCTCGGGACACTGCTGAGCTTGGCTGGTGGTGTCCTGTCAGCCCGTCCCTTCCTGTTCTGTGTAGCTGTCTCCTCACCAGGCCCCCGCCTTCAGCTCCACCGCCATCCTTGCCATTCTGTGAACACGGGCTGACTCAGAGCTGTTTCTTCACAACTCCTGCTCTCTCCACCAAACACCTCTTTCCACTTAAGAAGCTGCTCTTTGTTCAAATGCCATGTCTCCTTGAGCCCGCCTGCTGCCTCCAAAGGAGCTTAACAGTGCACCGTATCCATTTATGTTCACAAGAGTCCTCACTCCCTTCCTTAAACCCTTCAACCAAAGGTTGTCTCTAACCTGCTCTATACCCTGGCTGCCCCTTCAGTTTCCCTAAGTGACCTGTGTGAGTGACCTAAACAGCCCTGCCTGGGAATCACCTCAGAAAGTCCTACTTACTTGGTAGGGCAGACTGTTAGGACAGACTCCAGAAGCTACCCAGGCAATGATGAAATACTGCCAGATCCAAGAGCCAGCAAGAGAAGTGGCAATTGTCACACTAAAGAACTGGAGAGATGTGACCATGAATGAGGAAAAGAAACAGGAAAATCCTCCACCTGCCTACACTCAGCCAGGACTGATGCACCAGTCCAGACAAGCTGGCAATACCAGAAGCAAGCAAGCTGGAGTGCCCATGAGGGGGCTGATGGGCTGGACTTTGTCTAGAAATGCCCAGACCGGATTGAGGAGGTAGAGATGAGGTGCTATGCCATGGAGTAGGAAAGGGATATGAAAAGTTCTCTAATTTCCCTTACACTTCACCCTCCTCTCAATATTCACATAGATGTAGACACATAGATGTAGTCACATAGATGTAGATGTGTGTCTACAGCTATACCAGAGCGAGCAGTCACATTCTTTGTCCGTCACATTCACTCTGGCACTCCATGTGCCTTGGGGTCATGACAGTACTTTCAAGGGAGTCCCTTACCCACAGAGTGAAGGAGATGTTAGCATAGACAGCACTTCACACAGGCTGGCCAGAGACTCCTCAGCTGCCTGCATTACCTGCCTTCCACATGTCCTGACTCAAGTCGCTCTTCTGGAAATTTATTCCTTTTTATTCTGCTCACTGATGCCACTGGCAGCAACACTGACCACTGGTAACACCACTGACCAGAGTCAAGGCAAGCAAGCATCCCTGCCTTTCCACACACAGCTCAGGTTCAGCTCAGCTCACATGCAGGACTACAGACTGGCCTGGCTGGAGTCCCTGGGTTACCTGACCTTCCCTAACCACAGAGTGAAGGCCCGGGGGACATTCGAAACCCTCACCCCGGGGAACTGTGCCTGTGAGCTCAGGCTGACATTTGGGGAAGAGCAAAATAGAACAACATGTAGGCAGTTGTGAGCGAAGGATTATTTAATCCTTTTCTCGGAGCTGGCCAGGCTCCAGGAGCGGTAGGCAGAAGACCAGTTTAGAAAATGGAAAACTAATCTGAATAATGATGAGCGCAGTGCACTGGTGCAGGGATCTGGCCTTGCAGGCTCATTTATAGCGGCGTGAATAAGGGAATAATTGAATCTTGTGAAGATGAACACGCTGCAGAGGCAGAGATCAGACTGGCTCTCCCCGCAAGTTCCCAACAATGACTCACACTTATGCCCCATATCATTGGCTAAACAATTATATAACCAGAGGAAATACGTATTCACTTCAGAGTCCCACCGAAGACGTTTCTTCCACTCGATACCTCAACTGCCACTTACCCTAGCTTCAGCTCCTGCGGCTTGCTCCTGGATCTTTTTGTTTGAGTCCTGAAATAATGCTACAATCTGAAAGCAATTTCTAAAATACCTACTCATTTCTCAAAAGCAAAAATAACAGCATGTGTCTGTGGGTAACGCTCTCCCAGATAATGAGATATTGCCAACTGTGGCTGTTTGCCCTTGAAGAAGATACCCACGAAGCTGTGCCCATGCCACCTCACCTCACCAGAAGCACACTTCGCCCCATCTGCCCTGTCCATCTCCAACGCTGCCTTAGGGAACCGTTGCTGGGTCTGGACTCTGCCTTGAGTGGTCAAGAGCTGCTCCTAAGGTTAATGAGTAGTCTGGTGTTTGGAGAACTCCTGGGGCTGGTGAGGGTTTCAGGTAGCACACCACACTGTGCTGCTGGAGAAGAGGCCAGATAGTGTGAGCCCACAAACCTCACTAACTTCCAGCTCTGGGAGTAATCCTCTCCTCCTATGCTCTCCTGCCTCAAAGCAAAAATGTTGTCTTAGCACTAAAATAGCTCACTTGTCTTAGCACCCCCATAATAACTGACAGGTGCTGTGTAAATAAAATACAGAGAAATTATTTGTGGCTAGATTAAATTTATTCAAAAGTCATAAAATTGAAAGTAAGTGCATCTCAGGATAAGGAGCCTGGGTGTGGAGCCCCGTCCACAAGTCCGTTTCCCATGAAGGCTGACCCTGAAGCTCACCCACAAATCCCCCAGGCTCACTCAGCAGCAACCAATGGCCAAAGCGTTCAGAGGTCGGCCCCCTCATGCCTCACAGCACACTGTGGGTCCACCTTGTGAAGCAGCTGAACACAGGAAGCTGTTTCATTCCAGGCAAAAATGATATAGCTAGGAAATGTGAGAGCTGGGAGACAAGCCAGCCAATCTGTGGCCAGAGCCCACTGAACTGCCATGTTGTGCTGGCACTTCTCACTGCCATTTAGAGTCAGAAACAGCTTTAAAATGAAGACATCACCAGTGGCTGCAAGGAACCTTTTCTGTTAGTCACTTAAATTAGACAATAGATGACAGAAAGGGTCCCTTCCACAGTGTTCCCTGAGCTCTGAAGGGACGGGTTTGATAGAAAAATCCAATTTAGGGCTCGATGTTCCAAGGTCTTTCCTCTCTCTCTCTCTCTCTCTCTCTCTTCCCCTTCTCTCTCCTCTCTGCATAATGTCCAGCTGTAAAGAATGTGCAGCCGGAGGGAATGGAACATACAGAGCTGATACGGTCTGCACCAGGTCCTCTGCATACACTGTGGCTTCCAGTTCAGTGCTTTTATGGGACCCCTGGGTATATGAATGAGTGTGTCTCTGATTTTTGTGCCTTCCCTGGTGGCTCTTTTCCTTCTCTTGGTTTGCTTTGTTCAAATTCAGTGGGATTTTTTTTGTTTTATCTTATTATATTTTATAATGTTGCATTTTATTATTATCTCCTAGAAACTCATTCTTTTCAAATGAAAGATAGAAAAAGACTGGATACAGATAAGAGTAAAGGTGAGGAGGAACTTGGAGGAGTAGAGGGAGGAGAGATCATAACCAGGACATATTCTGTGAGAAAAGAATCTATTTTGAAAATATAAGGAAAACATGAAGTTATGAGGGAGATTCCTTGAGGGGCACAGGGAGTTAGAGCCCGGCTACAGGGAGTGGGTGTTATCAATATACATTGTACATATGTATGAAATTTTCAAAGAATAAATAAAAATATATTTGTAAGAGGAAAAAGTGGTTAGAGTGGTGCTGATTGGAACAGCCTTGGAAGTAGCCATGTGAGGAGAGAGCGCGGGCACCGAGTGAAGGCTCTGCTGCAACATGCTGGATGAGGTGGACACTTCACTCAAGGTAGCTGCTGCTGCTGCACACTAACCCCAGAGCAGCCAGCCTGGGCCTAGAAGCCAGCTCACTAACAAGTCCCTGCCTCTCCAAATGCTCCTTCAGCATGCACATTCACCTTCACTAACTGAGGTCTGTTCTCACAGCCTCAGGATGGATGCACAGAGAAGAAAGCACACCCATGCACTGACTTACCTGTATACATATGCACACACATGGATTCTCATACCTACATACACACACACATACACACAGAGAAACACATTCACACATGCACACATGAACAATAATACATGAAGACATAGATATGCACCACAGGGAAAGAGAGAGACTGATCACTTTCCACTGTTAAAATATTACTTGTTCCTGAGAAAAACTGTTCCTGATAGTGTGAATCTTCCTGAGGAGAGAGGATGAGACCAGAATCTTCTGAATGGCTTACCAGGAGTTTGTTGTTTGAAGTTGAGAAGAACTAGAGGTAAATTTTTTCATATTAAAGGGGATGGGATATTGGAATTCATGAGAATATCAAGGTAAAGAGAAAAGTGGGCTATGGCAAAGGGCCAAATGGTATACAGTGTGTTCTCTACCAATTCCCAAGTCCTAAGTGAACTCACCACACATGCAGATGCTCATTCCTTTGGGAATATCAGAACTATAGGCAGACTCTGGGGCCTCTTTCTACTCTGAATGGCTTGGAAATACCCTGTAAGGAACATCAAGAAGCTGGGAAGGTGGAGGCCGAGGCTCCTGGATCATCACAAATATCCCAAGAACATTCAAAGACCCATCACCACTGTCAGTGGACAGTGTTCCGCCCAGTGCTGTAGGGAAAGGAGCATCATGGCTTCCCCAGATGATCATATTTACAATCATAGACACAGAAAGAGGGCATATGATCTCAAAGACAAGGGTCCCAATGACAAAAATCTGTTCTCTATCCCTTATCCTGGGAAGGAGAGGCTCAACCTGAACCACATGATGCAATTTTCTGCTAACCTACCCACTGAAAAAGCCCAGGGTCTTCTCAATCATTGATCCCTAACAAAGCACCCAGCAGGCAGCAGGCATTCAATGTTTCCCTAAGATAACAAGAGCATTTCCAAATAAATATCTCCAGCCATAGCACAAGCCCACCAGAAAAACATCCATTAAGATTGAGTACCACATAGAAAACCATGTAATGATTTTGAGTCAAAAAAAACGGGTAGGAAGTTTTGTCTCTCCTATAATTAGGAGACTTTCAAGCTCTCCTGACCTTTCCCTCCCTCCAGAAAGCCCAATTCCAACCCTTTATCACAAAATGAACCAGGGTATCTCGCTGAAAGACAGCCCCAGAGGAGCCTACAAGCCCACATGGAGCTCTCAGTGTGAGTAAAAATTCAAGTTTGCACACCTTCGCTACCAACCCCACCTACTTTCTACTTCATTTCTCACTCTTCCACCCCACACACATACTCACAAATATCCCCTCCATGGAAGCATTCTCCACAAGGCCCCACTTGCCCTTCTGTGTCAGTTACTTTTCTCTTTGTAGTGACCAAATTTCCGTCAAAGTAACTTAATGAAGGAGGGATTTGTGTGGGCTCACAGTTGGAGTGGATACAGTCTCAGGGAGGAAGGCATTGGCTCCATAGTAGCAGGAGCAAGCAACTCCTCCCATCCATGTGAAACAGGAAGCAGAGACAAGATGGGAAGTAGGGCTCAACTATAAATGTCAAGTTCCATCATCACTGACCCACTTCCTCCTATTAGGCTCCACCTCCAAAAGGTTTACAACTAGCCAAATTACTGTCCTCAGCTGGGAACCAGGGTTTAAAGGCATGAGCCTTCTGGGAAGAATCCCACTCTCCCTGTAATGCCAATGCTGCTTGATCTCATGTAATGTTCTTCTCTGCTTTTTGTCAAATTCAGTTTTATGAGTTAAGATCCAAGAGTGGCTGATCCCGGAGACTCACCACTCCCATTCTCTTTCAGAGGTGCTGTCCTCACTAGCCCTGTCTTCTCAACAGACCTAAAAGTTATTAAATTCCCCACACTAAGTATCTTGTAGACATACACGTACAAGACTTAGAGCAGCAAGCATTCAGTGTCTTCATTAGTTTTTGCTTTGTGAAGAGACCAAGGTTACTTACAAAATAACACATTTAATTGGGGCCTTGTTTATAGTTTCAGATTGTGAGTCCATGACCAACATGGAGGGGCATGGCTGAAGCTATCAGCTTACAAGTTATCCTGAAAGATGGAGCAGAGAAAGAAAGAGAGCTAACTGGATATGGCATGTGGTTTTGAAACCTCAAAGTTCATCCCCTAGTGACACACCTCTTCCAAGAAGGCTATAACCTCCTAACATTTCCACCAACTGAGGACAAAGCATTCAAATACATGAGCCTATGGTGGTCATGCTCATTCAAAGCACCACACTGTGACACACCACTCACCACCCGAGTACACTCTGCCCTAGTACACTGCATCCCACCGCACAGTGGGAGCTTCTGAGCCCTGAGTGGGGTCAGCCTTTCAAAGGGAAGATGATTGCTGTCATTCTTCAAATGCCTAGAGAGACCCCAGACTTATTTTCTTCCTAGGAAGATGAAAACTCTCCCTCAAAAAAAAAAAAAACAGAACCATTTTAAGACACGCGGTCACAGTTTGATCTCGATTACTGTGTTAAACGCCCTGACCAAAAGGAACCTGAGGGAGAAGAGATTCATTTCACTTCACAGACCACAGCCCATCATCAAGAGAATTCAGATCAGGAACTCAACCTAGGAATCTGGAGGTGGGACTTGAAACAGAAAACAAGGAGGAATGCTGTTTACTGCTTGTTCCCGCTGGTTTGCTCAGCCTGCTTTCTTGTACAACCCAGGGCCATCTGCCTAGCTCTGGCAGTCAGCTGTGACCTGGGCCCTCCTATATGAACTGGCAATAAGAAAATGCCTCATAGACATGCCTTCCAACCATTATGATCAAAGAAATACACAAACTGAGACTCCCTCGGTTGCTGACTTGGGTTGTGTTAAGTTGACAGCTGAAGCTATCTAGGAGACATGACTTCAGATGTGCTGTCATACAGACCTGAGGTACCATCTTGTTTTCCATAGCAACAGTGTCTGGTGTTTGATGCTGAAAGAAGTCAAATTGAGAACAAGATGTTCTCAATGCTGGTTAGACTCTTTGTGTTGTGAAAGAAAGAAAGAAAAAGAGAGAATACTTGAGAAAACTAACTTAAACAGAATAAGTGCTTGATTGGGTTCACAATTACAAAAATTTAAATGCCCGTAGTCCTGGGCCTCAGTGATTATGGGCCCATAGAAAGGCAGAACATCATGGAGGCAAAAGCATGTGGCAGAACACACTCTCACCTTCTCTCATAGGAAGCAGAGCAGTAAGGAAATTGAAACTAAGAATAAGCTTCAAAGGCATGACCCCAATGATCTGCTTCCTCTAGCATGGTCCCTTGTCCTAAACTTTCTCCTATCTCCCAAAATAGTACCACTGTCTAGGGATTAAATGCTTAACACATAAGCCTGTGGAGGACATTTCCTGTTCCAGCCATAATATTATGCTCCAGGCTCTAGAGTTCATGGCGACCTCATTAATCAAATTGTATTTAGTCCATCTCTAAAAGTCTCCAAGGTCTTAACAATTCCAAGATTGTTTAATAGTCCAAGCTCAGTCTCTTCTGACAGTGCAAATTCTTAGTTGTATGCCCTTGTAGAATCAAAGATGATATATACTTCTCAGATACAATGGTATACAATAGGCCTACCATTAAGAAAGTGAAAAATTAGAGACACAGAATTCATATATGGGCCAAGACAAGACTGAAATTCAGCAGGGTACGCATTCAATCTTATGGCACCATGTCCAGCATGGAGCTGAAGTCCTAAGGATAGACAGTGGTGGGAGATGAACTCATAGAAGCATGGGAAACCTATGGTCTTGCCAGTTTCAGCCCAAATGAGCTTCCTCTTGAGTTGGCTCTGCATACTACCTGTAGCGCTTCATGGTGGTTATTCTGTGTAACTCTCTTGGATATTCTCTACAGCTTAAATTACCTTCTCACAGCCTGAAACACCATTGGGGCATTTTAGGGACCCTGATCCTGACACATTGCCTGGCTATCCAGTCATTCCCTGGATTTTTTCATAATGGCATTTGTGATACTAAAATATGTGAAATTTACTTTTGTATCTGGTTAAGACAGACAGATTTGCTGCCAACTTGAGTGGTGTTGGCATCCATGCCCTCTTGCATTAATTGATCAGAGTATCTGGGTGACTGAGGTCAGCTACTATGATTCCTATGGAACTAACTTCCTCAGTGGCCTTTTGCAAACAAGACACCTAAGAAACACCTGCTTCTCATGAGACACTCAGGGGCATTTATTTTTCCACATTCTTGAACTTCTCAATAGAAGCCTCCAGATGCCCGGAGTAAAGACATGTTTACTGTCCTGGTGCAAAATCACTTCACTTCTTTTCCATGATCACAACCTCCTCAGAAAACTTGCCTTTGTTAACACTCATCCAATGAGGGGTTTTCTAGCAAAAGTGCCAGACTTTAGTGTTTCTTCTCTGCCACTTGCTCTTGGTTACTGCTTGTTAACCTGACAAAAAGCAGCTAGCAATAATTTTGCTATAGTCTGAGTTCTGGACTATCTTAAAATTTCTTCCCCATATTACATAATCCACCCCCTAAATACATCACATAAAGTCTTCTTACATGGCGGAAAATAAAAACGAATTATTTGCTAGAATTTAACATAAATATCTTAACTCAAATTCCCAATGGAGCTTTCATTCTCCTCTAACATTTCACAACCATAGTTTTAACAGCATTCTTATCAGCATTTTGGTTGTTCTAATTCCCACCAAAATCATCCACTAAGCTCTGTTTATGGGATTCTAGGACTTCTCTAAAACACATATCCAAACTCATTGAAATACCCTCTAAAATCCAGTTTCAAACCTTAGGGTTCCTAGAAACCACAGAGTCAGATGTAGACACACCACTGACTTCTCTGGAACCATTTTTCCGTATTTGACAGAGTTTTGTGGCCTGAAAAAATATCTGAAAACTAGAGACATGATTATTCACATTGGCGCATTACCGGACATTTTGGTTCACAGTCCTTAACTTCACAGTTGGTGACCCCACAGCAAGGCAGAGCGCCAAGAGAAGCCTGCAAGCTGCTAGAGGCCAGGGAAGAAATTCTTGTTTGGGTTTCAATCAAATACATGTCACTTGGTTACTTCAGAAGCTGTCTCTGTCTACAGGAATGTCACAGATTATTGCTTACGGAATTGCTTTATTTCATTGATTGATTTCTTGATTTTGAAGTACTAGGATTTGAACCTAGAGCCTCATTCATGCTAGACAAGAGCTCCTCCACTGAGCTATACCTGTCTATTCTCATCATTTTTTTTAACTTGGGTACATTGTCTTACTAAATTGCCCAGGCAGGCATTGAGCTAACTCTGTAGTCCAAGCAGGCTTTTACCTTGTTATCCTCCTGCATCAACCTCTCAATCAGTTTGGCCCATACAACTATCATCGGTTCTGTTTGAAATTTCATGAATAAATGATAATTTCTTATCGATTCAAATTCAAATACTCTGGTGAGTGTTACCAATGTCTTATGCTTCCTGACAGCAGAGTCTGCTCTACTATGGGTTGAAGACACCTTTTTGGTCTCTCCACACCCACCTGGGACAAAATTAAGAGCAGACAACTACAAGAAACCATAACCCCTAAGGCATGATGTCTTCTATTTTTGTGGCACTTTCTCATCTATCCTTCATCTTTCACTAATTTTTCCTTTTAAAACATCAGTGTTTGTTGACCCTAATGTAGATATAACTTCACAAACTTTTATCTGTATTTTTTAGCTTCTTTCCTATACACCTACTTTGAAATCGTTTCCCACCAAGCAGCCTCCTCCACAGACATTTTCAGAATAAATGGATACACACAGCACTTTTTTTTTCTTTTTTGCCTAGACAGAAAACAGATCCCTAAATAGAAGTAAAAAGATATATTCACTAAGGAATATCAAAGCCAAGATACATAACTTATACTATAAGGCTGGTCACTAAATTGAGAAGTAATTTTACCATAAACAGAAATGATGAATATCTTTTCCAAATGGAAAATTCCCTGATGGAGTAGCTATAAAAAGTGCATTACTATTGTTACATATTCATGTGTAATGGATCAATAAATAGACATGAAGGAGGCCATATATTCTCTACATATGGACACCATATGTCTCAGATTTTCTGGGAAAGAAATATTATGCCCTGTGTACCCATATGTATAGTCATCCTGGCTCAACCATGTGTCCCAAATTTTAGGTGAGAAAATACGGTCACTATAGCTTATATAAACAAGTATGGCAAAATTCAACCAATGTACTCAGGAGTGTGTGTGTGTGTGTGTGTGTGTGTGTGTGTGTGTGTGTGTGTGGTTTCAATAGAGTTTCTTGAGAGAAAACGCATAGGACAAAGCTTGTGTGTGGTCTCATAATTAGCACATGATATAGAAGACACGGTATATGTTTATAAGCTTTGCAACAATAAGTCTGCAGCAAAGAAGTAATTAAAGGCACTCCTGATCATCTTTCAGGGAATGAAAAGAATTTTGCAGCAAGCCTTTCCAAATACATCTGCATTGGGGGCAAGTCTCACCCTGGCACTGTAGAACTGGCAGTTAAAGAAGAGAAGCTGCCAGATCAGAATAAAGAAGCGAATGAGAACCTCAGAGGCTGAGCACAGAGCAATCACCAACACATCCAGGGTGGAGTCACTTGGACAAGCAGCACCCACAGCACACACAGTAGCAGTGATATGTTCAGAAGACCTCAGCCAAATGTACAGGAAGCAGACTGGCATTTCCTGACCATGCCTGTTATGATTTGAATCTGAAATCACCTGGTCCCCAGCTGGAGGCATGATGGGAGGCGGTTGTGAACGCCTTAGCTGATGGGCCCTAGCCGGTAGTCGAGTCAGTGGAGGCAGAGTATGAAGAGTATAGCCCGATTCTAGTCATGCTGGCCCTGTCACGAGTCCACAGCTTCTGAGACGATTGATCCATAATAGTGGTTTCCTGTGGAAAGCATCTTCTGCCTGGCATTTTGTCCCAGGGATGACAGAAGCATCTGATACCTTGGATGAGAACACTTCCCTGCTAACACCAGGACCATATTGTGTGTGTGTGTGTGTGTGTGTGTGTGTGTGTGTGTGCTTTATTTGATACCATGTGCATTTATCTCTGAATGAATCATTCAGCAAAGTATAGACAATTTTTTAAGTTAACGTATTTGTGAGAAAACAGGTAAGACTTCACCCCAGTAATCCATCTCTGACCTCAAGACCAGCTTCCCCAACCACACACTCTAAGTTCATCTCTTCAACTATTGGTGTCCTTGCCTACAAAATGGGAACGATTGAGAGCAGCTTCCCATGTAGTAAAGATCTTAAACTGACATGCAGACAGTGTCACCGTGGAAACACTGATGACCTGGGTGTACAGAAATATTCTAGTCAGCTAGTCAGTTTGGTTCGAAAGGACTGTCATGGTATCAATCTAACCAGCTTCTGACAGGCTGAGGAAGAGGCCAGTCATAGCTGTGTGACTGAACCCCAGTCAGAACTCTGCACATGAGGCACATACAGATTCCCTGATCGCCTGTGTTCTGCATAGTGTCACACAGCATTGCTGAAGGAATAAGTGTTGTATTTGAACACACCGACAGATCCAGCTGGGAACTCTCGGAGATCTTTGCCCCAGACGCTTCTTGCCTAGCTTCTTTTTGTAGAGCTATTTCCTCTAGGTAGAACGTGCTCTCCTGGAGGGGGACTGGCCTCTCAAACCCACAAGATACTCAGCGACAACAAAAACTACAGGCCAATATCTATAACGAACATAGACTCTAAATACCTAATAAAATACTTCAAACAGAATACAGACCTACATCAAAAAATTATACCTAATGACCAAGTTGGCTTTATCCCCTGAAATGCAGGGAAGGTTCAATATATGTAAGCCAGTAAACATAATAGACAAAAGAAATCAACTAGAAGAAAAGAATCACGTCATCCTCTTAATAGATGCAGAAAAAGCCTTTGAAAAAGTTTCTAACATGCCTTCATTATAAAAGTCCTAGAGAAGGTAGGACCACAGGGAACATGCTGAAAGCACTATATATGAGAAACATATGTAGAATGTTATCCTGAATAAAGAAGAACTTGAAGCAATCCCACTGAAGTCAGGAATGATACACGGCTGTCCACACACCTACTCCTTTTCAGTGACACACCCCAAGTACTAGCTGGAGTAACGAGACAAGAGAAGGAAATTAAAGGGACACAAATAGGGAGAGAATAAGTCAACCTATCCCTATTTGCAGGTGACATGATATTATACATTAGAGATTTAAGAAAACTTCAATACATTATAAATTCAGTGATGTGGCTGATAATGGATCATCTGGGAAAGACTGAGGTAAACCAGATCCAGAAAGACGAATATCACATGTCCTCTCCCATCTGCAGCTCCTAAGTCCAAATCTTCAGATGTGAGAATAACCCTGGCTAATTGCAGAAACAAAGAAAGTGAAAAAGGATCCTGGAAAGAGAGGAGTTATTGACAGGAAATAGCAAAATGCAGGAAATCTGGCCCAGTCTGGGGGAAACAGGGAGGTTTTAATTAGGGTAGTAGAAGATAAATACAGAAAAAAAAAGAGGACAGTAAGATAACAGTAAGGATGTCTGCAAATGGCGTAAGGAATCATGCTATTAACTATCTACCTAAAGATACCTATGATGCAGGTAAGTCTGTATATACATAAAGAGTTTAAATAAAATTTTCTGGCTTGGACTGACAATATTCAACCCAAAGAGCCATAGACTATCTAACAAAATCCTGACATCAGGAATGAATGTTCTCCTTCGTGTTGTTAGTCAGGGTTGTCTGTCAGACTCCCAGAATATCATAAGCAGCTGCTTTGTGCTCGGGTGCCATCCTTGCAGTGGAACATATGTCTCTATTGCTGAAGACACCGTGCACTTTGGACATGTGACCCAGATGACCCAAGCTGGACCTTTAATCTCCTTCCCCCAAAGACTAGCTTTATGGTACCAGAAGACATCGTGCAAGCTTCAAAAAAAAAAAAAAAGGAAGCAGCCAACAGTCATATGCAGCTTTGATACCTACGAACCATAAACAAAAAAAGCGTGACCAGGTTAAAAGGTTAAAATAGTGACGTGCATAATTTGGTGGGAGCCAACAGCTCTCTAATTGGATTTCAAACCCATCCAACAAGATAGAAATCATTCCTGGTACAGAAAACCTCAACAGCTACCCAGCAAGAATGAGGTAATGAATCCTGAAGGCGAATCTACAGCCACCACTTTACTAAACAGCATAATCCTTAACTGCATTGTAAATACTAATCTTTATCCCCACAAAGAAGTGTGCTCTCATCCCTCATCCATGAAACATCTTTACAACACATGGAGATCATTGCCAAGAACAGCCAATCAAAATGCAGGGTTGCAGAGCCCATTCGCAATGGACACATCTACTGTGTACCGAAGGCTCAGGGATTACTGTGGAAAGGGGTGGGTAACGGTATGCTTGCTGTGAGAGTGTATCTCCTAGAAGTGTCAGAGAAGCTACTGCCATAGAGTGTAACCTGCATGGCTGCCTAAACATGACATGAACATGGGAGATGCCAGTAGACACATGCTAACATGGGAAGGAGAGCCCAGGAGGTCTAACTCTAGACGAAGAATTACAGGCAGGTAAGGAATGCTCAGGGTGGCGAAAACAATCTTCTCCAGCAAAGAGCACACCAACTGGTAATTCGAGGCAAAGGGTCAGCCCTGGTTACATGTGCATACAGGAAGCACTACAAGGATTTATTGGGTTGTATTAACATACTTAAGTATGTATTTATTATATATTCATATACTTCTATCTATAACAATAATTCAAGAGACAGCAAATTTGAGAGGAAAGAAAAGGGAAATTATATAATTAATTATAATCTCAAAAATAAAAATGTGATGAAATTATACAGTGAGACATGAGGACTGATGGGAAGCAACCCAGGGCCACCACACCCAGCTCAGTGCCAGTTCCTGGGCTTTGTATGAATACCAGGATGTGCTAGGGTGCTGCAAGCATAAGTTGTTACTCAAGAGTGTAAAGTCCTAGGAGGATACAAACCATCTGCATATGATGCCATGCTATGATACATGGCTAGGGAGAGGCCTGCAGAATGTCACATGCATTGTACCAGCATGAGATTAAACTCAAGAAAGTGAACGTCATCATAAGCTTCTAAAGCAGATTTCTGGTGCCTTTCTAATTGGCAAAGAATGAGAACCCTGAGGAACTGTGACTGGATGGACTGGTGGTCAGCCCTGAAATTCTTTCTCTAAGCCAATATCCCGACATGCTGCAACAGGATACAGGAGTGAGAGCACCGTTTTTCCGGGAAGAGCCGGTGCCAGCCCCGGCACAGTGCTGAGAGTGACTAGAAAAGATATAGATGAGAGTCATAAAGACTCAAGAGATCTAGCAGCACCAAAGGAAAGATGAGATAAAAGGTTACTGAGAGGATCAAGTTCATGAGGTGGGGGACAAGGGGGTTGAGCTTACAACAATGGACAGTGAGGGAGGCTAAAGCCAGCTTGAAGACAGAGCTAAGGAGAGATGGTAGTTATTAAAGGATCACATACATCGTGAGGTACAATTTCCCTCAAAACAACTGCCTTTGGTAAGTGTTGGATTGGATAGTCTACTAGCTTTGTGAGAGTCTACTGTAGACAAAGCCTGCTGGGTTAAACAGTTGATGTAGGACAGAGGTTGGGTGTTTAAAAATCTATGTCTAGGATCTTGGGCAAGTAGAAACTTTTAGGCTTACTTCTCTACCCTGAATTTCCCCAGTGAAGATCTGTGCAAGCTAAATGCAGACAAGCTGGAAAACAAACTTTCGTGAACTAAGGACTGTCCATCCCTGACCTCCTGACCTCCACCCTGTGCCTTAAAGAAGGCAAGGCTTGCAGATGAAGCTTACTGAAATGTGAGAGCTCAGAGCCCTGCAGAAGGTCTTAGGTCAAGACAGAGTCCTAATTCCACGGATACCCTAAACACTGATATTTGAATCCACCTGCCTGGGAGAAACGTGATAAGTAATTATGATAGTTAACCTTCATTGTTGACTTGGCTCTATTTAATCATCTAGGAGAAACACTGAGGAGGCATTTCCAGAGAGATCTCACCAAGAAAGGAAAATCCGCTCTTTATTTAGACAACACTACCCCATAGGCCTGGATCCCAGACTAAAAACGAGAAAATAAGAAAACCAGCTGGGTACTAATCTCCCTGTCTCTGTCACTCTGTCTTTGTTTCTCTCTGTCTCTCTCTATCCCTCCCCCGACTTCTGTATGGGTGTGTCTGTTTATGTCTGTGTGTGTGTGTGTTTCCTGACCATGAACACAATGTGACACACTGTCTCTTTTGCTTGTTGTCACACTTTCTCAAAAGTTATAGGCTGTGTCTCCACAGACTGGAAGCCCAAACCTGAGTCCTTAAAATGCTTTTGTCAGGCGTTTGACACGGAACATAGAAAAGCAACTAATGTAGCTATTGTACCCACAAACTTAAGCAAGTTATTTGCTTTCACAAAGTTTGCCTTCTAGTAGGGTGGTAGAGAAAGTAAGCAAATAAATGAAATATGCATGGGTAGTAAGCCTATGAAGAAAATAAAAGAAAGGCACAGAACATGGGAATAAACACTTCCCATTTAGGCAAACTAGATACCTGACCTAGCATGTTTACTTCACAAGGAAGGATCATTCCTCCCTGTAAATGTATAGTACAGGTGAATAAGAGTTTTAAAATAGATATGTCTAGATTTTCAGGATCATCAATTGAGCTTCACTGGATGCTGGATGGTGTGTACCCATGTGGTTCTAGTTGGTATGGATCTGAATAACAAGTGGTTTTACCACGTCCTTCTTCCTAGAAGCATCTGTGAGACACTGTAGTGAGCAAAGTAGAATTGGTCTCCGGTGTATTCATTTAATGCTGCTTCTGTAACAAATTAACATAGGCGTTGTAGTTTAAATAGCAAACTATCACCCTACACTTCTGTACGTTAGAAGTATATCTCAGGTTTCACCTGGTGATTGTGAAAAAGATTACAGGCTTCCTCATAGCTCTAGAGGAGAATCCACATTCTTGCCTTTCTCACTTTCCAGGGCTAATGAATTCTCTGGCTCATGGCACTTTCTCCACATTCAATCCCAGCTACAGGTCAAGTCGCTCCTCACTTCACCTCATCCTGAATTCCACTTCTGTTTCCTTTCACCCCTGTGATTACACTGGGCCACTGTGGTAGTTAAGTTCCCCACCTCCAAATCCTGAGCCTAATTTTATATGCAAAATCTCTCTGCCTTTAACAAAGTAACACCTTCACAAGTTCCGTGGATTATGGGTGTGAATATCTCTGAGAACACTGTTTGGCTTGACGCACTTGGCCTTGTAGGCCCTTGTGTAAGCCAGTGTTTTATCTTTTTATCCAGCGTTTCCAGGCTCCTGGTATCCACACCACCTCCCTCTTCTGACTCCAGAAGGGGGTAAACCTCATGTCACTGCCACCATACTCAAGGGGAGGACACAGTATTTTTCCTCCAAGGGACAGAAAGGATTGGAGAGCTGCCTCTGCAGGCATTATAAGTGATCTCACATTTGGGGAAGAAGAGATGATAGTTAATCAAATACAAACCCTGTATCATTAGTCTTTATCTCCTTGATTATTGAGCATAAACCGACTTCATAACATACAGGGATTTAACCTCATATCCTAATTAGCATTCATGAACCAGGCTTGCATGGTTAATTCACTAGATAAAATATTTACACCTTGAGAGTCTCTTGTTACTTTAATTGTCATCATGTATAAATTATGTTATTGCAGATTTATTGAAAAACCATTCATAGTTTCCCAGGTTAAGCCAAAGTAATCACCATTGAGATACTTCCTGGCCCTCTAGATCAGCCACGGAATAGTTATTTTGTGCACCATTTAACACTCATGATCACACCAGCCCCAGCTGTCTCATATTTCACAATCAGCAAGTGGAACTCAAAGCATGAAAAATAATCTGCATTTAGCCGTAAAGTTACTTGTGTAGGACTGATGAACCATAAATTCTAAATCTTGAAGAAAATTCTGAATTTAAAAGACCAGAATCAGGAGAGAAATTGTATAGATGGTCTTAAAGCTGATAAAAAGCCACAGAACAAGTAATGCAAGGTTGTCTGTTCTATCATCCCCCAGAAGTTGAGATGCATGGTTCACAGATTGGAAGAAGCCAGGCTCAGAAGTCAGAAAGATGTGGCCAGGAAAATGCCAACTGGAGAGGTCCCTTACTGAGTGGATTGCACCATCCTGGAGACACAGGGTCGTGTGTTTATTCCACCCTTCCCTTTTCCCTCTCATTTCTTTACACCTATGCTCCAGTCTGCTGAGTGGCTAAGCAAAGTTGGGAATGAGGACTTTAGCATGGCCTGGTGTATGGTGGTGTGTATGCTTTTGTTTTATTTGCTAAGTTTGTGCTTTGGCTCTTTCTCTCTTCCTCCTCCTCCATGGGTCCTGTGCTCACAAATCTGCCTGTTGACTCTTCATCCCATCTCCTCACCTTAGCTACTGGCCTTGAGTATCTAACGTTGAATCCTATTCCTTTTCCCATATGGAAAATTTACCAGGTAAAAAATCTGACTAATTCTATTTCTTTAAGTGTCTTCTTCTTTTCATCTAAAAGCAACTCTTTATTTGACCCAGTTCAGTACTCCGTTATTAAGAAATAAACTTCATTTTAACGTGACCTAGTTTGTTCTCAGAGAAAAAGTAGGAGAATTCACTGGACATCTATTTCACTTACAAAAACATTTATGAATGACTTACGAGTTAGTCAGAAGTTATGATCTTCATTGGTTAAAAAAAAATCTCAGAAGTTCAAGAGAAGTGAATTTCTTGCACAGCATCCAGGAACCCCAGAAAATTCCTCCCCAGAGCTATTTATTGTTACAGGCTAGATTTGTCTTAACATGTCGTATTCGGGCTGCTCCAGTGAGTACTTGAAAAGCCACACTCACTCCAAAGCTAGAAGTTCCCTGGACATGTCCACTGATTCTCATTTTCTGGAACTAGTCACATGGTCCCACTGTCTTGAAGAGATCTGGCAGTCAGGCTTCTAGAAGCTGAGTCAGCAGAATAAGGTGAGGAGAGGTGCGGGATGGACCTTAGGAGCAGCTGCCCCCTGCCTCTCTCCTGGTCAGGAAGGTGCAGACTTGCCCTGGAAGCTGTCCTCACTTTTCTCAGTGTCTGACATTTTCCACTATGACTGCCTGAATAATCAAGGAAACAGCCAATTCAAGAACGCAGAGACCATCAAGGCCAGGAGTTGCAGGAAGCTGCTAATGTGGCTGAAAAGTTAAACTAGAGCAAGTTGGAACAGTGAGTAGTGTCAGAGCCAGGAGCACAAGACTCCCCACCCCCCATCCTGCCTCTCTGGAGCAAAGTATATGCAAATCAGAGCATTAGAGCTTGGAACCACCCCTTCCCCTCTCTCTTCCTCTCTCATCTCTCTCTCTCTCTCTCTTCTCTCCTCTCTCTCTCTCTCTCTCTCTCTCTCTCTCTCTCTCTCTCTCTCTCTCTCTCTCTCTGCTACCAAATACCACCCAATGGCTCCACACACAATCCTATGAATTTATCCACTTTAGCTCCAGAAGAGCCTCTTCTCTAAGCACCATTGACACGTTTGAGCAGATCCTTGCACACCCCATTCCCCCTATAGTGCTGGAAAATGAAGGGATCCACAGATCATATTTTCAGACAGAAGATTCTCTTTTGCATTTTGAAGTACAACCAGCCCATTACACCAGCCCAAGCATACTGCCTTCTGGGTCATACAGCCATGCTGACAACCAGCTATGGCTGCAATCGCATCTAGTACTGCCTGTAGAATGAAATAAAGCCAAATTTATTTTCAAAGAAATCAGTAACCACTAAAAAGTAATTCCACCGTAGTAGATTCCAAAGCTTAGTGCACTTACCCTTGGTCTGCCAGCACAGCAAGGCTATTTAGGTGTGATGCGTGATGTATCCCAGAAGAATGACTACATACAAAGCTCTTCCCTGTCCTCCAGGGTCTCCGCATCTCTGAATTCAGCAAGTGAATGACTTTCTATTTATTAATGAATTGAAATAGCTATAAATTCACAGTCATCTACCTTACTAAGCAGCATCCATCTCCATTTGTGTCAGGAAGCATTAAAATTATAACTAATCTTTCTAGTATTGATTCTTGGTCTTTGTCCTGAGGAAGGACATCATTTCTACCAAGACAGAGATGGTTTTCTTGCTATATAAATAACCCTCCCTATTTTCCTCTGTGGACCCATTCTTCAAGACCAAGGTCACTCTTCAGATGAGCCCTGTTTACTCTGATCTCTAACAGCACTGGATTGATTAATTAATTTACTGGTCATGTTTTTGTGCGGTTATATCTTGCTATGACTATTATAGTATTGAACTCATGATGATAAAAACTATGAAAAATCCATCCAAGAAATTCGGCATCATGCGTTATTAGAAAAAAGCAGGTGTGCACTGATTAAGAGAAACTGAGAGCCACTGTGGATTGTGTGTGATCATTGACAATAACAGGATGGAGCGAGAGGGCAGAGTTAGTCTAGTTCTCCAACTTAGGAGCATTATACTCTTGGGCATCTCATCTTCTTCAGCTCAGCTTCCATCCTATGAAAAGGAAAAGATAATACTTGTATAAACAGTGGTCTGGCAGATTCACGGGCATTGTGCTGGGAATATTTTACATCACTGTGACAAAATGCCTAACAGGGTTAACTGAAAGGGAGAAGAATTAATTTTGACCCATTTTAGAAGTTTCAGTCAACTATAGTGGGGAGGCCGGGGCGTAGTGAGGCAGACAGAGAGCGGGCTAGAGCAATAACAGGAATGGGCCCATGGATGATACAGCTCCCAAAGGCATGCCCTCAGTGAGTCACTTCCTGACACCAGGTCCTACCTTCTGCATGTCCACCACCTCTCAATAACCTATTCAGACTTTTGCTCTATGGACTGGTTAAGCATCTGTAAGGTCAGAGCCTTCCTGTTCTGAGTCTTCAGAAACATCCTTCTAGACATGCCCAGACGTGAGGTCTACTAATCCCAGGGATTTCTCAATCCAGTCAAGTGGACAGTCAAGATTAATCATCACCGACACCAACATTTGCCTAAATGCCACTAGCAGCTACTTGATACTTACGCTCTCTCACTCTCTTACTTGCAAAAGCTTAATTCTGTTCACTGTGACAAGATATTCTAGTTAATATACTTTTGCTTTAGCAAGCAAGTCAGACATTTGTAAAAAAAAATCTCAACTTTGCTTCCATTTTCATGTGATGAATACATCTTTTTCCTTCTTCCTTCTCTTCTAACACTCTTCTCCTCCTTTTCCCCCTCTCTGCACACACCTCTTTTTTCTTCTTTCCTACTTTACCTTCTTTTTCATCTACTTTCTTTTCCAGCCTAGAATCTGACCCCAAGAGGGAATTATCATTCAACAAATATTACTGAGAGCTAACAATGTCCCGAGCACGGTCCTCAGTGTTGTAGGGAGAAGAACAAACATGGAACCCATATCCTAGTGTGAGAAACTAACTATTAACAAACATAATAGGTAAATTACATAGTATGTCAGATCTGATAAATGCTGGGGATGGAGGAAGAGTGGGGTTAAGTGATTGGAAATTGTATGGGCAGTATCCATTGTAAACAGTATGGTAAGGTTGGATCAACGGGAGGTGATTGGAGGACAAGGTTGTGCAGGAATGAGAAAGAAGCTATGCCATCAATCCAGAAGGGAACACAGGGAGAGCAGCCAGTACTCAGGTGCAGGAAGAGTACTGGCTAGATTAGTGTGTGCTTCAGCACCACATAAATCAGAGCACATGCATGCTTAGAATTCCAGCACCAGGGAGCTACAGGCATTTAAGGCATCCTTGCCGAGAGAAAATTTGAGGCCACCCTGGGGTGTGAAAGGGTTTAAGCCAAGAAAGAAAGGAAGGAAGGAAGGAAGGAAGAAAGAAAGAAAGAAAGAAAGAAAGAAAGAAAGAAAGAAAGAAAGAAAGAAAGGAGAGTGAGAGATAAAGGAATGAAAATAAATAGCTCTTCTATACACCACAAATCGAATTAGGCTATGTGGTTAAATGAATAAAACAGAGAGCAATGACGATAGGATTTAGACCAGTGTAGCAGCAGTATTTTCTGAACATAAGTCTGAAAGCTCACATCATGGAAAAACCAGTTCATAAGAATAAATATTGGCAAGAAAAAGAAAGCATTAACCAGTGGCCAAAGAATGGAGAAGCTGATAATTTGCTTGCCAACCATCTTTTCAACTAGAACTAGTTAAGGAGTTGTAGATGTATAATAAAAACAGGCAAGATGTTGTCTAGTCAGTTAAATACTTGCATTGCAAGCATGAGGACCTGAGTCTGATCACCAGCACCTACATTAACAAAACAAAGCAGACAAAGCTAAGTAAAGTGCCACATGTTTGCAATCCCAGTTCTGGGGAGGTGGAGACAGACAGATCCATTGGCTTTAGTAACCAGCCAATGTAGCCTATATGGTGCATTCCAGGCTGGGGAGAGAGACTGTGAAAATACATGTGGAATTTTCCTGACCTAACAATGCTTCCCCAAGACCCGTAGGCCTTCTAAGCCCAACAGCCCCGCATGACCAGCCCTCTTTTGAGTTGTCACTCAAGGTTGCTCAAAAAAGCTCCAAAACATCATAGACTAGAGTACTGCCCTTGGTTGCCCCTCTCCCACCCCCAGAAGTGAAAAGTAAATCTCTGTTGCTGTAGACAGCATCTGCTTCAGACTGGACCTAGAGGCCCTGAGCTGGATCAGAGCTGAAAGCCTCCTCCCTCTGGACCAGTGTGCATAGGACCAGTGGGTGTCCCATGAAAGCATACAAGACTGGAAAGAACCCAAAAGTCCCACACAGGTATGGTGTCTATGAACCACAACAGTGACCAGCAAGGCACAGTAACCAAGAGTGTAGTAGTGCAACCAACAGCCTCTATACTCTTAAGACTCACTCAACAAAAAAGAGATCATGCCTGGAACTGAGACCCAGGGACTGTGAAGACAACCACCAATTTACTAAACCACTGTGTCTTGCTCAGTGTTCTATTGTCGTGAAGAGACACCATGACCACAACAACTCTTTTTAAATCTTTTGTACAATGTATTCATTATTTAGCCTAACTGAAGCCCCCTCCCTCTGCTTCTCCCAGTCCCACCCTCCCTCTTTACCCCATCCCCTCCCCATCATCCACTGAAAGGAGGAGTTCTCCTCCCCTGCCATCTATCCACAGCTTATCAAGTCCCATCAGGACTTCCTGGATCCTCTCCGTCTGTGGTCTGGCAAGGCTGCATTGCCAGGGGGAAGTGACCAAAGAGCAGGCAACTGAGTTCATGACAGAGGCAGCCCCTGCTCTCCTCACTCGGACACACGTATGGAGACTGAGCTACCTAGGGGCTACGTCTTAGCAGGAGTTCTATGCATGGTCCTTGGTTGGTGCATCAGCCTCTGCAGGACCCCCTGGACTCAGGTTTTTTTTAGTTTTGTTAGTCTCATTATTCAGCTTTTGTCCCCTCCATGTCCTTAAAGGACTGCATTTCACTAGGGCTTGATTACAGTTTCAGAGGTTTAGTTCATTATCACCATGGAGGCAAGCAGGCAGGCATGGTACTGGAGAAGGAACTGAGAGTTCTGCATCGGATCCATAGGCAACAGAGAGAGCCACTGGGCCTTGCATGGACTTCTGAAGCCTCAAAGCCCATGTGACATACTTCTTTCAACAAGGCCACACCTACTCCAATAAGGCCACACCTCCTACTCCTTCTAAATAGTACCATGACCTGATGAGTGAGCAAACCAAATATATGAGACTATGGCAGCCATTCTTATTTAACCACCACATTCCACTCCCTGACCCCCACAGGCTTGTATCCGTATCGTAATGCAAAAATGCATTCAGTCCAATTTCAAAAGTCCTCCTGGTTTTTCACAGGCTCAGCACTATTTTAAAGTCCAAAGTCCAAATTTTCTTCTGAGACTCGTGGGACTCTCTTAACTGTAACTCCTGTAAAATCAAAATAAAAAAGCAGATCACATACTTCCAACATACAATAGCACCTAATATTCATTACTGTTCCTAAAGAGAGGAAAGGGAGAAGAGTGGGGCATACTCGAACAAAGCGAGACCTAAAACCAGATGGGCAAACTCTAAACTGCGACTCTCCATGTCTGATGTCAAAGCATTCTTCAGAGTTCCAACTCCCTTCAGCTTTGTTGACAACAGCACTCTTCTCTGTGCTGAACTGTTTCTAAGTCCTGTTATCAGCTCTCCTTGACAGGTATTCCACCACTCTGGCATCTCCAACATTTCAAAACCTCCAACAAAATCCAGACTTCATCTTCACAGCTTCATGCTATGGCCTCTCGGGGCCTCCACACAGGGACATTCCTGACACACATGGGCTTCAGTGGCTTTCCTTCGCCATGGAGGGAGATTCTACAACTACTTTCTTAAAGTATCCTTGACTTTAGAGACAGAACCCTGTGGCTAATGCTGCTGTGTTTTGCTGTTTTGTGGGGCTGGAATTTGCTCCCCTCTGCATCAGCTTTCTGTTTTCAATGGTTTCCTTTACTGCTGAAGCTTTTCTTTTATTCCCTTTCACAAGTCGGAGCCTTAGCTAGCTGGGATCTCTCCCTGAAGTTACTGTTCTCTTTATTCCACTTAGCATCAGGCTTTTCTTTAAACTTATTATCTCCTTGATCCATGGACTTAGCTTCATTACACTTACTGGTGCTTCTTTTCTCTTCAAACTGTACGTTATGAATTTTTCCTTGCTCAGCTTGTTCCCTTTCATTATAGATCTGAATAAAAGTGGCCACAAATAGCCACAGGACACACTCAATACCAGGCTTTCTTAAAATTTCCTCTGCCAATGCCATTCATCCAAAATTCTTCAATTTATCCTCAGGCATATTTTTTTCAACAAGGAAGAAAGCAACAAAATTCTTTAGCAAAATATCATAAGAATAGTGTCTAGGCCACTTACTAACATTGTTCCCCTCTGAAACCTCTGGGGTCGGGCCATCATAACCACATTGCTTTCAATACCATGATCTTCCATGGTCTTCTGTCCTACTAGGATGGCCCATTAATCCCTGTTTAAATCAGCTGCCTTCCTAATCCACAGTCCCAAAGATGACATTCTGCCAGAAAGCAGCATGGTCAGGCCTATCAGAGCAATACCCCAGTCATGGTACCAACTTCTGTCTTAGTCCATGTTCCATTGCTGTGGAGAGATACCATGAATGGCAACTGTTATAGAGGAAAGCATTTAATTGGGGTTTGCTTACAGTTTCAGAGCATAACCTCTGAATATATTTTAAATATTTATCCTATACCCACAGATAAACATACTTCTCACCCTTATTAACAAAATTTCTTTTTGCAATAGACAAAATTATTACGAAAAACTACAACTGATCAAAATTCAGACTTGTGGAATCCTGTTTCAACTAACACATCTATAATACAACTTTTGTATCCATGGCTCAGAGATCCTTGTGGAACAACAATGCAGATTTTGTAGGCGCCAGAGCCACAGGAAGTTTGCTATGAAATGTATCCCAAATATAAATATCAGACAAGCTACAGCCATAAAGTCTTCCAAGAAAGATACCTAAGCATGACCTGAACAAGGACAGCACCAGTAGATATGATAACACAAACGGACAAAAGTTAATGAAACTTCAACCCTGCACAAAAAACTATAGGCAACTAAGAAATGCTGAGAATGGGAAAAAATAGTCTTCCTCTGGAAAAAGTACAAATATATATATATATGTGTGTGTGTGTGTGTGTGTGTGTGTGTGTGTTTGTGTGTATGTATGCATGTGTGTATGTATGTATATGCAAGAAAATTATATGGACTGAGCATGTTGTATTTATCTATTTAAGTAGGTAGCCAGGAACTTGGGGGTCACTCAGTCATGGGTGTCTACTGCACTGAACAAGGCAAAGCAATGGATAGGTGAGTCTCGATCAAATTTCTCCATGTTATACTTTGAATGAAACATTCCTCAAGTGATCAACATATCTAATGCCAGTTTTAGTCAATCTGACCCAAACGTTGGGTAGCAAAGGAGACAAACACAAAACAAAGTCCAGAATGCTAGGCATGGCTGTTTCAGTACCCACCAGACATCTATAAGCTGAAATAAGAGTCAATGTTTTCAGAAAAAGTGGCCTTCAGGCTCCTGAAAAGTAACTCAGGTGGTTGTTACCATCACAACCCATGGAGCAAAGCTATTGTCTATGACAAGGCTAGAGGAAGACAAATGACATATCAGTCAGGAAGTCAGATTACATGTGTGACCTCAAAAGTATTGATTTTAAAATCACCCAAGGGAAGATGCTGTGGTGTTGACTTCACTCACACAGCGCTGGGTAAAATGGAGGTTAGTCTGAAGCTGAGTGTGTCACTGGCTTTGAAAGTAAGGCTCATGGGGTTTCCCAGGAGAGGCTAGATGGGTCTCGGGAGACAGAGGAGCATCGAAGACTGTTCTAAGCTTATGGCCCAAAATTTATGATCAGGCAAGCCAGAAGAAGCAAGTTTTAGTAGAGACATCAGATTTAGTTCGTGAAATTTTGGGAATTCAATGTCTATCAGACACCCACAGACCAATACCACACAGGTCCTCGGAGCTCAGAGACAAGTGCAAACTTGAGGAATACAGGCATAGAAATACAAGGAGATCTTCCAGAAAGGGAGTCTGAATAGCAGATTCTGGCTGTAAGGATCTTTTGGAAGAAAGAAGAGTAGAAAGGCAGAGAAGGAGTTTGTGCAATGGCAAGAAATCTGGCTATGTGATGTTGAGAAGTGTCCTTCGCAAAGATGGTAAACAGTGGCATTGAGGCTACTTGGGGAGTCACATAAGATGGGGCCTGAGACTTGACCAGCAGACTCAGTAGTGTGGAGGTCATCTATGCTGACACAACAGTCTGGGTGAGGTCCTTGGGAAGATCAAAAGAGAATGGGAATGGTGAGGAGTATAAGCAAGTCTTTGTGGAGTTTCACTGCTAAGAGATGTTACAGTCAGTGGGTGTTGCTGGTCCTTAAAATGGAAACTAGAACCACATTTGTGTGTTGACAGCAATGATAAAACTCAGAAAATCAAGTGATATTGGAAATAATGGGATTTCCAGAGAGACTCAGTTGGGGCAAGGGAGGATCCTTAATGCTTTAGCTGAGAGCCTACTGTCCCGGACTGTGGAATGAATCACCTGCAGGGCTAGCGCAAACACAGGTAACTGCTCCTTCTACCTGAGTCCCAGAGTCATGACTTCTCAGGCATGAACTGAAAACATTTCTAAAGTCTTTAGGGAGCAGCGATGCAGCTGGTCCAGGGACTGCATCCCAGGAAGTGCTGGTAGTAACAGATGGAAAGACAGAGCCAGTGGCGAGCCTGGAGACATGTGGGAGGAGAAGGGTGTGGAGATTTTCTTCACAGCATTCCAGTTTTCAAAGTCAAGTGAGAAGAGAGTATGAGTAGGGGGAGGAGGAGGCAGAAGTTTGAGGAGAAAGGAGAGGTGAGAGAAACCAGGACCAAATGTGGTACACACAACCAGGAAGCTAAAGCATGATTTACAGATACATGAGAGCCTCGCTCTGCTTAACAGTAGCACAGAACCTCGACCCCACCTCGTTTTGTAAAGAACAATTGGAAAGGCTCCTCTGCCCTGACGGCTGGGAACCAGCCCCAGGACAACCTTTCATCCAAGCCCTGATCCTGGCTAAGTTCCTCTGCATAACGGTGCCACCGCAGCACGTGCTTCAGCAGGCATCTCTGCCTTGCCTCCCTAAGCCCCCCACCCCAGTTTAGCTGCCTAGTTCAAGGCTCTTGTTCATGTGAAAAAAGTTAACCCTTACTTTGCAGAGACAGCTTCCAACTACTAACGGTGCAAGGGAAGGTTTGACTTAAACTGTCATGAAAGACTTCTGTACAACGGAACATATGAGATGGGAATTGCTAAATGTGTGTGTGGCCATTGTCAATATGGCTTCAGAAAACACAGAGAGCCTGATATTTACCCTGCTTAAAACCAACACACTAATTTGTACTATTTCGTTGGCAAAAGACACGAAATTGCTGAGTCAAAGACAAAGAGAATTCTTTTATCTGTGGAAGTAACACACGTCAGAGTTTCACATTCTCCTTGATTCCCTAGGTTCCTGTGCCTCAGTCAGGTCAACAGGCATAGGTAGGTGGTTGCACAAAACGAATGTGGGAAAACCTGGGCCCAGTGGGAGGGTTCTATTTTAACATATTTTTAAATTTTTATTAGCATATATTATACATAACAGTGAGTTTTATTGTGACATTTTCACATGAGCATGTAATGTATTTTGGTCAAATTTACCTCCCATCATCCACGCCGTCTGATCTCCTAACTCATCTCAGCTAGTCCCCCTTACATTTTCATGTGGGGTGTGTGTGTGTGTGTGTGTGTGTGTGTGTGTGTGTGTGTGAACCAATGAGTTTGAGTAGGGTTATTTACAGGAGCATAGATATAAGGCTAATATTTACAGGAATACGGACAACTTACCGGAGGTTATACCACTAAAGAAAATGCCTATCCTTCCCCCAGAAACCCTGAACTTCCTGCAGATAGATCCTCAAGGAGAAGTGGGACCTCATGAGCCTCTCCCCATCTGCCAGCTACTTTGAACAATCAGCAAACTCCAGAGCAAGTAGCAACAAGGCAGCTTCCCCTCAGTGTGCAAAGAAATGGTATTATGACGATGCCATAGTCTTCGGCAACGTCTTTGTGCCCGCCAACAAAAGTGCAGACACAGCAGGCATGTGCAGCCTGTGGCTGACTACCAGACCCCATGCCCACTCACATGTCAGTTATTTTTTATATTAACATAGTAAGTATTCTAGAACACTCTGAATAGTGGGCATACCCAGCCAAACTGCAATAGTGAGGTTTGTTTGTGGAACTAAGCTTGGAAATGAGGCAACAGGAAAATTAGTGAGCGACTTTCCACCCTCCAGAGACTGTAGAGTTACTTACACTCTCTGACACTGCTCCTTCCCTAAGTTTGAATTATCTGCACTATTCACGGGCTTGAATTGCTGCCAAATGTATGTCTTTTCGCTGAGTCAAGACACTCTAAATGTGTCATTAGATACTCATAAGGTACATCTTGCTCTTGGTTGTTTATTACAATTTCTAAGAAAAGTATACAATGCTACACGCTATTGCAGTCAGAATGAAATGTCATCTGGGCTTAGAAATAAAACACTCAGTCCACTTCAGGACTTTAGCCACAGCCGGCAAGTCACACCTTCATTGTAATTCAGTGAGTTGCTCTAGCTTCTAGACCCAGTGAACTGTACAATAATCTCTATCATCTATCTATCCCTCCATCTACCATCTATCTATCATCTATCTATCATCTATCTACTATCTATCTATCATCTATCTGTTTATCTATGTATCTATCTGTCCTCTATCTATCCATCTATCCATCTCTCAACTCATCTATCATCTATCTATCCATCTGTCACCTATCTATCTATCCACCTACCTACCTACTTTTCTATTATCTATATGTGTGTGTGTACATGCACAATAAAAACCATTTGTTCATGTGTATGCATGTGTGAATGCCAACGCACAAGTGTTTCAGGCATCTGTGGAGGTCAGAAGATAGCCTCCCTGTCGGTGTTTGCCTTCCATATTCTTTGAGACAGGGTCTCTTGATTTGTTTTCTGCTGTGCACACTGGACCAACTGATCCTTCAGCTTTCTCCAAAATGTTGTGGAAAAGATTCCACAATACCCATAGTGAACAAGGATATCCCTGACTGCTATTCTTAAACATATCTTATATATGAAGCAAACCATTTCATAGATGAATAGCATAAGTATATCAAATATACAGCAACATGTAATATGAAAAGAAAATAGTATTTGGAGCAAGATATTAAGAGACAGTGTTTGGAAATGTGGCATGGGCATTTGAGTTACTGTTCAGTTAGAGAAGAAAGCTATATACAGTTATGCTCATACATGTTTACTATAGCAAATGCCTGGCTGTCTCAGCTAGGATCACTCTCTAAGAAACTTAAAGTCTGTAGATAGACAGATAGATGGAAGATCAGAGAGACTGCAGCCCTCAGTCACAAGCCTGAAGTCACACCTTCAGAGAAGTTCTCTCGTGTAAGCTTCACCTGATTAGATGTGATCAGGACAAATTCATTGATTGAGTTTAGACTTGTGGATGAAAGAACTCAACTGCATTTACAGCATCCATTCATCCCAAGACAATGTGAACACCCACAAGAGCATGTGCAGGCTGTAACATGCCTGTGACCTGTCTGGAGACACACCAGAGGGCAGGGGGGAGGCTCAGCACAGCCCAGACAGACACACAATGGCTCCATCACAGTCGGGAAGATCTGGTGAAACAGTCCACTTCTGTTCTTCCAGTGTGAATCCTAGGATACTGTATTGTAGTTAATGAATCTTATACTTGGTTCATAAACTGAGGAATGACACAGTCTTTCAAGTCTCATTGTGAACATTTTAGTGTTTGCTGTAAAGAATTTAGCCAGTGTTTTATCACCTAGACATCACCAATATTGTGTGTATGCATGGAAGTGACATGGCTGTCTATGTATGTTTCTGAGTATTCAGCACAAGTGTGTGGCATTGAACTGTTCTCCCTTTTCTTGACCCCAACTTCTTTCTGCTTCATTTCTGGGAATGTCCACTAACCTCTGGCAGCTGCTACCCAGAATGGTTCTAGCCATACTTTCACCTGAACATGGAAACCCATTCCAGGCTTATTTCTGTCCTGTTACTTATGCTGTTCCCCCCCAGGACCTGGGGTACTGCATGAGGTCCCCACCACTAAGAGCTAAAAGTCTGCTGCCTACTCCATCCTCAGAGGATCTCAGCTTCTAGTGTGCATTTGCATGTATGATGAGTTCACTCAAGATTCGTCCTTCCGGTAGAGGGTGTTACAGTCAGCAACTCACAGGCATGTCCATACGCTGCTCCTTTGGGCTTTTCTAAAGAACGATGCTCAATATACGCATTGCACAAGTACAGTGAATTCTCTGGAGAAAATGTATTTGTGTCAGATAAGAATTTGTTTTCATGTCTCTTCTCATTTACATCGAAAGATGATGTGAGTACAAAGTCATATAAGATGCAACTAAAAGTGCAATAGTGTGTTAATACCTTAGCGTCTCACAGGCTGCTTTGTAACATGATGAAAAAGAAAATACTGACACAGTGATTGTTTCACACACTGAGTGTAGATACCTGTGAGGTGTAGCAAAGAAGTGGACTCAGCACATAACTGTGTGTTCTAGAGAATTAAGAGCATAATCAAGGGCATCAAAGCTCACAATATTATGTACACATGTGAAAAATTTAACAATTAGGTTTGCCAAAAAGTTTAAAGAACAAATACATAAAAATCTGTTGGGGTTGCCGCTTTAGCCATGTCTGTAGTTACTTCAGTGTCAAACAGAAGTGCTGCTTCCCCTGTGTTCCAGAATTTCCTCCTAATGTTCTATGGAGATGCTTCCTTACCAGAAAGCTTACAGGAGCCAAGGGCAACCCAAAAGTTAGTGAAGAGAAAAAATGTCACTACAGAATGGATAACTCTGGAGCTGGGCCAAGGCTCAGTGGTAGAATGCTTGCCACTCAAGCATGAGGACCTGAATTCAGATCCCCAGCACTCATACAAAAACTGCCAGGAGTAGCACTGTGCATCTGCAATCCCAGTGCCGAGGGCACTGACCAGGGAAGATCCCGAGAGTTCCTTACATAGCTGAGGGAAAACAGTCCAAATTCAATGCTAGAGCCTGTCTCAAAACACAAGGTAGAGACAAAGTTGCTGAAGACAACACCTACACAACTCGCTGAACACAGAGAAGCGCAGCTGATGGCGACAGAGAAAATCCACCCCCAGTTCCTGTACCAGCTTTGGTAGAGGAAGGCACTCTCCATGCTATCAAAAGAGTAATGTGACTGCTGAGCCAGCCACAAGGCCACAATGATGTCCTGCCTACAAGATATGTGAGGTCAATGGTGGCACAAAGCTTGTGGGAGCAACCAGCCAACAAAACTGAGTTGACTTAAGACCCCCTCCATAAAATATACTCAGATACTGCATGGGTGGCCAGAAACCTGAGTCTAGAGAGCCCAGAGACCTAGGGTAAAACCAAATACTACCATCCTGCTAAATCTAAAACAATAAAATGACTCCTTGTGAAGTAGATGAGTGCCTTGCTTAGTTGTCATCAGAGAAGCGTCCTCCTGCAGCACATTGGAATACATGCAGAGACCCACATCCAGACAATATGAAGAAAATGAGAGGCCTTGGAGGACTCAGCCCTAAGTGGGATTTCTCCACCAAATCCATCCACTCAGATACTTGGAGAATTTTTTGGAAGTGGAGGCAAAAAGAATGTAAGAGCTGGAGGGGGTGCAAGACACCAAGAAAACAAGACCACCCCAAATCCACATGATCAAAGCTGCTATAAAGTCAACAAAGACTGAGGCAACATGCACAGGAATGCACAAATCTGCATGGGTCTGCACCAGTCCTCTGCATGTATACTACAGCTTCCAGCTTAGTGTTTTTATGGGATTCCTGATTGTGAGAATGAGTGCATCTCTGATTCTTGGACCTTCTCTTGGTCTCTTTTCCTTCTATTTGTTTGTTTTGTCCAATGTGTCAGTTTTTGTTTTATCTAAATGTTTTTTATCTTATTTTATCTTATTGAGAGATAAGTCGATCCAGATGGGAGTGCCAGGTATGGAGGAACTGGAAGAAATAGAGGGAAGGGAAATAGCAATCAGGATATATTATGTGAAAAAAATCTATTTTAAAGAAAAAGAAAACAAAAACACATAAGGTAGAGAGTCGAAAAGGCCTCCACATCCATGTGAATACATGTGTACACACAGACACACACACGTGGGCACACACACACACAGACACATACACACACGAGAAGTACAGACTGTCTGCCAGAAATTAGCATTAACACCAGTAAACACAGAAAACCCCAGCTGTAGAGGAATAGAGTAGGAAAGCAGGCATCAGAGCCCTGTGTTTAAATGCTATCCTGAAATCATGATTCTGGCCTTAAACAACTCTGAGCACTCACATGCTAAAGGTTCCGTGCAGGTGAGAAGTGACTGGGTCTGTAACATGAGGCAATACTGATGTGTCACTTCTTAGTGTTAATTATTGACTTCAGAAATAGAAAAATTCCGAACTGGTCTCCAGTGAACGCAGGGAGAGCCTGCCACATATTACCAAGGCCAGTCTCCTCCTGAGGGTAACAGAGGCACCAGGCTGGCCCTTCCTGCTGTCTAGACAAAGGCATGGTGCGGACATGGGTCTTATCACTGGAAGAAAAAGGAAAAGTTCTTGAATTCGTGGAAAGAAATCCTCAAAGTAATAGGAGAAAGGTGACTTTGCTTACAGTCTTGTCAGAGAAAACTCAAGTTGTTATTGCTAACATGAAAACCTTCTAACCCCTAAAATCTCACACAAAAATTTGAACCACAGAATCTTGACTATAAATCAACATTTCAGAAGAAATGTGGACTTCTGGCCTAATTGTCATAACTCTAAGGAAATAAAATTGCAGCAAACCGCCCTGGGGGCTGGGTCAGAGACAGAGCTCGTCTCCGGACAAGGCAGCAGATCTGAGCCATGAGCCTGGGACACTAGAGTGATCTTTGCCATTCACTGTTTAAATCTTTCCCCAAACATTGTGGGTTTGTTGACTACATCGCAGAACTCTTACTATCAAGAATAAGTGAGATGCTTCAGCGGCTTTTCCTACCTATTTTTAATGTATTCATTTTGTGTGGGTGCACACATGTATATGCAGAAGCACTTGCCCCCACATGGAAGCCACAGGTTGACATCCAGATGTCCCCTTCCGTCGCTTCTCCATCTCATTCTCTGAAGGTAGGAGCTGCTCACTGAACCTGGAGCTCACTGAAGACGTGCTCATCAAGGAGATATAATTTATCCTGGATGACCCATGTCCTTCTCTCCATTCAACATAAGACTTCGAATCTCAGCCTTTGATGCATCATCTTCCTCCCCACTGAGGTGGTCATGTGATGATGCTTGTAGAGCTGGATCCTGGAATCAAAGCCTGTTGGTCTATGATCCACACTGTTTCTACAGCTGTCAGGCAAGGCAGACAGAGATATGAAACAGAGAGATAAGAAAACTGGCAGTTTCTTAAACACACACTTAAATTATGAATTTAGAAAGAGCCATAATTTGGGGGCCAATAAAATGTCTTAGTAGATTAAAAAAAAGTGCTTGCTACTAAGCCTAATGACCGGTCTGACTTCAAGCCCCAAGACCCCACATGGTGGAGAGAGAATAGACTTCATTTGTTTTTGGTTTTGGTTTTTTTTTTCTGACCTCCACATGTCCAGGACAAATCACCCATGTGTATGCAGGTACACACACACACACACAAGATAGATAGATAGACAGACAGACAGATAGGGTAATGAATTTTTTTAAAAGCAAACCTATTTCTATGCACCTAACCCAAAGTAAAAGAAAACATATAACCACAAAATGTTTGCCCAGCAGTGTTCATGGTACTCATGTCACCATAACTAAATTGATCATAATCCAAGCACTCTCCAACTCTGGAACAGATAAACAATTGCATTTTCAGACAACTGATCTACTCAGTGAATAGAAGAAACAAGCATGCAAGCAATTTGTATCCAACATACAAAACAACATCAAGGGTCTCGGAGAGCTTTCTTGAGAGAAGACATACGTCAAAGAATACAGTGGTATTTACACAAACGTCCCAAACCATACATTATGGCAATGATAAAAGTCTAAACTTCAGTTGCCTCAGGATTGGCACAGTTAGCCTGAAAGGAACAAATGACAAGTAACTGCATTAAGAGAAATATTGTTTATATTGACAAGGTACCATCTAACATTCTCAGCTGTTCTTGCCCTCCACCCATGCATGGGATTGTGTGCAGATTATACCATTAGGGAAAATTAAAATTGCAGTATTCTTGCAGACTGGTTAATGAACTTTGATTTCCCCATAGCTTAATGGAAATTATCACAAACACACACACAGAGACAGAGAGAGAAAGGGAGACAGAAAGAGAGCTAACAAGCCAACAATTAATTGATTTTATTGGTATTTATATAGTCCTTTCCCATTCTTTTATCTATATTCTTTTTCTGGCTGTTAGTAACAAAAGAAAAAGTTTATTAATGTCAAATTTATGAGGAGGCTGAGTCTACATTAGTACATTACTTATAATGCACATATGATATAAAATGCAACAATATAAATTTTCTTTTTAGAAAACCATGAGGCCATTTTTAAACCATTGTCAGCAGGATATATCACTTTGAGTATGCTACACATTTCCTTTAATTTATACAGAGTTGTGAGTAGACAAGCAAAATACCTGCATAGCAAGTAAGAGTGAAATCAAGAGACTATTCAAGGGGTTGGGAAATGGCTCAGTGGGTAAGCACACTTGCTCTACAATAATGAGGTTATAAGTTCAAATCCCCAGAGCCCTTGTGAGAAGCTGCCACAGCTGTGCATGCCTGAAACCCCAGCCGTGGGAGAGGAGCAGATCCCAGGAGCTTGCTGGTCAGCTGGGCTGGCCAAGACAGCAAGTTTCTCGCTTATGGAAGACCCTCTCTTGTGGCAATGAGGCAGAAAACAATAGAGAAAGATACCGGACTTCCTGCTCTGGCTTTCATGTAAACACAAATTGACACACAAACTTTGAGTATTTCATACATGTATACATTAAAATGCAATATACAGTCTCACTCTCTCCTCCAGCTCTCTGTCCTGCCCCTAAGACCTCCGTCTCCTCCCTTCACATCTTCTTTAGTAGAACTGCCCTTGTGTATGTGGCTGGGGACCTTCCACTGGAGTGTAGGAAACTTGCCAGTGGCCACATCCTTAAAGAAGAAAGCCTCTTCTTCCTCCAGTAGCTTTCAACTGCCAATAGCACCTGTAAGCCAGCTCTTCCTCAGATATTAAAATGTGAAAGTCCCTGTCCTTCCTGTCCTCCCCATCCTCCCCCTCCTCCCTGTGCTCCCTGGCTTTGGCTCCAGGAATTGCTGACAGCCTCATGGCCCTGGGTGCCATGCACACCCTCCCAGCTAGCACCTTAGCCACACCGTCATCATTTGTCTTTAAAAACAAGAGCACAGTTACTCTCTGTCACAAACTTCACTCTTCTATCTTTTCTCATGCTTATGCATTCTCGCTCCCTTTCTGTTTTATTTTAGTTGATAATTATGTTCCTGAAGGTCGCTGCCCAATAATGAGCGTCATTGAACCTTTCCTGTTTCCATGTTTTCTTAGCCTAGCGTCCATTGCTGCTTTCCTGGTAGTGTTTCCATTCACCCTTTCTTTCAATATTACTTAACAGTTATTACATCCCAGGAGCTGCTGTAGACATTGCTGATAAAGCAGGAAACTCCCATTTAATCACCCGGTAGATATGTTAAGTGAGAAAACAGAAAGCTAATGCGTTGCATGCCAGCAAGTGCAAATGCTACAGAAATGAATAAAGTAAGGACTGGGGAAAGCAAACAGTGGGCAGGAGACTGTCTCAGGGATTTGGAGAATGCCTCTCAGAAAGGGTTAAAGGAAGGAAAGTCCCTACAACAGCTAGTATGAGTCACTTCCAGAGTCCAATCTGCTAACCTTCCTTTTTCTTTTTCCAGTCATTCTTTTCTCCTCCATGCTTCAGCTGGTTCCATCGGTGTTACTTCTAGAGTCTCCAGCTTGCTGAATGCCCATTCTGCATCTTGTCTGCTGCTCAGCAGCCTGCAGCAGCTTCTCTCTGAGATCCACAAGCACAGTACTCTGACAGCATGGCCTTTAAACATCGACAGTTAACATCTTCATAAATTACCGTTTGTTTCCAGCAGTCAGATTAAGCATATCTAATGTCTTAAACTCAATATGCACCACAAATTTTCTTTAACCCAGATCTCACCTGATATGGATTTAAAAAGAAAATTGATGTGTACTCTTATTTGTCTTTAGAGGCAGGGTGTTGATATATGCTTAAGCTGGCCAATATGGGTACACATGTGCATGTATACACACATATAGCACACACCAAAACAAAAGAAAGAAAGAAAGAAAGAAAGAAAGAAAGAAAGAAAGAAAGAAAGAAAGAAAGAAAAAGAAAGGAGGGAAAGAGGGAGGGAGGAAGGAAGGAAGAAAGGAAGGGTAGGAAGGAAGGGAAGGATCTGTTCTAAGAATGATTAGTGAAGCCTGCAAAGACTCCCATGAGTGGACTCCCTCTGGCCAAATCTGGAAACATAAACATTGAAATATGTATAATAGCCCAGTAGATGACATGGGACACCTGCTGCTATGCTCATATAATAAAGTAAATGTACAAATTGAAGTATAATGAGGAAGCAGTTATTTAAATAGCCTAGCCAAAGTCTTCCACAAGATCTCTGTGAATTCCAAACAAAAGAACACAGCTTTCTCAGGGACATCTGGCTCCATATGCTCTAGCAATCCATGTGAGTTCCATCAGTCAAGGTTCCTCTCAGGTTGCACATCATCCCAGAAGCAGTGAAATGATCATAGAACATAGTGGGTGTTCCTGTCACGGCAGGAAACCTGAACATACTCATGAGGAACTCCAAAGATCCAAACTGAGGAATCTCCGACACAATACCTGGCCTTGGTCATCTGAAGTGTCAATTCACAAAATGAAAGGAAAACAGCAGCACTTCAGTTTGAAGGGGACTAAGACACATGAAGATCACAGGTTCGAGGTAACTCCGAGCTTCATTATCCCTTAAGCATCATTCCTGGAGCCTCCCGTGAAACGAGACTGAATCCATCTGTCCCAGTTTCAATATGAAATGTCCCCCTTGGGCTTCTGTGCCGAGGATTTGGTTTCCAGAGGGAGATGCTATTTGGAAAGAGGTGGTACCTAAGTAGAGAAAGCAGGTTACTGTGCACACACCCTGGGGAGATGTTCCATGTTCTTGGCTCTCCCTCTCTCTGTGTCCCATGATGCACTATCTCACTAAAGATTCGAGTACCAGGGAGTGACCCTGACTCCATGAGTCAAGAAGAGTCTTTTCTTCTGTAAGTTGTGTCTCACGTCAGCAACAGCAAAGCCTGCCATACAGCCTGAAGGCATCAGTGTCAAGTTCCTAACTTCATCACTGTTTTATGTAGAATATGTCCCTAAGTATCTGGGAGATATGGTCATCTTGATGTCAAGTCATTCTCAAATATATCAGAAAACAAAGGTCCTTTCACTGTACCTTCATATTCTTCTAAAAGTTGTGGTTATCTCAAGTATATCTAAACAATTAAAACAAAAAAGAGAGAGCACACATTGCATCTGTTTGAACTGTGCTAGCTACTTATGAAGCATACCTTTATTCTTCTTTTCATATTGTTATTTTTATGTTTTCTCTCTCTCTCTCTTCTCACTCCAGCTCCTCTTGTGTCTACCACCCCTGCTCCCTCTCAAACTCATGGCCACTGACTAGTTCTGGCTTTCATTATCTATCCTCTTTGCTCTATCTCCTAGAAAATTCTAGAATTTTCTGTGTGTTCCTCTCCTACATTCTAAAGCTTTCAATACTATTGAAAATTAGAGTGAAATTTCTTGTCAGTCTAAACACATAGAAGAAAACTTGTGTTTTTCTTCTTCAAGCCAAGGAAAAAAAGAAGGGGGGGGAGGGAAGGAGGGAGAGATGACTTCTGAAGAGCCAGAGTTCATCATGTTTAATCCAAGGCCTTCACGAACTGGCGAGAGGGCTCAGCAGGAGGAAGGGGCTTGCCACAAAGTCTGACAACTCAATTCCAATCTCCAGAACCTACATAGTGGAAAGAAAGGACCAACTCCTACAAGTTCTCCTCTGGCAAACTCATGTGTTTTGTGGTTTGTGTGCACACCACACACAAACACACACACTCAGAAAGAGAGGCAGAGAGAGATAATGTAATAAAAATGTATTTAAAACCTTCTGCAGATAATTTAGACCAATGTTGCTAAAAGGTTATTTTAAAGGGAAACTAGTGATCATCTTCAGTTTTATTACGCTCTGTCCATTGATGTTCTCCTTCATCTGACATACACATACTAGAGCCAAAATTCCTCCTGTCACCACAGCTTATTAGGAGCCCAGAGAGCCAGGCAAAAGGACAGGCCTCATTGATCATGGTGAAGATACACGTGATAGTACGGCCTTGATGTCAAACCTTACTCCATTAATACTAGAGTGAGTAAGTTATCTTATTTCTTGGCATTCGAAAACCCTCTGCAATAAAATTTCTATTTGCATGAGCTTCATAAATAATCTTGAATGATAATAAAAATAATAAATGATGAGCTTGGGAGATGGCTCAGTTGGTAAAGTGCCCACTGCACAAACATGAGGCTCCAGCACCCACATAGAAGCCAGGCCTGGAAGCATGTGTATGTGGTCCTGGTGCAGGACAGGAGAGAGATGAGCAAGCCCCTGAAGCTCACTGGTCAGCCATCCTGCCGAACTGACAAGCTCTCCCTTCAAGGATTGTAGTTAATATCCAGCTACTCCTCTCACACAGAAGTCCCTTAGTGCCTGCCTGAACACACTAGCTGACCGTTGTCAACATATACATTTAATACATTTCATTTTTTCAGTGTTTCACCAAACTGTATAACACAGACACAGTTCACTGCTGTGGGCATTGTGAAGGTGTTAGAACGGCATTTTTTTTCCAATACATCATTCACTCAGCAAGATTCCTGTTAATGATGTACACTGGAAAATGTCCTGTATGCACCCATGCTTGCTTCTCTCCTCTTCCAGGACAAGGCTAAGTTTTGTTAGGTCTACAAAGGCCAATGCTTTCCTCCCAACATGCCCCCACTGACAAGTTTTGAGACATGTATTTAGAAGAATGGAAGCTGAAGAAAATTATTTTCACAGTATTTAACACGGAAACAAAACAGTGAGACATGTTCTCCTGAATGTCAATGACTAGAATGAGCACTTCCAACTTTTGAAGAACAATAGATTCATTCAATTTCACACCACGAAGACTCTAAAATCAACAATCGAGAATATTTAAACAGTCACTCCTAGGCTGGCAAGATGGCTTAGGGAGGAAAGGCTCTTTCTGCCAAGTCTGTTGACCCGTGTTGGATTTCCAGAACCCACAGTGTAGAAAGAGAGAGCTGACTCCCCCAAGTTGTCCTCTGACCATTAACATGTGCATAATGGCACACATGTGCACAGACAGACAGACAGATAGCTGGATGATAAAAGTCCTTTAAAAGTAAGGAGTGCCGTTGATCTCCAGGTTACTAATTCCCCAGAGTTATCATTTAATACACGAAATTTGCTTTTAAATTAATTTTTAATACAAACTGTGTTGAATATCTACTTCTCTGTGCCAAAACTGTACTAAGACATGAAGAACAAAGGCAAATAACACAGAGCTATGTTCTACAGACCGTCCAAACAAATGAGAGCCGTAACAGGCCAGAGACCACAGCACACACGCTAAAGTCCTTGAAAGCTGCCAGGATGGAAGGGAAGGAAAACAGTCCTCAACGTTAGAAGTCCTGCCAGGCTTGACCCTCTGGTGTTGGGTGGCCAGCTGGAAAGGGGCGGGGGAAATGATGTGCCATCTCAAAAACAAAGTGAAAAGGACTTTTAAGAAGAGTCACGGGTGACATGGAGACTGAAGAAGCCACCCTCCAACCAGGCAGGACTCCTAGTGGAGGGAGGGGAACACCAAACCACCCACGGAAACTTTAAACCAACATTTACCCTGCCTACAAGATGAGCATGGATAAAATAGAGCAGAGACTGAGAGAGGGTCCAACCAATGCCTGGCTACACTGAGACCCACTCCATGGGAGAGAGCCAACCCCTGAGACTATTAACGATACTCTGCTCTGCTTGCAGATGGGAGACTAGCATAGCTGTCGGGCTCCACCCAGCAAAGAATCAAAACAGATGCTGAGACTCATAGCCAAACATTGGGTAGAGTGCAGGGAGCCTTGTGAAGGAGTAGGGGAAAGGATAGAAGGACCCAGAGGGGACAGGATCTCCACAAGAAGACCAACAGAGCCAACTAACCAGGATCCAGGTGGGCTTGTGGATACTGAAGCACTAACCAAGGACCACACATAGACTGGACCTAGGCCCTCTACACATATGTACCCAACAGGTATCTTGGTCTTCGTGTGGGTCCCTAGTAAGGGGATCTGGGACTGTCTCTGACAAGGACTCTGTTGCATGTTTTTCAATCATTTGCCTCTGGAGGGACAGTCTTGTTAGGCCACTGTGGAAGACGATGTATTCAGTCCTGGTGTGATTTGATGTGCTAGGGTGGGTAGGTGGAGGGGGCCTCCCCTTTTCCGGGGTGGGGGCTAGGGAAGGAGGGATAGGGGAAGAGGGAGGATGGAAGTGGGAGGAGAGAGTGGAGAGAGGACCACAGCTGGGATTTAAGTGAATTAATATTAATTAATTAACTAGAAGCATCAGAGACTCTTGTAGGCCTTTGTCAGGAAACCCATAAAGGAAGGGCATGCACACAAACCCAGAAACACATAGCTGTTGTTGCTTCCTGTACACAAAACAGTACTGAGTGGTGAAAGCCCTGAGTTTTATGAGTCATACTGAGATAAGAAAGCCTACATCTCTCAGTGTCTCTCTGCCACTATGCTGAGAATTTTTTTAACAGAAGTAGGAAACAAGGTCATTGTTCAGTTATAAAACACACACAGAGCATGTGAACCTCAGCATGAAGCCATGAATAATTAACAGTGTAAACGTTTGCTGGGGGGCTTATGGGAACCCCTGTAACACGGCACCAATCAGCAACTGTTTGGTTTGGTCTGCTCTCAACCAACTCCGCATTCTAAGATGAACAGCTCCAGGAAGCACACAGGCTGATAGGCGGCTGCACTGAGCATTTCCGGGCTTTTTGGCTCCTGATGTCTGTGCTAGCTTCTTCTCTTGTTGTGAGGAAACACCAAAACCAGGAAAAATAAGGGAGAAAGGGCTTGTTTGAGCTCACAGCTCAAGGGTGCAGTCCATTTCAGGAAACCAAGGCAACAGGAGCTGGAAGCAGCTGGTCATTCAGCATCCATGGTCAGAAAGCAGACAGCAATGGACAAGTGTTCAGAGCATCCTTACATGTGTGCAGTCTGACACCCCCACCAAGGAATGGTGCCACCCAGGTGGGCAACCACCACAGTGCCAAAGACATCCCAAAAGGCACGTGAAAAGAACGTCAGCATGACCAAATCTGGGTACTTCTCATGAATTTGGAGCAATATAAATACAATGGTATGAATTCTGGGTAGCTCTGCTTTGTGTTGTAGGGCCTCTGAGAAATGGATCTGTTGAGCTCAGATGAGTGAGAGGAACACAGTGAGTACAGTATAAATGATGAAGCATGTCCCTGTAAGAGCATGTAGGGATTGGTACTCAGCCCCGCCCTTTTCCTCCAAGATAAACTTCTCCACATATGGCAAAGTCTCCATCCTATTTACCCATAAATATATCCTCTGCTGCCACCACCTGGACTTCTTCACTTCACATCCAGTGCAGCTATGTCCCCTTTGGCTTCTCGGCTGGAGTGACAACTGTGTTTCTGACAAAGCCACGTCATCATCCCTCTCTCTCTCTCACGCTCTCTCTCTCTCTCCTCTCTCTCTCCCTCTCTCTTTCTGCAAACAATCCTCTTCAATAATATGGACTCTCCCATGGCCACCTAACCTCTACCTTGAAGCTCCAAACTGTCAGCTTTATAAACTTTTCCTCTTCTTAATTTAAAGATATGAATATTCAAACAGAGATGAGCATGTCTGTCCACACTGTACCATGCCGTCACTCTGCCATCACCTGGCTGTGCTCACCGTGCCACAATCCCACCTCTACATTCTTTATGCTCATTATCACAGTGTTCCCCCTCCCCCAGCTTCTGTGGGGTGACTTCCTCTTTCCATCTTCTCTGCCACGGCCAGCTGCATCGCCGTCCTGCAGAACCTCGGTGGCCTGTCTCCACCCACAGCAATGGTCACCTTACTGATACGTACTTGGTAAACCCACTTGGCGCACAAGCCCAACCACCTGAGTTTGATCTCAGGAACCCATAAAAGATCCAGATGTGGTGGCACACATCTGTCATGGCAGCTCTCCTACAGGAAGATGGGACACAGCCGGGAGACTCAGCTGGAAGCCCGTGACCTAGAGGGCACAGCACAGCAGCAGGGACAAGAAGGTCTCAGAAACAAGTGGAAGGAGAGACCTAACCCCCCGCCCCCAAAAGCTGTCTTCTCATGGCCGCACACTTGCTGTGGCCTGTGCATGCCAGAACTCACAAACATAACAAAATTAATCAAGTAATTTCAATAAAGACGTAATTGCTCCGGAGCTTGCTTGGGTAGTGCTTCCCTTTCAAATACAGCAGCATCTAAACCTGCAACAGTTTCCACCAGAGTGAAAACATTATGTTGCTGGAATCTGAACATGCAAGGAGAGTTTCGACCCATTCATTATTTTCTGTGTCCCTACTCATTCTCCCACCAGCTTGCCCTTCATTCTTGCTGTTTCTTTCTCTAGCAGAGTCTTCTCTGAGTGCACACTTCAATGAGGGTACTTTCCTACAGGCTCTCTCTCTCTCCCTCTCTCTTTCTGCAAACAATCCTCTTCAATAATATGGACTCTCCCATGGCCACCTAACCTCTACCTTGAAGCTCCAAACTGTCAGCTTTATAAACTTTTCCTCTTCTTAATTTAAAGATATGAATATTCAAACAGAGATGAGCATGTCTGTCCACACTATCGGTTGGAAAAGCCCTCTGTGAGCTCCATACTATCGGTTGGAAAAGCCCTCTGTGAGCCTCTGAGCAGTTTTTCATTGCTATCCAGCAGCCTGTTAATTGATAGATGCAGCAGCCCGGCATCCTAAGCGTTGTGAAGAAGGAGCCGTCCCTCATACCCACATCTAGCTCAACTGTTAGACGTGAGCTAAGCCTGACCGATATCTCCCTGAACTCTCTAGGGGCCGTCCTCAAATACAGGGGCAGATTCTTTGGGGGTTGGAGTTGAGTGATGAAGCAGCCGATGCCCAGAGAATTCACCTGCACCCTTTCTATAGGACATCCCTGGCTGCACCTTGCCTGTCCTCAGTCATAACCAAGGTATCTAGTGATGCTGCAGCCTTATTCGTTTGCTAATGAAATCTTTACCTGTTTAAACTAGTCAGAGTTCTGCATATGTAGCTTGCTAAAGAACTCTTTCCAGCTCCTCCTCTTCAGTAGCTAAAATCACCCTACCTTTATATTGTTTTGCATGTCTCCTAGTTACCTCCTGAGTTCTTATGGAAAGAAGATTTCTCTTACCAAGTTATCTCAGTAAATAGTAGTTTCTCAACAAAGATCACTGGATTGTTTAATTGATTGATTGAAATAGCTAAGAAAATCTTATATTTTATGTACTCTCTGGAATCCCCTAAGATATCCATGGGGATTTTTAAGACACTAATTTATATTTAAATTCTAGAAAAAGCAAGATAACTTTTGAAAGGATTTTTAGGTGGTAAGGAAACCAATGCCAAGACCAAAGCTATATGTCTCTGATTCATCTGTTTGAATTGAGGCCAGAAGTTTCTACAGTGAACTCTAAATCTGGAATCTGGAAGTTATCTAACATTTTTCAAGTGCAAGCCGCTCGACATCTTCCTGCCTGTCCTGCACTCTGTAAGGGCAGCCTGTCAGAGCTGCTTAAAAAGTACATTATTGGAGCAAGTAAGTTCCGTGGCAGCAAGGAGCCCACAGATTCGTGCTCAGAGTGCCAACAGGAATCCCATGTCCTGCTCTTCCTTCCTGGTGAAAGACTGTGAGAGAATGGTACCTGATTATTTAAGAGCACCCAGAGTACAAACACCAGAACCCTTTCTATATCTCCCCAGCATTGCTCACAGTAGCCACCCAGACAACCAGACGTAGGAACTATACCCTTTCCTGGTGGGGCTTCATTTCAGTGAAACAACACGTGCTACCTTGAAGCAAGTAGTAAATGAGACTGGCAGATGCCAATAAAGGTCAAGGACAGTCGGTCTCAACCTGTGGGTCACAACCCCTTCAAGGTCACATATCAGATATTTTACATATCAGGTGTTTGGATTATGATTCATAGCAGTGGCAATGAAGTAACTCCATCGTTGGGGGTCACCATATGTGAGGAACTGTATTAAAGGGTCACAGCGTTGGAAGGTTGGGAACCACTGCCATCTGACACCATACACATCTCTCTTGCAGTAGCTGCTGCAAGAACCAATCAGCCTTAGACAAGGCCAGACAGGTGGTCAATGCTGCATAAGAAAGCTCCCTAACTGCAGGACTGCTAGGCAGAGCTGTTTCCACAGCTGATGAGTCTAGAAAGCAGCTCTCTCTAGGTCCCAGCTGATGAGTCTAGAAAGCAGCTCTCCCTAGATTCTAAGTCCCAGATACTATAAGCACAAAACTAAAGCATCAACGGCATCCCTTTTCTGCTGGCCAGCCCCTCCTATGCCAGGATGCTACATCCCCATGTTGGTCTCCAGTTACTCCTGGGAATACAGGCAAACAGGTGGGGAAGAGCCAGGTCAGGTCAAGACCTCCGGGAGGGAGTCCCTTCAGGAGTAACAAAATGTGTAGCAAGAGGCTCAGTTTCCCATGACACCAGGCGTCTCCGCTGCTCCATGGTCTTCCGGGTACATCCAAGGGTTGCCTGAGAGGAACCAACTCACCTGTTTCCTCTCTGCTCTTCATCCAAAAAACATGGGTGAAGAGAATGGGTGACTCGAAGCTCCCATGCAACTCTGAAGTCCAATGACTCTCCGTCGTTCTCATTGAAAGTTTCCTCTGTCAAGTCATCCTCAAGCTGACAAAGTTCTCGAGGAATGGAAGGGGAAAAGAAAAAAAATGAAACTGCCGGTAAAGTCTCTTACCCTTTTAGGAAGAAAAAATAACATTTCCAAAAATAAGGTGTTACCTTAAATAGTTATCTGGCTGTCTTATGCATAACTGGATTTGTCACTTGAGAATAAATGTAAAAGTCAATCAAGAAGTTTCATAAATATTCTGAGCTCTTGCCACCCACCACCTCTACAAGGCATTCATTATATGGTGAGCAGAAAGCATTAGTCTCTCCGCCTTTGTGGGAAGATAATTGTAGAGTGTCCGATTGTGTTGGTTTGAATTAAGGGATCTCGACAACTTAACAACAAATTCTGGACAAAAAGGGTTTTGAGTCTCCTGAGCCACATTCCAGCTGTAAGGGGAAGCCCACCAGCATGTGGAGGCTTGGCTCAAGCCTCACATTGATGACAGCCAAGCACCTAGCTAGAAGCTACCGGCATCAGCTCTGTCATGTATGATGGCACACGATCCTGGAGAAGAAAGCCTTTAGGCAGGCTTGCAAGGAACTGGAAATTGTGGTGCTTTCTGAGTAGATACGATCAGGCATCCTCCAAGCTCGGCTCTTCGGAAACTCTATAAGACTTCTCTGGTGCACAGTCGGGGGAGCTGAGGGCTGAGACTATCAGCCTGACTCTACAAAGAGCCACTACCTACCCTGCCATGCCCTCTTGCCATGCTGACCTTTACCTACCAGTTCTACACCAAGTCCGAGAATCCAGTGGTTTCATCCCAAAGGAACTTGAGTTTCAAGTCAAGATCATTTCTTCTTCCCCCTCCCTCCTTTCCAGAGTCCACATTAAGCCTGAAATTTTCTTTAGAGCACTACTTCATTTCACAGAAAAGGCCCAATGGGTCAACTGGACATAAAAGAATCAACTATCTCAGAGATGCTAGGGAGTATCTGTTAAAAGATAGACACTTAAAATCATTGGGAGAGAGGAGGACAGGCTGACTGTAAGAGCCATTGTCAGTGGATGAATACAGTGAAACAGTGTCCTCAAGACCTAACAGGGTGCACATATGGACTCATGATGATTATGACAGTCATATACACAAGCCCTGCGCAAGCTCAAGCCAACCCTAATCTCAGCGTGGAAAGGAGAGAGAGAGAGAGAGATGAGGATACTGGCCACTAAAGCATCGGGGACAGGGAGGTTCAGTTTTTCTTTAAGAACATTGCCCTTGATAAGCCAACAGTGTTCCAGTGCAAGACCACGCATCCGTGAGCACATGGGTAGCACAAGCTGGACTTAACAGAGGAAAATTTAAAGTGTCACAAAGTTGAATAGATACAGAAAGGAGGTGGATCTAGGATGGGCTGGGGTAGGGGCAAATATGATCGAAACACATTATATAACATTCTAAAGGAACCAATAAATAAGTAAATAAATAATTTTAAAGGTTTAGTAAAAGCACAGACTTCCTATTGTGTATTAAGTAGAAATAGATGATCCAGGCATAATTATTCCAAGTGAAAAAAAAATAGAATTATCATGAAGCACAGCCATATTAAAGTGAGCAACCTACTTTCCATCCCATCCTTCCTGTAGCTGTGTCCACAGGAGAGGTCATCGGTTCAAGACTGAGCTCACAGTGCACAGAGTGGCCAGTGCTAGTTGGGAAAGCCCCAGCTACCAGATCTTGACCTTGTTCTGAGAGGTGACGGCACTCAGATAAGCACTTGATGTTTTTTTGATGGATTTGATGCAGAGCCCAGCACAGGAATGGAAACTGAGCATCAGAAGCAAACTGGACACGACTCCCTGCTTTGTTTGGCTGGAAGAAGCCAAGTGAGGATGTGATAAAATAAAGAAACCACACTAGCTAAGGAATAGTGAGATGACACTGAGCACCATTGTAAGATACAGGGGTGGGGTGTCATCATGGCTGACTGCTCAGGGCCCCACCTCTAGAGCCATTTGCATAAAACTCCAATGGCTCCTTGAGCCAGCCTGTAAGATTTACATAAGAACCCCACACAAATACTTGGCCTTCTGCTGCAGCCTCCACTCCTCAGAATACAACTTGCCACAGTGCTAAGGCTTACAAGTATGAACTCGTGCTGTGTCCGTTTGTACTCTTGGCAAAATGACTGAGCAGCCAGGCTCTGCTCAGTCACTTTGTGGCTGAAGGATGGTGCCAATTCTGCTCCCTACAATATCACAGTTTTGCTGGTGAGCCAGTGCCGATTGCTAACTAATAGAATGCTGCAAGACCTGGACTCACCTCTGCTCTCCTTCCTTACCACAGCCTGACCATACTTCAGAGCAGGATTGACAACTAATGCACTTGCTGCTGACAGCTGATAAGATACACACAGGAATGTGTGTGCACTAACAGGCGCAGGGCATGGCTCCCCAGCTTCTGCCACACCTCACAAAGCGTGTCTCTGCGGCAGACAGGGGCTCACCTCGTGAATCTCTGTCACTGCCCACATAAACTGTCTCATGTCAGGGATTTAACCAGAACTGCAGACTGACTGAGCCGACGTACAGATCACTTAGTCAGTGATATCTATTGACCACCCATTCTCGAGGCAAACTATCAGGCACAGCATCTGAAAGTAGATGGGACCCACCCAGATTTCAAGATGTACAATGAAAGGCCACACAGCACCTGTTTTCGGAAGAAAATGTCTACCGTACAGCATAAAGCCTCCAAAGAACTTAATTCCCTTTCTTCCAAGAGCAATTAAGAGGAAGCAGAACATGCTGGAAAATGGAGGCCTTGAAACTGGAGGTGATTTATGCCGACTTCCTACTCTCTAAGGATAATAACAGGTAGTAAATCCTAAAGTAAGCAGAGTCGGCAGCAGGGAGCCTTTCAGAATTTATTTTGTTCTAGATTAGCAATGATTAAATCGTGCAGTGATTCACTTCAAAATACCATGGTTTTCCACACTGCATATGTTTAAAACATTACTTTTCTCTTTCAGCTTAAAACAAAGAGTATAATGCTGTCATTTTTTTTCCACAATAGTTCCTAGATTTCTCTTCTCTTCCACAGCTGAGAAAGAGATTTCTTGTCCAAAACTCAATTTTCACATCTGTAAGACAAGTAAATTTATTCTCTGTCTTCGATGAGAGTTTACGTGACTTGGCACACCAGGGACTTTGCCTCAGTTTAACCGGGGTCTTGTCCAAGAGTCACCTGCCTACACAGCTAGATCTCTATTATTAAACCAGGCACAAACAAGATGTTGGAACAGCCTTCTTCCCCTGGCCTCTGTTTTCCTCTCAAGCTGTCTTCATTTCTCAGTGTCACTATTGGGGTTCACCCCCCCGCATTTGGTGATCTAAAAGAATCTGCAAGAACAATCAAGCCTGCCTTCAGCCAGCCCAGCTCAGCCTAAGATGACCAGGCCCTGGGACAAGGTTTGAGGGATGCTTCCTCGATCTCCACAGAGGAGCTCATTCTCATTCTGACACTACCACTCAGGGGTCATTTTACAGCTAGAACAAAATGCCCAGTGCTGCCCCTTAATTGATGTTAATGGGGTGAAATTTGTTTCAATTTGATAAACGTGGGAATAAGGTAAGTTCGACCCTGTAAATGGAAATAACGTTCAAATGCTAAACACGGCCGGTGTGTGCGCGAGTTAACATGTGACATGTTTCTGTACGATGCCACCCACACACATTTCAAATCCTTGCCTCTGACACACGCAGGCCTTGGCTGTCACTCATTTTCTCCTCCAGTCCTGTGAGATCTGGCGCATGTCTCCCTCTGAAACTAAATCCAGCTATTTGTCCTACTCATGAAGCTTATTCTAATTTAAGGCAATTATGAGAGTGATAGTCTATTTCCTTGAGAATGATAATTTTTTTCATCTGCTAAAATGAGACAAAAGGCTACAGATACAAGGCTATGGCCAGATCCTTTGTGACAGGAGGAACCTGGCCCAGTCACAGCAGCCGTCAGCCCTGAAAGTACAGCCTCATTCGGGACAGCCCGTGTCAAGCAGAAGCCTCTCTGGGTTTTCATTCTTCAGTGCCTCTTTTCTGTCCCTTTGACATTGTTCCCTCTGCTTGATGAGTGAGGCAGAAATGAGTGGGAAAGGGGGATTCATTTCCCCACCTTCCCTGTATCCTCTCTATCATCCTTCGTGCCCACAGGAAATACAGCTTTTTCTTGCTGTCCCACAGAAAAGTCATTCATCACCTCCTTCCTCCTAAGCCATGGCCTTTTCTGTCATAAGCATTTTTGGGCTTCCTTTTCCACTCCCTACACCAGCAGTGGAAAGGGGGGCACAGGGGACCTCAGCCAGGCTCACCAATATGCCCCTTCCATCTATTTCTCTTCGTTGTGATGCTAAATCTGAAAAAGCCTAAGGATGAAGGGAGACATTTAGGAAGTAGGTACTTAGCTCCACCTGGATAGACAGTGTAAGCTCACTGCATGCAGAAACACACACAGCCACAGGTATGAAAGTGCTGTCCTATTAGCCTTGCTGAGGTCATCTGCTACTGCTCACGTCATCCCCTTTTTCCTTAGGGTGGGGTCAACATGACATTCGTCATCCAGTGCAGAACCCTTTCCCTTCACACTCAACACTATCGTGCACAGACTCTGCCTTCTGGCATCACCTCGGTTTCCTCAGAAACGATCAATCCTTTTCGTTCACTAGAACAAGGCAAAGATTGAAGACGGAAGTCTCTGGTAGCCCCTCTCTGACAGGAGTGCACTGGTCAAGTCCTTCCGGGATGATCCCGTTTCTTAGAAACAGATCGTCTCACGGTAGAAGGAACCAGCACGGAGCCTCTGATCGAGACATTCCTCTTTCCACCAGCAGAACCTGGATAATATGGAAGGGATCAGACAGTCTCATCCCCTCCGTCAGTATTCTCCTGACATCCTTAGTGAATGGGATACAAGGGTGCATGTCAGAAGCCCAGAGAAACACATGGAGTGTTTTTAGGATGTGTTCAAACTGAGCTGGCAAGATGGCTCAGTAGCTAGAGGAGCTTGCGACCAGGCCTGACAACCTGAGTTCAGTCCCAGGAACCTGAAGGGTGGAAGGCGAACCAATGCCAGCAAGTTGTCCTGTGGCCTCCACACACAGGTATATTCACAGAAAATGATGATGATGATGATAAATTTATAATGTGAAAAAATTGTATCTAGATTATTACCCAATAAAGTATAGCTAGTTCTTCATTTAAAATAAGCCTTTTGTCACCCTCAAAAATTTTGTGGCCTTTTATTATAAAGTCAGTGTTGCTAACAATCAGGTGCATGACTTGGCACAGTTCAACACAGTGGTAGCTAAGACTGCACTTCTGCAGTGCCAAAGCAGGTGTGTGGTAAGCCTGACTCAGAAGAGTTATTGTTCCTGTGTTAGCTGTTCACAGTTGCACACTATGTTGCTGAAGACAGACTCTGTGCTGAAGAATTAGGTAGGAAGTTTATGGGGCTTGTGTTTGTCCTATATGTAACACACACAATGAAAAGAATAATCACGAGATGAGCACGGGTCAAACCTGGGTGCTTATTTAGAAGCCTTTTCAATATTATGTTTCCTAATAACCCTTAGGTGTTTCTTTCTACAATTATTAGTTCATTACTGGCCTGGGATTTTATGGAAAATAAGTAATATGTTAACAGTCCTAGACTCTGATAAGTATAATTTGGGATCATTTTTATAGAAATTCTCAATAATAACTCATCATAAAGCCATTATAGCTCTGATCCTTTCTGGAAAATATCATCCTTTGGAAACAACCTCTTGTGGCATGAGAAAAAAATGCCCTTTGAATCATAGATAGGACTTAATTTCCCTCAGGTCAACCTGCAGGTCATTGAAAATGCTTAAATAAGTCACGGCATCCATTTACCATCCATTGGATGATGCCCATGACCCTGGAATCAGCCTCCAGTTCTCTCTCAAAAGAAATTAAGCTGCTGTCCACTTCATACAGCCTTCTGGACAACTTAAACTTGTAGAATCAGTGCTCTAGGGGAGAATGAAGCTTTAGAAACCACAACTTCAATATTCCAGAGTTAAGCAGTAAAAATGGCATCCCTAAAACCATACACTATTAGCTGTAGAACCCAAGTGGAGAGCCTGGTCCTCCAAGTTCCAGGGAACCCACACCTGACTTGGCAGGGAGGAGCAGACACCAGAGGCCAGGAGGCCCAGAGAACTGGCACAAATCAAAATCACCAGACTAAAAAAAAAAGAAAGAAAAGAAAAGAAAAATGACTCCTATTGAGATTCTGCTATGCTCATAGACAGGAGCTTGGCCTATTCACCTCCAAATAGGCTCCGTCCAGAAACTGATGGAAACAGATGCAAAGACCTACAACCAAACATTAGGCAGAGCTCAGTGGACCCTGCAGAAGACTGGGGAGAGGGGAGGGATTGTAGAAGCCAGAGGGTCAAGGACACCATAAGAAAACCCACAAAATCAACAAAGGCAGACTCGTGGGGGTTCACAGACACTGAACTGACAATCAGGAAGTCTACTTGAGTCTAAGCAAGGTCCTCTGAATATAAGTTACAGTTGTGTAGCTTGCTGTTCTTGGGGGCTCCTAACAGAACAGGAGCTGGTTCTGATGTTTTCGCCTTTTTTTGGAACCGTTGTCCTCCTACGGGATTGCCTCGTCCAGCCTAGTGTGAGTGGAGGTGCCTAGTCTTACTGCAACTTGATACGCCATGTTTGGTTGATAACCCCAGGAAGCCTGCCTTTATGAAGGGAAGGGAGGAGGGGAAGGGACTAGGAAAATAGGAGGGAGGGGAAACTGCAGTTGGGATGGAATATGTACGAGAAAAAAGTAAAAGAATAACCTCTGGCTTCCACATATGTGCTACACACAAGTGCAGGCACATCTGCACACGCACACCCTTACACCATGAAAAACAAGTAAAAATAAATAAATAAGTTGGTTTGTTCCATTGCATTATATTGGGTTTCAGATTTGTCTTAGTCAGAGTTCCTATTGCTGTGATGAAATACCATGACCAAAAATCAAGTTGGGGTGAAAAGGGTTCATTTAGCTTAAACTTCCACACTATAGTCCATTATTAAAGTCAGGACAGGAACTCAAACAGGACAGGAATCTGGAGGCAGGAGCTGATCAGAGGTCATGGAGGGTGCTGCTTTCTGGATTGCTCCTGGTGGCTTGTTCTGCCTGCTTTCTGATAGAGCTCAGAACCAAACCAACCCACAGCAGGTCGGTGCCTTCCTTATCAATCACTAATTAAGAAAATGCCCTACAGCCCGATCTTATGGACGCATTTTCTCAATTGTGGTTCCCTAATTTCAGATGACTCCAGCCTGTGTCAAGTTGACATAAAACTAGCCAGGACAAGATTCCGGGTTATTATCTGTTTACTTGAGAGTGTGTTTAAATGTACTCTCTAAAGTATTTTGTGCTCTGCTTTTTTTATTTACAAGCACTTTTTATTTCCATTAGATAGTTACATCTCTTGAAATGTGATATTTGCGTGGTCAAGGAGTATTTTATATGGAGATGCCACTCTTCCCTATGGCAACCATGTTTTCCTGTAACCCAAGACACAATGAACATACCTGTACATATATTTGTGCACAAGGATTTCACTACCTCGGTTGGGTTAATTCTGAATATACCATTAGATTATTAATCATTAAGTAATTTTGGGCCAAATTATTCTCAGAACAAATTGTCCCTATTGCTCTCCTATCAGTTGTGAATGGGAACAGCTCTAATCTCTCTACACACAATCTAGCAGGCCCTCTTCTTCTTCTTCTTCTTCTTCTTCTTCTTCTTCTTCTTCTTCTTCTTCTTCTTCTTCTTCTTCTTCTCTCTTCCAACTTTCAGGATGAAAAAAAGTTTTTCATTTTGCTTTAATTTTCCTCCCATGAAGGAACATTGACCCTTTCCATGGGATGAGATAGAGCCATGCTCCTGTCTCAGCACACTCTGTGGTCTCAGCTGTGTGATAAGGTTTTCTATAATACCCATGACAGTCAAGGCTAAATGGACAAGTCTACTGTGAAACTACACGATAGAGCATTTTTAAGTCTAGGCCTCTCCTTGAGCGAAGCACTTGTAAAAATAAACATAAGTTCCTAAAGCAGTTGTTTTTCATTGTACCTTTAACAGCAGCAACATATTCTCGGATTTCTCTTCTACATTAGTCAGTTTTTATCCTTTTAAATTTTATTTCTTTTTATTTTGAGTATGTTTTGTAGGATGCAATTGCCACCACACAGATGGGTCCTCAGGTTGTCAGTCTTGAGAGAAATCACCTCCACACACTGGGTGGTCCAGCAAAGCCCAGAGCTCTTTAAGTTAAAATTCCATTAAGATAGCTCTTTATTGTAGTCTCTATATGAAATATAATAGAGTAGAGGAAATATAAATTACTTAAAAATTAATACTTAAATTCCCTCTCAAAGTTATTATTTAGCAGAATATTACACATGTAATTTTAGAACTAAGTTGTACTTTCCAAATTATTATTAAGAAGAAAGGCAGCTAGCTTTGTGCCCAATGTCCTGTCTTTTTTTTTCCTTGCCTGAACACTCCCACATGCTCACTAATATTTCCCTTGAGGCTTGGCCTCTTCTTTCTGCTAATATTTTTTACTTGTGCACTCAGGCCTAGGTTAAGGCTTTGCAGGCCTGTAATAACCACCATAGTGTGGTCCCAACTGACGCTAAGAAGATGGAAAGCCAGGGCGGTCAAGGAACATCCTGAGTCATAAGGTGCTGTCCTTTGGCCTGTGAACTGAACTCACTAACTCTGGCCGATTCACACAGGCAGCACAGCAGGTCCCACATCCGTATCACTTCAGTCCTGATTCATCCATGTGCTCCAGACCCCGCATATCCGAGACTGTCAGGCTTTGCACATGGACACTCTCAGCTGATCTCTCCTTAATGCACCCAGTCTCACACCCTCGGCATCACTAGCTGCTTTGGGATAATGCAAGGCATAAAAGGTGTGCTAGCCTATGTCAGGTGCCAAGGATCCAACTCTCAACAAAGATCTTTAAATACAGAGATTGTATCTCCTAGAGATGTCAGAAGTTCCACCTGTGAAGTCTCTCCAACATGGCTGCCCAAACATGAGATGAACAAAGACAAAACATGTCATAGGAATAAAGGAAAGCCCGCAAAGCCCCAGCCAGGCTCACGTAATGTCAGCAGCTAAGGGATGCTGAGAATGGGAGAAAGAGTCTTTCCCAGGGAAGAGCACATCCACGGGTTATCCAATACCAATGGTCAGCCCTGAAAACATTTACAGGCAACACTATTCACACTGAGCAGACTCTATTTATGTATTTAGGAATATATGTAGATATGTCATATTGTGTATCATACCATATTTAATCAAAGTTAATGAAAAATGAGGCTATGAATATGAAAGGGAGCAAGAAGGGATATACAGGAGGATTTGGAGGGAGCAAAGGGAAGGGGGAAATGACGTAATTATATACTAGTCTCAAAAATAAAAAAAATAATAATTTTAAACAGGGAAAAATAAACACAGACTGTCATTAATTTGCATTCTACGAGGGAAGAAAGGAAAAAAGATGTCCACAGTGTCATCACTGACAAAAGGGTGCACACAGGGTGCGGCGTGAAAAAGTGAAGTTCAGGGGAAGAACACTGGAGGGTCACAAGTGAGACGTGAAGGATGGTGGGAAATTGCCACCAGTAGGTAGGGCAGCACGTTGCAGGACGCTGAAGGAGGCAGAGTGCAGCTGGAGGGACATCTGAGCAAAGTGAAAACAAGGAGGGAAATGTAGAGTGGAAGTTAGAGAGAGAAGCAGCAATCAGATCAAACTGGTCTCTTCCTCTAAAACATCCCCCAGATTACCTCCCGGCTCCGTTTGAGATAATGGCAGTAGTTTGCCAACTGGCTTCTTCCTTCTCATACATTCTCCTTGTCTTGCTTTGTCTCCTGCTGTTGGCCTTTTCTCACATAGAAATGTTCCCTTTGCATTCTGTGTGGGAGCCCTCATCTCTAAATTGCTCTCAGACTCGACGTTGGGGGCAGCTGTACTGCAGCACGACGCAGAGTGACACTCCCAAACATCCCTGGGTCTCTGGTCCTCAGCCTCTGGGTGTTTACTGCCAGCACTGATCTTGACGTGGCTTTCCTTCCTCTTCACCCAAAGGCTCAAGGCTTGCAGGTGAGTTCCCTGTCACAGTCATCACTTCAGAGAAGAAAACGACCAGATACTCAGTTCTCAAGGTACTCCAGCGCAACCTTCCTCGGACCGAGACCCAGAGCTGAGTCGTTGAGTGTCGATGTAGATGAGACTAAGATCATGCAGAATGACGTGAGCTTCAGTCTCACCCTCCAGTGAGTAAAGATGGCTCCCTTCCACAGAGTAAGCCCCTTACACCATCACAACCTGGCCTGGCAAGGGGCCTGTGGAAATAACAGTTGGGTGATGACCAGGGTGAAAAAAAATTCATTGTAACAATTAGCTTTTTGGTGAAGGAGAGGGTTTTCAGCTCCTGTCAGGGTACATACGCTGTTAACCAGTCTAGACACCTCTGTGCCCACCTCACATAACCATACACACTGGGCTCACATCTTGGTGGACAAAGCCAAAGAAGTACAGCTGAGAAAGAACAGAGAGACGACATATTACGTGCAGTGTGCACAAAAAACCCAAGAGTTACTTGCAACCGTTGCTCCACCTAGAAAAGAAAGCAGATATTTTAGAAAATTTATTGTCATAAAAGAAGGAACTTTAGGGGAATACACATTCATTGCTGAGTATGCTCAGAGGAGGAGCACATCCCTGAGCGTGCTCAGTCTAAGAACACAAAAAGGGAAGATGCTAGACGCGTCTAAGGCACGCTTAGTTCAGTCATGATCGTTTTGACTGTCTGTGTGACATAGTCTAGAGTTGCCTAGAAAGAAGGTCCTGGTGCAGCATTGCCAAAATCAGATTGGCTTGTGGCATGTGGATGAGGGATTGTCTCAATATGCTAATTGATGTGAGAATTCCCGGCGTAAAGGCTGAGAGCATGAGTGTGTCACTGTGCCTCTGCTCTTGGACCTTGTGATGTGACTTCCCGCCTTGACTTCTCCACAGTGATGGGCTGCAACCTAAAATTGACCAAATGAGCTCTCTCTTGCCTAAGTTGCTTTTTGGCTGGGTGTTTGTTGCGGCAACAAATGAAACTAAAACAGAAACAAACAAACATCATGGAGTGCATGTTTGAAAGGCTAAGGTGGTGGCTTGCTCAGTTAGTGTATTAAAGATGTGTAGACATACTTGGCTTTTCCCAAAATGTCGTAGCTGAGAAAAGGGAGATGCTTTGAAGTGTTAATAAAGAACCTTGCCTCTCTGAAACCTGTGTTACTTGTTGGCTAGCCCAGGACCACAGCTGGCCGTCTTGCAAGGCAGCTATGCTTTCACTGAGAGATCCTAGCTCTGCCCTGTGGGCTACCCAGAGCCTGGCACCACAGAGGATTTCCTTTCTGCCTCTCTGTAAGTGTGGTAATTGGTTAGCCAAAAGGACAATGAATTTGAAAGCTGTGCAGTCATTCCCCAAAGCAAACTCTTACAAAATCTTCTTTTAAAAGACAAAGGGGCAATTTTCACTCCCATATAATTTTTAAAAGATTGGAAAGAAAAACAGGAAGGTGCACATTTTCTAAAGGATGAATGTGTCAGAAATGGGAGAAAGCAATGAATCTCATGCCTTGACAGCCACCTCCAGTGCAGTTTCTAATTGTTCTAATAACTCATTTTTATTGGGAGATCAAATTACCATCACAGGAAATGATATCCTCTCAATACCTTATTAATATCAACTATATTCTTCAGAAATTGATATCTAAAGCAGAATTCAATTGGGTCACACAGACGCACGTTCAACTGTACCACTGAGCTGAAGTGCGCTGCTCACAAAATGTCTATAATTATTGTAATTCTGCTTCTCATTTAAATCTGAAATTACACGGCAGACATCCCTTTCGTGACAAAGACACTTCTAAAGGCCAAAATGTTTTAGACATGCTGGTGAGAATGCTTTTGATTGGAAGTTTCTTGGACACAGCTGCAGCATTTTCTAGTGAGGCTGTGCTTGTGTGTTTTGATTCTGCCAGGAACATTTCAGGATCTGCTGTTTTGATTACGGCATTGTGCAGCAGGCCAGACTGATGATTAATTTGCATTATTAAGATGACTAAGTCTCCCTTCAGATGGTCATTGAAAATCTACCCTAAGCACAGCCTTGAGAGTGCCTGGACTGCAGATCAAGGCAGGTGCAGAAGAGGTGCTGGGTCATTCCATTTAAGCAATGTGCAGCAACGTCCTGTAGAACAACCTGACTCCTGAGAACTCAGAAGGTGGTGGGAAGAAAAGTCATACCTGCCGTGTTCTGGGGTCATACAATGAATGTGTGAATGAAGTCAGTCACTAACCGGAGAAGTGGCAGCCCTGTAAGACAGGCACTGGTGTGGCTGAAGGGGACATAACCTTCTGTTACAACCAACACTCCAGCGTTCTTAGCCAAGAGGTCAGCTGGTCAGCAGTGTGCCCTTGTGGGCATGGGAACCCGTGTTCTAGTTTGCTTTCTGCTGCTGTGATGAAACACTGACCAAAACCAACACAGGAGAGGGCTTATCTCATCTCACCAGTTACCGTGCGTCACTGGAGAAAATGAGGACAGGAACCCATGGCAGGAAGCAAAGCAGAGACCATGGAGGAAGAATGCTCACTGGCTTGTTCTCGAGCTCACGTTCCTTACCATCTTATACAGTCCAGGCCCCACACAGCCCAAAAACAGTGCTGCTCACAGTGGGTTGAACCCTCCACATACATTAGCAATCAAGAAAATGTCCACAGATGAGGAAGGAACTTAGAAGACATGAGTCACACAGCTCTCTCACCAGTACCTTCTCTTTGAGATTCATAGAATCCACAGCATCCAGTGGCCCACAGACTACAGTAGCCCATGTCAGAACAGCAAGCTCCACATTTGCGATTGCTTTGTGTCAGCCTATCTGCTATGCCTCCCGTAACTCTGTATCAGCCTTAT
>CM053764.1:41399956-41420151 GCA_028658305.1 Pachyuromys duprasi
CCTGTTCCTTTAGGCAAGATGGTCCTTGGTGGTAACTGGCTTCTTATTCTTCTGTTTTCTAGTTTTTCAAGTAAATGCTTTCCCTTGTTTCAACAATTTCTCCTCAAGTCCGTGTTCTTTCCTTGGATTTCCAATTGCATATTTGCCTGTCACTATAGGCTCCACTATAGGCTCAGACTGAGTTGGCATGGGACCCCAAGTCTTTGGTCTGTATTATTACTCAGTTAACACGAGCTTCTCTTTCTTGGCTGGAAGAATACATTCTTGATAATGTCTCCAAAAATACCTTATGGTAGTCTTCTGTCTCCACCTCCTGTTATTGCTTTTTTAGAGATAAGCCCCATCTCTCAACCTGGATTAGTATTTCCTTAGAAGGACACACTGTTCTATTCAATTATGTTTTATCACAGTCCAATACAAAAGGATGGTCAATAACTATTTATGAATAGATGAGTTTGATCAATAAACAAATGTCACAGAATGTAGAGAATGAAGAAGCCCGTATGCCTTTGAGTCCTGCGTCTGCCGCTGACATCGTATTTATCAGAAGTCTTAGATGGACACATCTATCACTCCTTGTGTAATCTGATGATAAATCATCACAGAAATGTTTGAAAAGAGAGGGTAATTGCTTTTTATGAAGAGTGATGACTCTGCTCATACTGAGGAAAGCTGTGTGCTGATTATAATTATGAGCTACTTCTAACAAGAAGCATAGCAGTAATTTTGAAGTAGTCTTCTACCATAGAGTCTTACCATAACTGGATGTTCACCTACATTAGAACACATCTAACAGCAGGGACCCAAGGCTCTGAGGATCACAGGGTGTGGGCATCCCTCCAAGCTTGAACCTGAGAAGCTGCTTACGCCTTATTGTGTAGAGAAGATACAGGAAATGGGGACCGCTATCCGCAGCATATATTTTGGGCAGTTCTTTGGACTTTCAGCTTGTATGAAGGAACTAGGGAGGTGTGCATCAATTTGGCACTATATGACAAGTAGCACCCTAATAAGATCTCTTCCACTACATAATAAGAGCACCTGCCACATTTCACATAAAATCATCTGTGAATGGCCTCAAATCACATATAAAATCAGCAGCTTCAAAGTTGCAAGAAGTCCTCAGTAGCTTCCTTTTCCTCAGAGATGTCATCCGGGTAGAGCAGTATAAAATGTGTGAATTATACACACTTTTCTGTACGGCCCAATCTGAGGGCAGCTGTGTGGCTGAGCTTTGCATTGCAGTGAAGGAAACCAAACCTGGTTCCAGCTAACAGGTTACTGATCAGCACTATTTCTTTGTTAATATCATTAATTTAAATTATGTACGTGCATGTATGAAGGTCTATACACATGAGTGAGTAACAGAGGAGTCCAGATGAGGATGTCAAGCCCCTGGAGTCACCTAACACGGGTGCTGGGAAATGAACTCAGGTCTTCAGGGAAAACTGTACTCACTCTTAACACCTGAGCCATCTCCCCATGATCAACAGTTTAAAGTAAATACTGTAGAAATATGTTTTTCTACACTTAAAATGTTCAAGCTGTTTTGGTTTGCATAAATGTCTATCAGAAGTCATGACTGCTTTCTGATAGCTTCCTTCGCCAGTGGCACACAATTCTGGCTAGCTTTCTGAGGCACTGACTATATACAAGAATCAAGTAAATTTTTCAGGAAAAAAATGGGGTTGAAGGCTCTCCCTGAGGAAGCTTATGATGAAATGGGGACATTAGTCTCATTGGTTACCATTAGAACAGGCAGGCAACACAGGGCTAGAAAAATGAGATGATCTGTGAGCACAGAAAGACATGACACCTTGTGCCAGAGGCCTGCCGTCCCTGGAGGACAATCAGCATGTTGGAGACAGAAGAGCTGGATAAGAAGCAAAATCAGGGAACCACTTTAAAGGAGACTGTTCTATACATGTGTAGGAAGTAGAAACAGAGGGAAGTTCAGAACTTCAACTGGGTATGAAAATCAGAAGCAGATCCTTTGAAAAGTCCATTGTCATTCCAACAAGTGAAGGCCCTCTGCTCTGTAGGAACTCATGCAGAACACGCTAGGTAGGTACCAGGCATCTCCTCTCATGGCAGCATCTGCAGGATGTTAGCAGGTGCTAGCAGAGGCTCAAGACCAGACAAAGACCAGAACAAGCTATCGGAAATGATAATGGAGCAAACTGGAAGTGTGTATTATGTAGACAATTGCGAGTACTTGAATGATGACAGTGGTCACTGATGTCAGAATGGATGGTTCATTTTACATCAACAGCAGATTCTACCCTGTGACTAGCAGGACCTTGGAGCCTGGCACAGCTGCCCGCACCATTAATACCAGCACTTAGAGACTGAAGCAAGACCTCAGTGAGTTCAAAGCTTCCTTGAGTGACCTAATGAATTCTAGATCAGCCTGCGCTAAAGTCAGACTCTGTCTCAAACAAACAACATGCAGAAAATAGGACTTAGCATGTCTGAACTGCACTTGTCACCTGTGCAAGGAACAGTCTTGACTGACCTCCAGTAATCACCTCTCCAAAGTTTCCACACTTCTCCTCTGCAGAAGGGTGGGGCCAAGATCCTGAGTGTGCAGCTGCTGGGAGAGCTCCTAGCATGCCTGCCTCTACTTACAATGCTGAAACATTGCATGGCTGATTCTGACTGGTGCAGGCTAATCCATAACTTGGGGAGATCCCACAACTAACACGGTGGCAGTGGTCAGTAAAGAGGATTTTAAAGAATTGCACTGAGAGCACAGAGACCAACCAAAGGCCAGGGATGTTACACAGACAGAATAACATGTAGTTGAGTGATATTCAAATATGAGCACCAAGAAGCAGTCGTTATCACTACAAATCAAGGTTCTTATCAAATAAGAATAGTTAACACTGCTGCCAAATCAAGTATTGTCACCTTAGCTGTAAACAGTCAGTGGAAACACTATTAAGATCAAGGAAGATCTTGCTCTGGCTGGCCAGATAGCTCAGTGCTTAAGAGTACACTGGCTGCCCTTCCAGAGTACCTCGGTGTGACTCCCAGAACCCACATGGTACCTCAAAAGTCTCTATAGCATCAGCCTTAGGGGCTGCCACACCCTCTTCTGGCCTCCATAGGCACTGTCTGATATGGTAGAGACAGGCATACATTCAGGCAAAAGACTCAGATTTATAAAATAAAAATAAAGGTTAAATTTCTTTTAAAAGAGAGCTGGCTAATAATTACATAATTCTGATATGCATACATTAGGGTTTAGTGTAAAATTCTTTCAACATTTCTGCAAGTTTGGGCATTTTATGATTTTTTTTAAGGCAAGAAAATGTCACTGAAATTCTTCGTGAATGATTTTTACATTCCTGTCAAGAGGTCAGTTAGCATTAAGTTCTGGCTGGTTACCCAAGATAAAATTATTTCCTAATATTGGAAGGGTATGGTAAAAGCTTTACTAGACACCTGTCAGCAGTTACAGCTGTTAATGTGGTAGAGGGAGGAAGCTGTGAATATTAAACAATAAAATAAAGGAAGGGAAATGAATATTGTAAAAGATCAATTGTTTAATGAATGGTAATAGTCTGATTTACAAGAACAAATCTGATTTGATGATGCTGTTATAGAAAAATGTTGTTTATCAGCTTTAAGCGCTTTAGACAAAGTTGAGAAGGTCAGGGGAAAGTCCATCTCATTTACTAATAATGTACAAGGGTCTAGGAAAGCCTTTACAGATTTCTTAGAAAGATTAGTATCAGCTGTAAACAAAGCCACATCAGACCCAGAGACAGAGGTTGATAAAGACCTTACATTTGAGATGTGAAGAATGAATGTACAATAGTTGTTAGACCATTAAAGTCATGAGCAGAACCAACGGAAGAGTGGATGTGCTTCATTTTACAGAACCCTAGTGGTACTGGTTCACTATCAGAAATGAAATATGATAGATGGACGTTTCATTTTGCAGAATTTGGAAAACTAAAGTATGTGCATCATACCACAGATATACACATTCGGTATTTCGATCAGCAACTGTATTAGTTCTGAAAAAGCTGATTCTGTAATTTCACATTTAGTAGAAATGATGGCAATTATGGGGCAACCTGCACACATTAAGGCTGATAATGCTCCCACATATGTATCCAGTAAGATGAAGCAATCCTTGCATATTATAATATGAAGCACTTTACACATATACCACACAATCCTACAGGACCAGCAGTTGTAGAAGATCTAATTACACTTTAAAAGAAATGCTTATAAAACAAAAAGGAAGAAGAAAGACCTCAGGGACAAATTAAATAATGCTCTGTTAACATTAAATTTTCTGAATGTTATTGAAAAGGGAACAACAGCAACTGGAAACACTGGGTTACAGAAAAAAAAAACTGTGTAATTAAATCAACCTATTTACTAGAAGGATGTGCTAACATCCGAATGGAAACCTGTAGTAGTTTTATGTTGGGGATACAGTTTTATTTATGTTTCTACGGGGAATGAAAGTATATGGATACCATCAAAACTTATAAAGATTAGAACTGAGCAGGAAAGGTCTCCTGAAAACCTTGACCAATGATCTGAAAGGTGCTTACTTTATTGAAGATGTCTCTTTTTTATAATATCTCACTAAACACGGTACAATTAATGGCTTACAACAGAAAGGGGGAAAATGTAGTGAAATTTTTAGTTCCTTAAAAAACCCTTTAAAAAGTTATGTTGTGGGAACATGTGTGGGATATGGGGCTGCTTCAGATTGTCCACAGCAGCTGACTGTGACTTGTCTTGTGCTTTGCAGGGGTGTGATTTTGTCAGCTGAAGATAGTTTACATTTGGACTGCTGGGGACTCTTTAGAGGGTATGTAAATGCTAGGGCCCCAAGAGGCAGGGCAGGTGGGACTCCTGGAGAGGCAGCTGTTGCCACTTCTGCTCTTCTGCTGTTTGGTCCTGTTGCTGCTGCTGGTTGCTGGCTGCTGGTTGCTGGCTGCTGGTTGCTGGCTGCTGGTTGCTGGTTGCTGGTTGCTGGTTGTTGGTTGCTGGTTGGAGATAACCTGACAATGAAAATTAAACCCAATGAACTTGACACCCATAATTAGCAGAAAGTAGGCTAACAACAGTCACACCCCCTCTCCACTCTAACCTTCTTTCTCTCCTATCTAGTGTTAGGGGATTGGAAGAGATGAGGGTGGAGAAGGGTGGTAGAAAAAAATAACTCAATAAAATTTCCAAAAAAAATATCTGGCTACATAATAATATTTTAAAGAAAATATGTATACAGAAAAAGCATGTGGCAAAGATCCCAAATTCAGTCACGATTTTTAAAAAGTAATCATCACCAGGTGCAGTAGCACACAATTTGTAATCCCAGCACTCAGTGTTGCAGAGGCTGGTGAATCTCTGTGAGTTCAAGGCCATCCTAGCATATAAAGTGAGTCCAGGACAGCCAAGGCTACACAGAGAAATCCTGTATCGAAGAAAAAGAAAAAGAAAAAAGTAGTCAACAAATGGAAATAGAAAACAACATGGTGGCATACACCTGTAATCCCAGCACTTGGAAGACAGAAGCAGAAGTATTAGTTCAAATTTGAGGTAGCCTGGTCTACATGGCAAGTTATAGATAAGCCTAGGTTACTTAGCAACACTATGTCTCAAAACAACGGCAAAAAGAAACAAAGGGAATGCCTCAACCTGACCAAGGACGTCTATAAAATCCAAATCAAACAACACCAAAACAGCAAATGTTTTGTTCCTTTGGTTTGGGAAGATTAAAAATGTCTGTTCAATATTGAAGTAAGTGGTGCTAGCCAATGCAGTAAGAGAAGCACAAAACTAAGGAGGAAGAGAAGCAGAAAATGGGGGTGGAGAGAAGCGAACGTGGAGAACAAAAGGGAAATACAATGAAAAATCATCCAGTTTGAACACAAACCATGCTATGATGCTGAGTGGTGTGTGTGCATAAGTCTACAAAAGTCATGGGGCCCATAGTCAAGACACAAAGTCAATCATGCGTTTTAGTAACAAATGATTTAAAATGAAATTTGGAAAAAGAAAAACTCCATTCACAAAGCATTGAAAACTAAACAAAATATTATTCTGAAGCTATTTTAATGTTACTGAGAGAAATTAAAATAGCTTAAGTAAATGAAGACAGTTCACGTTCAAAGATTGAAATATCCAATGTTGTCAGCATTGTCCTCACACTGAGCTGTAAATTAACTCTAAGCCACACATACATCTACGCTAGCGTACATTTCTTGTGGGAATGTGCAAACTAGTACTAAAAATGGTATAAAATATAAAAGAATAGCAAAAAGTAATCTTGACCCAGAATAAAGTCAGAGGACTTACACTTTCTGATTTCAGTGCTCACTATAAAGCTACATTAATCAAGATAGTGACAGTGGCTCACAATAGGCATATAAATCAGCAGAATAGAATTACAGGTCCAGAAATAAACCTTTATGTAACAACCAGCTTAATTTTGACAAAAGTGCCAAGATAATTAATGGAGATAGAAAATCGTCCTCTCAACATTGCAACTGGGGTAATTAGACATAAACATGCAAAATGGCAGCAAAGAAAGGTTTTAGACCCTCAGCACACACTACACCCAACAGTTAACTCAAAAGTCCCATAGAGCTAAATGGAAGAAATTGACCCGTGAAAACTCTAGAAGGAGACACTGGGAAATGTCTTCTGACCTTGAGCTGAGTAACAGCTTCTTGGCAACTATGCCAAAAGCCTGACCCAAGGAGCAGTTGCAGCTTTTAAGCACAAAAATGAAAGGGGAGTGCTTTGAAGTGATAATTTAATGAAAACAAACCTAAGTGGGGAAAACAACTAAACCTGCAAGGGCAGATTCAATGATACGGATTAAAAAAAAATTGAAATCATTTTCCAAACAAAGGCCTGTTTACTTACAAAATAAGGGAAAACTTCCAGATGGGTGGACTTTTATTTTCAAAAGTTAAAAGCTAAAAATGAGAAAAAATAGACTAGAGGCAAGATTGTGTGTGTGTGTGTGTGTGTATGCGTGTGTGTGTGTGTACTAAGAAAACCAAGGCTCTGAAAAGGTAGATATAACAACATACACCAAAAAATCCAGAGAATCATAAGGACATGCTACAAAAACACATGCTCCATGGTGAAACAGAAATACAAAACCAAGCTGCTGAGTCTCAGTGGAAAATGACTTTGTGTGCATGCAGGAGTACCCCCCCCCTTCCAATCAACATCCCCAGCACTCTTCTTTGCAGAGCATAGACCTTCCGCTCCTAAATACAGGGCCACAGGGGCATGTGATGGAAAGGATGATCACTCTCATGCTTGGAAACCCACTTGGACAGAATACACTCACCCATCAGGGGGTGGATGAGGCAGCCACCATGTTTGGACTGAGGAGCAGGAAACTAAAGTTGTTTCTGGAGGAGACCCAAATGCAGGAAGATAATCCCAGTGAAGAAATTGACTGTGGATGTGTCTGTCTAGCCAACAGCTGCATATGACTAACACTATCAGAGTGTCTTGGCCAGCCGTGACCTGACCACCACCTATCTTCCTACACGTACACACGCAGTGTTGGGCTCATTGAAGGTACTCCTTTGGGCACATGTATAATGTGTTGCTTTCAAATGGGATTTAATTGACTTGAGACCTCACATAATGCTCATGTTTAACCTTTAACACCTATGCAATCATGTCACTTCAGTACCACAAAGCTTATGTCGATACTTGAGTTCTGAGATGCTGAAAGTGAGTGGTTTATGCGACACAGTGCACATATCCACGTATGTCATGTTTATGGCCTTGTAAAACTAACTGGAGGCCCTGCAAAGAAATGTGCATGTTATATATTTCTGCTACCTGAATGCCTAGGTAATTTGATGGGCTATTTTAAGTTTCAGCAAGTCAAAGCAGTTATCAGAATTTCTCTCTCTCTCAAAAAAAAAAACAAAAAACAACTTCATTCCATTAAATTAGAAAATCTAAAAGAAATGGATTGTTTTCTTGATGGGTACTGAAGTAGCTAGATACAAAATTAACTCATGGAAATCAATAACCTTCCTATATACAAATGATAAATGACTGAAAAGGAAATCAGGAAAACAACACTCTTCACAATTGCCTCAAATAATATAAAACTCTATAATATAATATAACTCTAACCAAGCAAGTGAAAGACTTGCATGAAAAACTTTAATACATTAAAGAAAGAAACTGTCAGATGGAAAGATCTCCTATTCTCCTTGATCAATAGGATTAACATAGCAAAAAAATGACCATTCTCACAAAATAAATCTACAGATTTCATGCAATACTCATCAAAATTCCAACACAGTTCTTCACAGATCTTGAACAATTTTCAGCTTCATATGGAAACACAAAGACCCCAGAATTGTACTACAAAGCTAAAGTAATACAAGCAGCATGGTACTGGTACAAAATCAGACACATGGATCAATGGAATCAAATTGAAGACCCAGACATAAATCCACACACCCCATTAATACCGGAGTTTTTATAAAGAAACCAGAAATGCACAGTGGGATAAAGAAAGGAACTTCAATAAATGGTTCTGGTCTAACTGGAAGGCTGCATGTAGAAGAATCCAAAGAGATCCATATTTATCACCCTGCACAAAACTCCACTCCAAATAGATCAAAGATCTCAACATAAAACCAGATACACAAAAGCAGATAGAAGAAAAAACGGGGAATAGCTTTGAACTCATTTGTTGTAGATATAAACATGTTTTGTTTTGGTCCCAGGTGTGGGATGTGGACTGATTCAGATGGTCACAGCAGCAGACTATTTGCCTCATGCTGGCTTTGAGAGGGCCTCTTTGCCAGCTGCAGACAGTTTAAATCTGAGGACTCTGGAGAGAGAATAAATGCCAGAGCCCAGAGAGTGTGGGAACTCAGAGAAAGAACAAGGCTGGTGTTGCTTCCCCCTCTGATCCCAGTTGCTGTTGTGAGACAAGAAGTTGGAGATCTCCTGAAATGAGAACTGGACCGGCTCCAAGGAACCTGACGACCCTGACCAGCAGGAAGCAGTTAAGAGAGCTGGGACCCCTCTCCCACTAACCCTTTCTGTCTCCTACCTGGTGTCAGGGTGTTGGAAGGGATTGGGATGGAGTAGGGAGAAAGAGATAAAATAAATGTAGATAAAAGCATTTTTTAAAAGTACATCAACACTCATTGGCACAGCTAAAGATTTTCTGAACATAAAAACATTAGCACAGGCACTAAGAGCAACAGTTACTAAATGGGACCTCATAAAACTTGGAAGCTCCTGCCTGGCAAAGGACATCATCATTCAGAGTTGCAGCCTATATAATAAAAAACAATTTTTACCAATTATACATCAAAGAAAGGGCTCATATCCAAAATATATAAAGAGCCTAAAAATTTATATATCAAGAAACAAATAACTCAGTAAATGGGGCACAAATCTAAACAGTTCTCAAAAGAAGAAATTCAAATGGCTGAGAAACACTTAATGAAATGTTCAACATCCTTAGTCATCAGGCAAATTCAAGTCAAAACTATTTTGACATTTCATCTTACACTCATTTGAATGGCTTAGATCAACAAAATACATGACAGCTCATGCTGGTGAGGATGTGGTATGATGGTAACACTCATTCGTTGCTGGTGGGGTGAAAATTTGTTCAGCCAAGATGGAGTCACTGTAACAGTTCCTCAAGAAGATGGAAATCCATATACAGCAGGGTCCAGCTATCTCACTCTTGGGCATGTCCCAAAGGATGCTTCATCCTGCCATAAGACACTTGATCATCATAGTCATTGCTGCTCTGCTCATAATAACCAGAAATTGGAAGCAACCTATTTCCCTCAACAGATTACTAGATTAAGAAAATGTGTACATTTAAACCATTGACAATTACTCAGCCTTTTCAAAAATGAAATTTGCATATAAGTAAGTGGAACTAGAAAAAGTCATCCTGAGTGAGTTATACAGACACAGAAAGACACATATGTATTCCTTCTTTGTGGATAGTAGCTTTTAAGTCAATGATAATGAAGCTATAATCTGTAAAACCACAGAGGATAGGTACAGATTAAGAGACTGGAGGGACAGAGAAATCTCCCTAGGAAAGGGAACTAAAATAGACAGTCATGGATGGATGGGGGTGTGGAAGACGAACAAAAGGATCAAGTAAGAGAGGAAAGAACAGGGGTATAAGGGAGAAAATACAAAAGGAAACAGCTAAAATGAAGGGGCATTTGAGGGCTGGTATGGACAGTTAATAAAACAGAGGCTTCCTAAATATATACATATATGGAGAGGCTGTAGATAACATTGCCAAATAATAAGGGAGACAAAGGCCAAACTGCACATCTCATCAACAAATGAAGCTTCCAGTACCAAGAATGTTTACATCTAAATGAGTTATCGGACAAAGGGGTCTCATGGGAATCCCTAAATAACCTAGGCTGTTGCCACGATTACAGGTCACTCTCCACAAACTGACAGCGAAGTTCCACTTCTGTAGACAACACCCACAACTCACTGAACAATAGAGAAGTCAAGCTGGTGCCTACAGAGACCTTCACCTCTACATTCTAGTGTCTTATATACAGGAATGGGCTCTGCATGCTACCATAGGAGAAACATAAACCACAAACCCAGGTATCGGCCCTTTGACCTACAAGGGTGTCCTGCTTGCAAGATGGGCTAGAGAAATGGTGGCACAGAACCTGTTGTAACCAACCAGTAACTGATTTGACTTAATTCCCATTTCATGAGATGGAGCCCACACCCAACACAGCTTAGGTGACCAAGAACCTGAGACTAGATAGCCCTGGATCCTAAGGTAAAGCCAAATAATACTAACCTAAAAGAAATTTTTAAAGAAAGAAAAAAAGAAAAATGTAGTGATAAAATAACTTCTGATAACATTCCGCTGTAGTCATAGACTAGTGCCTTGTTCAGCCACCATCAGAGAAGTGTCCTCCTTCAGCAGATAGGAACACAGTGACTTGCAGCCACACACTATTCGGAGAGTGAGGCACCTTGGAACTCAGCCCTAGAAAGAATGTGTCCAAATCCCTCCCCTTGGGGCTTAGAGAATGCTATAGAAGAGAAGGAAAGTTTTTAAGAGCCAGAGGAGATGGAGGACACCAAAGAAACAAGGTCTTCAAAACACAGCACAGCTGACTGAACATATGAGATACAGTGCCTGTGGCAGCATGCACAGTCTGCGTGGTCTGCACCAGGAGGGGTCCGAGAGCTGAAAGGAAAGGTGGTCACAAGCCCACGTCCCTAGTCCAGAGGCAATCTCCAATTGATACCCACTTGTAAATTAAAACTTTGTTTTCTCCAAGGTAGTCTGTTAGAGAAACAAACCTAAATGCAGGCTGCATGCCCAGCAGAAATGAACTCAGTGGCATCTTTGGAGCTTCCTTGTGATATAATGTCATGCGAGGGTCCTTAGTTTTATATTTGTTTTTATTTTATTTATTTATTTTTCTTCTTCTTACCCTGTATGTTCTTTGCATAAATATTATGACTTCCAGTTTAGTGTTGTTATAGGATTCCTGGGTGTTTGAATGGTCTCTGCATCTAGATCTGTTTCTTGTCCCTTTTCTTGGGCTCTTTTCCTTTTATTTGTTTGTTTCTTCCTATTCCAATGTGTTATTTTTTGTTCTACCTTATGTTATTTTATTCTTATCCCTTAGAAGCCTGTTTGTTTTCTAATGGGATGAAGGGAGTGGAGTGGATCCAGATGGGAGGAGAGGTGGGGGCAAACTGGGAGTAGAGGGAGGGGAACTATAATCACGATATATTATATAAGAAAAGAATGTCAGCATCAATTTGGGCTAATATAATAGCTAAGAGAAAGTGATGAGTCACTATAGAAATATGAACCGCCAGAACCGGTCATGAAGAAGCAAGCGGAGGTGCTTGGAGCTTCCTGAAACCTGGCATGGCAGGTACCCAGAGGCTTTCATTACTACTTCAACTTTTGTTTTCTTGCCACTGTAATCTTGTTTTATTTTATGGATTTAGTGGCATGTTAATGTGGCCCAAAATAACCCATTAATTCAGTATTATCCCAATCAGTATTCCAGAAGGGTTTTTAAAATATATAACGAATAAGATGCTCCCATGTGGCTAAAGGTTTAACATTTAAAATTAAGATCAAGCAGAGCGATCTTACCTTCCAGACACTAAAACAGCCTGCAGAGCTATGCAGCAAAAGCCCAGGAGCAGGGGCCTTCCCAGACATTCCCCTGTTATTTTACAGGGGAAATGTATAACGAAACCAACGCTTAAAAATAAGCTGTTTACAGGAAAGCCTGATACGTTCACACTCTCCACCCCATGGAAAGTAAAGACCTGGTATGGAGGGTGAGGCTGGAGGGCGAGTGGAAGTTACCCGCAGTGTGACGGGGCTGCGGAGAGGGCTCGGGACACAGAGACGCTATGGATCTCCCAGAGCAATCCCCAGAGCCCACGCAAAGGACAGAAGGAGGGAGCTGGCTCAGAGTTGTCCTTTGACCGCCCAGTGCATGCTGAGGCACAGTGCAGACCCACGCGACCCCAAGAGTTCTTTTAAAAAAACCTTCTTAGGATCTGAATAAGGAGGAGGGAAATTTGAGTTCGGAAACACAGACTGTGGGGAAAGCTGACGGTTACGAGATGGCAGAGCGTGGGATCCAGAACACATCAAGAGCTCCTGAGAAAACAACCAGCCCAGAAAACACGGGGAAAAACAGACTCGGAATGTATAAATGCATCTACGAACAGTTCATCTGACACAACTAGCCAGAATGGAAAGTGCCACCACACAACTATCCGAAGTAGTCCATCCCGGCTATCTATCTTGGAGAAAGCAGGAAGGGTGGCGGAGCTCCCTTGCTGCTGCACTGCCGAGGACAATGGTTCTACACTGCAAGCTGCAATTCAGTGGCGCCCCAAAGGCCTCTGTGGCACCCCGCAGGCCTCTGTGGCTCTGCGCTCCACGGAGCTGAGTCCCTCCTCTCTGCCCATCCTTGGTGACACCTTTAGGGTGGAACAGTCGCTGCTGACACCCAGCGAGGCAGCAGTCCCTCCCTTTCCTCGGGGGTCTGAGACCTTTGCACAGCACCCCAGAGGCCACGCCGTCCTGGGTCCCTTCCTCGTGCTGCCCAGTACCCAGGGCAGAGTCTCCTCCACCGCTCAGGAAGGATCCACCAAAATGGCCAAATGAACTGGGAAAACAAAAGCAAATGCATCTCTTCAGGGATACCGACCTAAAGTCATGAATGAGGACGGTGAGGGAGAGCTGTTGGTCGATGTCGGAGTAGGAGAGGTTTAGGACTGAAAAGGCGGCTTCTCTTTTGGGTTGTCACCAGTCTCCCAAGGGCGCGATTCAGCTGGGTGCAGAAGAAACCAGGAAACAGAGTCGTCAGTTCTCACAGCGCATCCTTCCCAGGCCTCCGCACCCACGGGCTCAGGCCCACTCTGCCATTCCTCCTGCAGCCTAAACAATAGCTCACCGGCGTGTCGGTGAACACAGCACAGTGATACCGGAATCCGCAGGGCGTTTGTCACGGGCAGGTACCGCTGTCCTATTTCATACAGCAATCTTGTGGGACTCTCCTGTCGTTCAGGTGGCATTTAAAGTAAGAAAAGCGAGGACCTGAGAATTAACAACACGTGGCATCGCGCGGCACAGATACCAAGCTGGCCTCATGCCAAAACTCAGTGCTGTTGGCCGCGGTACCAACTGACCCCATGATGAAGGTCAGAGGCACCAGATCTGGACGATGAGCTGTGGCATCTCTCAGGGGAGACAGGGGTGCTCAACTTTTTAGGCGATCAGTATCTATCATCATTTTTCCTTATCGTATTCTGTTTGCGTCGCTACACTAAAACCTCAAAATAAACAGTCATATTAAAATAGTAAATGTTCTTCAAAATAAGGGAGAAAGTGTTTGTGTTTTGGCCGTGAGCAACCTTTTCTGTCTCAAAGTGTATTTTCCTCTCTTTCTTGATACACCCATGGAACTGTCTTTCCAACTTTCTGTTTTCTGTTTCTTCTCTCCTGAAAAGAAACAGGAAGTCTTAAAGAAACAGGAAGCCTTAATGAAACAGGAAGTCTTGCATCAAATTATGATGGGCAGAACACTCTAAACAGAAACACCCAAACAGCAGTAGCAAAGTATATTTTAAGAAATGTCTCTTGAAAACATGTGCCTGTATTTCCAGAGTTCTAGCTACACCGAGAAGTGACAGAGGCAGATAGCGAACTCCACAGGGTCAGTCAACCTCCCTGCCTGGTCCCCTGTGAGTCTCTGCCATCTTTCTTTCTGTTACCTCAAGGCACAAATAGCCAGTGGACAATTTCCAATTTACATAATCAGGACATGTAGAAAATGGCAGAATACAAACAAAAGCATAGCACTACTGCCATTCCAATGTAGCTGGGGAATTGAAGCAAAAACTCATTCACACAAGCTCCACCACAGGACGGCAGAGATGTCTGAATGGCGCTCTCAGCCAGCAGCCAGTGTCATGAGTCCTTAGATCCCTCACCGTGAGGACACAGGAACAAAGACACACAACTGAACAGCACTCTTAGCCAGCAGCCAGTGAGTCATCAGATCCCTATGACATGATTATGACATGGCTGACCTGGCCTCACTTTTGTTCTGGTTTATAAAGCCCCACCCAGAAGAGAGTAATACACAGACGACAGGCATGGCCCCTCAGGCTGGCCACGCAATAATCAGGCACACATTGTCCTGTAAAGGAAGAGAGGGGAAGAGAGCGGAGGGGAGGAGAGGGAAAGCAGAGAAATCAAGAGTACATCCCGGGGGTCACATTCTAGCAGATGCCTCGGCCATTTCATCCTGCCACTCCGACACTCAGAGTGTCCAAGACATTCCTCTCCAAATGACTGCTTCAGTCCAGTCAACAGACAGCCCACTCAGAGGTCAAGGGTGAGGACAGTCTCCAGTCAGGCAGAGCTCTTCAGTTAGTGTAGATTTAATTAGAGTTCTCCCTGGCCAGGTCCTGCACACTTATGCCCAGCCAGATCCTGAAGAACTGCCTCTCCTCACACCTGCTGTCTTGCAGGGTCTGGGAAACAAAAACAAATGGTGCAATCCTTCTTCTATTATCGGTACAAATGCAGTAAGTGGCTTGGGCTAAACCTTTCATTTGCAAAATGTTTTTATTGTCTCCAAGGCACTTAGCCACGGGAGACAGCATTTTATTTATTCTTTGCAGGTTCTTTAGACTTTCTGATTCGCAATGATTAGAAATACAAGGATGAGTCAAAGAATAAAATGCAGACAGAGGATAGCAAGGCTGCAAACCAAGAGCCGCAGGACCATCCTTCACTATCCAAGACATGTTTGCTTTTCAGATATTAAACACCAATTACCTCCTTGACCTACATAAAGCAGGAGAATGCTAAGGGGTGTGCCAAGCAGTAAACTAGGCTGTGGTATATTCATAAATAAAAGTCATTAGCGGGGCTGTTAATGAGCATAGCAGCTAAGAACCTCTTAGTGCTCTTACAGAGGACCCAAACGCAAATTTCAGCACTGACTTCAGGCAACTTAGAACCGCCCGGAACTCCAGCTACTGGCGTTCTGACGCCCTCTTCTGGCTTCTGTGGGCACTGCACTTGTGCGCAAATTTATTGTCTGCCTAAAATGATCTCAGCAATAATACAAGATGGACGAACCTCTGCACTGTCTCGCCCTGTCACACTCTGTCAGCGGCCATTGTTTGCCTGTGGATCTTTCTTTTCAGATGGGGCCTCATGAGATTTTCACTACCCATGCTGGACGGTCAGCTGGTGCTGTTGTGGTGCAGGAGTGGAGTGGGCAGAGAAAGAGCTGTGGGTAGGGCATGTAAATACAGTCCTCGTGCGGGAAAGTTGCAAAACAACCTGATAAAAAGACAGACAGAAAGAGCAGCTGGCTCCACACTCTTTCATGATTGCCTAAAGAGCCATGGATGATACACAGAATGCAATTTTGAGCACCAAGTACATAATTGAGGACATTTTGATTCCAAGAGATGCTGACCCTGGGGGAATTTGATTCCTGCCAAGCATCTTCTCTACGCTCTAAAAATGAAGTTCTGTGTTATTTAACCCTTTGGTAGAAAAGTGCATTTCTGGTGGACAGAGATGGGCATGTGTTGCTGCAGTGTGCGGCTGCAGGCCCTGCGGATATTTCCAGGATTGGAGGCCCTGGAGCATGTGGCAATCCTACTTTCCGCCTCAGAGTAACTTCCGTGATGATGTTCACAGTGCCTGCGATGTCCTCACCAGCGGTGTGTGTGGCTTCGTTTCCCAGCATTCTCATCAGGATCTGGTGTTTCCCAATCATATCTATTCTGACCACACTGAGCACTTCGAGTTTCCGCTTCCTGAGGGCTACGGAAGGTGAGCCTCTTCTTGCCTCATCCTCCTGAGGTGTCTGCTTGTTTCACTTGCTCGGAATTTCCACAGCTTAGCTCCCACCTCTAATAGCTTGCAGCCACCTCTTCTCCTCTCTGGACCTCTGATAGGCTAGCTTCCCCAATAAATGCCCCTGAAAGAGCTGACCTACACTTCCCTGATGTTTTCCCTCACTTTCCCATCATGTGGAGCTCCCAGAGTACCTAACTCAGCTCTCCAGCTGTAGCTAATGTCGTTGAAAGAAATAGCTATTACCTCTAAGGAATAAAAGACCTGGCTAATTCCAGAGCATATATGAGTGGCCATGGCCTAGGAACTTAAATTTAGGTCTCCCTAAATACTATATTCTAAGATTTTTGAAAACTGCTTCATGAAATCTTATGGTTTTACAGAACAAAGAAAGTCATAAATTCAGGCAAATGTAAAATACCGTGGTGAGAATATGAGACAGTGTTTCAGAATATGGAAAAGCTTTTCTCTCTGCCTCAGATGCCCTCTGACGACATTCTTAGCTCTGGGGCTGGTGACAGCTGGTGGTCCACTAGTTGACACACACCTATCTATAGTCACAGCATGTTGGTGCCAATACTCCTAGGCAAGAGCTGGCTGTTCAAGGGGCAAATTCTAGCCTGGGATAAGCTAATCAGCCTGTGGGTCTGCAGCATTCTGGCCTCTCAGCTCACTGAAGTGCTAGACAGACATTCTCGGCAGACAAGACTTCTTTATAGCTCTCCTTCACACTGAACAGTTCTCCAAGCCACCACGCCAAGGGGCAGATGTGAGGCTCCGCTGTGAATTCCCAGACACAGAATAATGCGAGGTCTTTGACCATGAATCCACAAACTCAGATAGAAGCCAAGATGGCTCCCTCTGCACCACAGCCAATGCTGGGAACAAGAGAGAACTTTGCCAGGAAGGCAATGTGCTAGACAGACCTGGGACCTGTGCTACCTTACAGTAATGTTAATTTCTGGAACTGCCCTTCCTCCCATCATCCCTTCCTCCCTTCCTTCCTTTCTTCCTCCCTTCCTCCATTTCTTCCTTCCTTCCCTCCATCTCGGCCTCCACTCTCCCATGCTGCCTACACATGCGGTATTTGGGGCACATACTATTCCCGCACCCCCACTCTGTAAATCCTATGGGTTTTATTCTTTCATAAGTATTTGTCTTTTCATTCCTGAAGCTACATCTGTGCTTTTGGAGACTTGTCTTCTGTTTGGCCTCTGTCCCTTCCTTCTGCCACACTGCCTCTGCTTTCAACATCTCTAACAGTCTCCCATTATTCTCTCTCCAAACTCTCTCTCTCTCTCTCTCTCTCTCTCTGTCTCTGTCTCTGTCTCTGTCTCTGTCTCTGTCTCTCTCTCGTGTGTGTGTGTGTGTGTGTATGTGTGCATATGATTCTGTCTGTTTGCTACTGAAATCTAAGTTTCCTCCTGAAAGGAAGCTACTCCAGCTACTTTTGTTCTGTCGCAGAGACACTTGCGATGGGTAGGTAAACCATGTCTACCATTTACACCAAAGAACAAATAAAAATTTTATAAATGTTATTATCTTTCTTTGTGTATGTGTACCTAAGACTTCCACGGGTTATTGTGATGCTTAGATTTTGGTAACTTGATGCAAGCTAGGGTTATCTTGGAAGAGGAACCTTAGTTGAGATGGGACTATAGGCAACGGACTAATGACTGATTTGGGACAGCCTAGCCCACTGTTGCCCTGGGTTGTACAAGAAGGAAAGCTGAGCAAGCCGTGATGAACAAGCCAGTTCGTAGCACTCCTCTGTGGCTTCTGCTTCAGTTCCTGCCTCCTGGCTCCTGCCTTGTCCATCAATGGACTGTGACAGGGATGTGTGAAACAAATAAGCTCTTTCCTCTCCTGGTTGCACTTGGTCAAAATGCTTTGTCATAGCAACAGAAAGCAACAAGAACACTTTCAAACAGAATTGCCAAACTGTAGAATTTATACACTTCAACTTTGTTAGAAAATGTGAAAATGTCTTCTAAGGTGGTTGCAGCATTTTGCATTCATTGGCTGTAGCAGTTGGTAAGCCCCACATACTGGCCTGCACTTGGAACTGGAAGGATTTCATACATCTACTAGCTGGAGAATGCAAAGCAACTGACCCTGGTACATTTGAAGATGGTGCCTAATGGGTATCTTCCATTTTATATCCACACAGGCTTCTTTCCCTGTGACTTATCTGTCCATACATTTTCTCATCTTCTCAAACTTCTGGTCTTTGGCTTATAGATTTGAAGGAGTTTTGTGCCTTTGAAAATATATACTGAGTCCCAATCACTTACGAATTGCATGTTTTTAGATACCTCCCAACATTTGTTTAGGCAGGCAACTTTTTGCTTGAGGATACTCAGTTTGATCTACAGGTTTCTCCATGGCTTGTTTTATTTTCTGGTTTGTTCTGATCATTTTTATACCTTTAACATCTGTCTGTGCATCTAAGTGAGATATTCTTTAGGATCTGGCTCCCATGTCTGTATACTGGCTTATGTGCCTGAGACATGCATTTTGTCCTGTTGTGCGGAAGAGGAACCACAACCTTAATATTTCACTCATGGGTATTGAGAACCACTAATGGAATGAGCAAATCACTTACCATCCACTTGATAATGGAATTTTATCATAACTTTTGTTACACAAGCTTTTGTTTTTAAGCTCTTAAGATTGAAATAGAAAATACAAACATCTTTACCCTGTGTGCTCACTTCTGAACACCCAATGTTGTACTGTTTTGATCACCATTAAATGCTAGGAACATCTAGTATCTGCAAGGAAGTTTTTGAGAGCATTTTTAGAAAGGTATTTTTCCCCAGCGAACACATGTGGATTAAGCTGTTTTCACCTCACCCTTAAATTCTACAATAGATTGTAGAAATGCAATATGTAAGGAAAATGATTTCATTTGCTTTTAAGCAGGAGTCATTTATCAACATGTGACTTTGTATTTGCTGTGCCACTTATCTGAATTTCAGTTTTATTGTTAATAGTGATGGTCTCAATTTGTCATCATTTTGCATGTTCAACTGTACATCATATCCAAATGGAAACCACCGTCCTGACAAAGGCAGTCTGTGGCTATCACTTTCCCTTTTTACTTCTCACAAGACACATATATTCTCTGAATATTTATCTCTCCTTCCCCATTTCACGTGGGTATTGGGAGGTGAATGCAATTGTAACTCTACAAATGATAGACATGGTGATTTGTCATTTCTGAGGTTCACAGATGACAGAAGAGAGCCAGTGTCTGTCAGGGGGGTTCACTCTTGTTGTACAGATGTCCTGGCCTCTGGATGAGGAATTTTGCTAAAGCTGTGTCCTCCAAATGAAGCTGTTAGCAGCCCTGGACACACACAGCTGTAAAGAGTTTCGTGGGCAGAGACACAGGCACATTTCTAGTTTTCATTTGCCTCTAAAAATAGCTTGCTTAATCACATACACAGACTTTTCTAATGGATATTCGCTGTTTAATTACTTGAGTCAAGTCAGGAAAAGACATGCTATTGCATTCCCTTCGACAAACTGAGTTGGATAGACATTTGTTGACATTCTGCTATGTGAAGGATGACATCAGTTTATTACCATAACTTCTCTCCCTAGGCAAACTTTAATGAAGTATGAAGCTTTGTCGATTCAACATGTCCTCTCTGTGGGCTTTATTTAGCATGCCAACATGGTCAGCAAGACTGTCTTCTAAACAACACGCTTAAAGGGCATTCAGGAATGAACTGCAAAGTTGAATGTAACCATTCTCTCTAATTCCCTCCCTCCT
>CM053764.1:41420651-41469490 GCA_028658305.1 Pachyuromys duprasi
GCGCCCCAGAACCTGTGTCCCTTGCTCTCCCTTCCCTTCGCAGGCAGAACTCTCTTTTTTTGTCTGAAGCCTCACCCGTGCTCACACCTCAGCCCACTGTCTCCCAGCCCCTTCCTAAGTTCTCTAAACAGAGTGAACGACGGATAGGTCTCCACGGTGGCAGGATTAGCACTGCTTATTGTTCCCTGCTTCAAACACCACCTTCCCAGGGCTTCCAGAATCACCCATAGCTCCAACAGCCCCACTAGCGGCAGGCCTCACAGCCTCACATAAAGCACTGCTTTTACTATACATCATCTCTCTCTCCCTAGATGGAATTTGTCTACATTCAAAACTCAAACAATAATCAAGGTGTCCATGACCTTCAAAGTATACATCCAGAGTGAACGGCCTTCAAGTTCAGGAATTAAGTATAAGTTTTTGCTCAACACCATGGATGAGCCAAAGGTTGATCAAATGTGGTTCACACCAGCAGAACGCCTAGACCTGCACCTTGGGCACGGAGCAGCATCACTGAACATGAGCTGTGTTGACGTCTGCTGTCATCCCAGCTCCTGCTGCCCCGCCTGCAGCCCACTAACCCTGCATGGTCTGGACTACATCCAAACCAGTGTCAAGCTCCATGCAGCTTCTACGCCTGGGCTACAGAGAAATGCCTGTCTGAAAAAAAAAGTCACATATGACTACTAAAATAGAAATAAAACACAGAGCCAGGGAACTGTGGACACAGCCTTCTAACGTATAAAAGGTCCCTCTGGGTAAAGGATGGTAAATGTGTCACCCAAATATGATTCTGTTAACAGAACAAAGCCATGCTTTGTTGCTCTGCTTTCTTTGAAGTGACTTGCGAGCTTAACAGAGGTCTCTGATGGCCTGGGCTTCACAGTTTCCACGAGCAAATACTGGTCTCCTCAAGCTCATGAGAGAGGGAGTTGAAAGTCGCTGGCCTGGAAACAGTGCAGCAGAGAGCATCCTGAGCCAGACCAGTGGAACTCAGACATCTCTTGGTACATGTTCAACTTGCAGGTCGTATCATCAGATGGTTTTCTTTTTACAAGAAGACTGACGGTAGAAATACATTGAACAGATGCGTGCAGTGGCTAAATGTCAGTGTGGCCCACAGGATGGCACTCTAAGGTCGATCACTGTGCAGTGGTGTGTGGTCCACACAGGACTCTGGTCAATCACTGTGTGTTCTGTGCAGTGTTGTGGGCCAGCCAGCTCCTGTGTCAAGCAGCCTTACTGCAGTGTTTAGTATAATTCACAGTGACGTGCTCTCTAATCTGTCTCTCTCTACCCCAATCAGAATTTCTGATTTATGGATTTCTTTAGGAAAACCTTTTCTTATGCCTTCCTTTGCTTTTTCTTCATGCCTTGTCATTTTATACATTAAAAGATTGAGGCTACACCTCCCAGGCAAAGATACTGTCTTTTATTTCTATTTTAATAGCCACATGTGACAAAGAGAGGGCCTTACTCTATGGCCCAGGTTAGCCTTGTGTTGTAATCCTTAGTTTCTCCAGTGTGGAAGTGAAGACATAAACAAGTATATCGAGCTAAAGCCCTATTCCACCTTATTCCCTTCCTTTACACAGAACAGAGGCTAAATCCCTGAAAGCCAATTTTTTAAATTGCATTTTACTGTTCACTCTGCTTAGTATGGTCGCATTCTCAGAAGGAAATCCCTGAGCTACACACCAAACACATAGAAATGGTATCCCTCACTTGGGCACTTCTTTGGAAACTGAAGGATCACTCCACTATAACACATGAATCAGGCTCCATGTATACATGGCACGTATAGAGCCACTCACCCTCCAGTTCAGAAGAGACAGCAAACCACTACCCTCTTGAAAGGTACAACTGGAGAAACTGTCTGGGTTCAGGTCATCTACCCTACTTCAAGACTCAGAATCCTGCTTTAGGTGTAACCATCTATGAACACACTGGCCCGGCCTTACGGGCAGGTCAGGTTCTACAGCCTCTGTGGAAGTGCTGTGGATGTCCCCAGCTACTTTCTGCTTAAGGACTCTTTAGGGTTGAGTCTTCCTTGCATGCAGCTCCAGGGGAGACTTTTGTTTTCAGTTCCAGAGCTAGGACAAAGCTTTGTCTCTCAGTATGATTCCTTTATTTCCAGAGAGAACTAAAGACCTGCTTTGATCTTGCTCTGAACAGAAAACAAAGCAACTTTAAAATTATCCTGACTCCTTACACTTGTTATATTTATATATCCCGCCTCTTTCTTCCTTCCTTTCTTTCTTTCTTTCTTTCTTTCTTTCTTTCTTTCTTTCTTTCTTTCTTTCTTTCTTTCTTTCTTTGTTTGCTTTCTTTCTGTCTGTCTTTCTTTCTGTCCTCGCAGTCTATATTTAACCTTAATATTTTATTTTAATGTGATTTATTTCATGGCCACTTCAGTCTATTATAGAAAAATGAAAGCTCATACCTGTATTCAAAGCTATGAAACAATCTTTTATATATGACATAGATTTTTTTTTTGCCAAGATTTAAGACTAGCTTATATAGATAACAAATCCCAAAGAGCTCAGCAGATCAGGCTCCACAGCAACCCAGACCTTGGTCTTAGTCCTTGTCATTAGAGCTCTACCCAGATGTCCACAGCAAAGGGCAAAATGAGCAAGTACAAGAGGCTGTCTGCAGGTACAGCCATGCCTGTGGTTCCCAGATTCCACCCCCTTCAGTAAAGAGGACCAGAGGAAATGGGTACACAATCACACAGGAGAATGGAACCATGGGAGACCTCTGCTAACTCCTCTTCCCTCCCTCCTTGACAGTTTCCAACGCTAAACAACCTTCCCCTCCATGTGGCTACTTTCATTAAGCTGCTCAAAAAGACCCTAGAAAATGAAACAGAAATTTATAACCACACAGCCTTCAAATGGGTGAGAATACTTTCAGCAAATGCTATTTGCCTGTGCCAACCTTCAGCCCCCTCTCTCCACTAGACAGACAGACTGAATGTGTGAGGGAATGGAGGGGTACAGTAAGAGCTATTCAAGCACAGCTACAGACTACCTACCCATTCTACTCCAATGTATTCCATGAAGCGCAAAGATATTTGTTGTGGTGTGATGAATGGCCACCATGGGCTCATATGTTTGAATGCAGAGTCCCCAGTTAATAGAACTGGTTGGAAAAGATGAGGAGGTGTGGCCTTACTCAAGTAGGTGTGAACTGGGGCTGGGCTTCGGGGTTTCAAAAGCCTACACCAGACATAGTGTCTCTGTTTCCTTCTCTCCCTCTCCCTCTCTGCCTGCCATCTGTGGATCAGGATGTACACTCTCAGATACTGCCCCAGGGCCATGTCTATCTGCTTCCCACCATGAGGATCATGGACTAACCCTCTAGAACTGTAGACCTGCCTTGGCCATGGTCGTCTCTTAACCACAGGAGAAGAGTAACTAAGGCAAAATATTAAATACACACTTGATGAATATCTCATTCTGCTAAAAGGCCTCAAAGATCTCCACAACCAGAATACTTTTAAGGAAGAGTTATATATACACTTCAACAGACATTTTATTATACATAAAGTTACTTGAAAATAACTTTTTGTTTTTACCTCAATAAAGCCATCAAAAACATTAGTTCTCCATGCAAGGCCAACTTTTCCAATAAGAGGTAGGTGCTCTCTGTTATTTTTTAAACTTATCACCATGAACTTCACATATCCATTGTCAATGCACCCTGAAATGATTTAAGGTTAGTTTAGTTACTGCATTCCAATACAGGATAGAAGAGTCTCTAGGCAGGCTACTCCCTGAGGGACACCTCATTCTGCAAAGTGTACTCACTGAGGAAACAGCCCACTCTATCATGAGGACTGGGTGCTGAACACAGATGTGGATTCTAGGGACACTGTCCCAGTGAGTGAGAAGATGGCTGAGGAAACACACACCTGTCCCACTAGAATGACGAAGACTCAGCTGTGTTGGCTGTGCTGGCCAGCCTTCCATCACTAAAGACACTACAGGGAAGGAAGGGTTTCAATCCACACACGTTTGCCCCACTGCTTTGGAGCCTATGATAAGTACACATTACAGAATACATGTACAGCAAGCTGAGGTCACACTAGTCCCTTTAAGGGCACCCCCACCATGACCTGAAGACCTCCTCAGAGTCCCCACTTCAGAGAGGGTACACTATCCCTCTCTCAACAGTGCCAAGCTGAAAACCGAGACTTTAACACACATGGGCCTTTGGAAGAGGGGTCATTGTGGACAGAGGTTACATTGCTTGGCCGCACACTCAGTCGTGGAAATGGAAAGGACAAACAGTGATAAGCTTCAGGAAAGAGATGCAACTGCATCATTACAAGAAGTGAGTGCTGGCCCAGCAAAGCAGGGACTGAAGAACAGGTGAACATGAGGAGGGAGGGGAAGAAGCCCACTGCAGAAACCTATCTCTGCACACACTCAGGAATGAATGAAGGGCCTAGAAATGTTTACCAGTGTCTCGGCCCAAACTCTACTGGCCCAAAGCTGGTACTAGGAACTTTGCCACAACAAAGCAGTCCATGTGATTAGCTTACCAAAGCTGCTTGACAGACAGAGCCTGCAACACCGCTTAGCTCCTATGAACACACACCTTGCTGAGTTATTTCACACACCACAAAAAGTGACCACCAAGCACATTAACATTGTAGTACCATCACTTGTACATGATGACCTGTGAGACAGATACCTGTATGAAGGTGAGGTATGACTCACAGGCCAAAGAAGAAAGAGCAAAGGTTCATTGGTTTGCACTTTAGTCATTTCACGTGAAGCAAGCAAGCATACATAGGAGACAGTTTAGTATCATGAGACCCCTATTTGAGCTATGTGTACATAGACACACACACCTTGTAATACTATACTTGGCAGCCTAGTTGTTTTGCCTGAATGTACTTTGCACGCAGCTCCCCTCTTCAACCTCAGAACCCTCTCAGCCATCCATCCCACACATGGCTGCCCATGCTCCCATCTCTGAATAACACTATATTTCTCCACCACAGTAACAAGCACATTTACACAATTTCTAGTCAAGTGCATTCCCAGTGTATCCAGGAATAAAAGACCAATCCAGCCTGAACTGCTTTTGGATTCATGCACAATAAAACAAGACTATGTCCTTCAGTAACCTTTTAGGGTGAACCTCAAATCAATGTACAGAAAATGAATACATGATCTACCAATAAAAACAGAGAACTACTCTCACTACAGCCTTTGTCTTAATTAGGGTTTCATTGCTGTGAGGATACAACAAGACAACTGCAACTCTTATAAAGGAAAACATTTATTTTGGGCTGGCTTACAGTTCAGAGGGTTAGTCAGTTACCATAATGGCAGGAAGCAAGGCAGCATGCAGGCAGACATGAAGCTGGAGAAGGAGCCAAGAGTCTATAGCCAGATCAGTAGGCAGCAGGAAGAAAGCAACACTGTGCTCAGCTTGAGCTTATAAAACCTCAAAGCCTACACCCCAGTGACACACTTCCTTCCTCCTAATGGTGCCATCTTCTGGTTACCAAGCATTCAAATCTATGAGTTTATGGGGGACCATTCCTATCCAAAGCAACACACCCTTCAAGAGCCAAACTTTTCCTCCTCTTTCTCCTTTTCTCCTCCCTCTCCTCTTCTTCCTTCTTTCTTCCTCTTTTCCCTTTTCTCTTTTTCCTCCTTCCCCTCTTCTTCCTCTTCCTCCTCCTACTCTTGGGCACCATTGAAGGAAGCCTCACACAGTACTTGAGGTCCTTGAGTACTCTTTTTCACAAGGCCCCACTGTCAATCTAGACAATGTCTCCTTCTATAACCTGTACTGTGGCTTTTCTCCCATTCCTCCAAATAAAGTTATCTTGCTTCTTTTGCAAACCTGTGTAAGCTCTGGTTTTCAGTTCTTTGGATAAGAGGTACAAACACCTGGTCCAGACTCTGAAACTGATTTGCTGTGGGGGTAAAAAGAGACCCAGCCATATGAGTCTGACAGAAAAAGAATGCACAGAGCAGAAGTCCACTATCAGCAGCCATGGCAGCCTTGCTCTAAGGGCCCTTCTGCTACTGTACAGGCACACTTGCCACGAAGCTGTGACTGATGAGCTCCAATAGTTTAGGTTTCAAACTTCAGCATTCATCTGTATGGAGGTCAGCACTCTGCAATCTACCTTCACCTTTCCCTTCTAAACCTCCACTGCACCCTGGCATTTATTACATGCAATAGTTTTTTAATTCTAAGATCTGTTTTGTCAAAAGGAATGCTCTTTGGAAATAAAAGGCCATGTCTTCTGTGGCATATGACAACATACTAATGAACACATTTTCAGCTATGACCTGGGTGCATTTCTGATTCAGAAACAAATGTAACATAGAAAAGGTGAAATGTAAAGGATTTGGGGAGAACAGATTGATTGGTAATTGATTTTTCTAATGCACACAGAAGCAAAAGGGCAAAGGATATTAGATTAGACTGAGACAGGATTCACCACAGTTGCCTAAAGAGATAAGTCTAAAAAGGGGAAACAAACTCAAAACTCTACCCAAGAAGCAAATTTGGTGACAGAAAACCACACAGAAAGAGCAGCAGTAAGCGCCTCTCACACCATGAGCTGACAGCTAGTTGCCATATAATGTTAACCAGTGTTGACTAGCAATCAATAGCACAATCACATAATCATTAGGCCCTAATGATCAAGCAGAACCCAGCAGTACTGTCTCTTAAGAAAAGAAAACCTTAGGTATTTTTGTTAGGTATCTGACATAACCCTAGGCCTATGCATGATTTTCTAGGTTTTTTTTCTTCCTAGCTAATTATTTTTAGACATTTTTATTATTTTCCAAATCCCCAAAAGAGAAGAAACTCAAGTGCTTAAGCTCAGTTAGAAGTGGCGGAGTGTGGAGAGATAGGGCTCTGGACATTGTAGGGACAGGAATGTTCTCTTAGTCCTTCCTGAACTGCCACGGGGAAGCTGCGCTGGGAGGGTAAGAAAGCACAACCTTCACTCTGTCCATCTGGTTGGCATAGTGACACGACAGTCAAACTGCTGAAGTCTTCTGAGTCATCATGTGTTCTCTACGCCCGTCCTGTTAACTAGACTACACAAAAAGACACATATGTCTGCACCAGGACTGCTCCTATTATTGGTGACATCAACTGCGGCTTAAAGAGAACAGTGTGTGTACTTAGACTCTAAACCTTTACCATGGATTAATTCAGCAGTCTGGAGTGTGCTTTTTTAAATTGCTGCACTTAACATTTCCAGCTGGCATTTCCCTAACTCTTCAGTACTATTTTCCATAGTTTTGGACCAATTTCATATCAGTCCAGGCTACCTGAGTATAATTTAATTTTCTAGACAAGTTCTCCCTCAGAAGGTTAGGGAAAAAAATACAAAGCTACTTTTAGAGGGGGTTCTCTAAGTCCTATTCTCAACAGCAACACGTCAAGACAGTAGGGCAGCAGGGTAAGGGAAGGGACACTTGGCTACAAGTGTCCTCTCCATGTGGCTTCACATTGACTTGGGGTGGTCATGGCACAGCCAACCCCAAGGAGACATGATGAGACTCTCACAAGTGGGAAGGGACCTCAGATACAGGACCTGAGCACCAGGGAGGAAAGTAACTAAGAATAGACTTCACCGTGAAGAATAAGAAAAGGGTGAGAGCCACACTCTCAGACAGATCCTGTCCCATGACAGACATCAATGGTCCCATATCAAAGTTCACCATATGTGAACCAGGATGTTCTCTGAACTCTTAAACAGTATGAAATGGTTTTGTAAGGCTGTGTTAGGTTGTGGGTTTTATAGCCTTTAATAAAAATTTAATATTTTTAATAAAATTACCTGGAATAGAAGTTGGGTTTTTCTTCTAAAATAATTTTTGTCATGGAAGGCAGACAATTTTTTAAGTAGAGAAGGTGAAGATAGGTACATGGATTTGAGACAATGAAAGAGACAGAGACAAATGGCTACATGAAGATATCAGAGCAAGCAAGAGCGAATCTATTTAGGAACAGAAATTGGGAAGTTCGTTCTGGAAGGAAGCGGGACATGTTTTCCTCTGAAAAAGGAAAGGGCAAGATTGAAAAGAGCTGTGACCACTGAAGATGTGACATCTTCAGGGAGAGACATCTTCAGTGAGCGCAGGAAGCAGAGCAGCGGGACACGGGAGTAAGGGTGGCGGAGGGGGATGCTGACAGCAGACCGAAGCTCTTACTCAAAACAAGGGGCAGGTAGGTAACTGAGGCAGATTTCTAGAGCAAAAAGTGACAAATTCCGGTGTGACACTCAGAGGCTGACTCAAAGCAACAACAAGTGGGCCAATGCTACCAAGGGAAAGCATGGACAACAGGAAAGGTCTCTTTCATGACACATGGGGTATTCTAAGATACGTCACTGGACTGAGTCCAAGAAAATTAAGCTAGAAAAGACCAAAGGGCCAGAAAGAGTGGAGACCCAAGTAATTTCCTAGGAGCACAAAAAGTGGAACCATGAGAGCTAAGACATTTACAGTCCATGGAGACAGAGGCTCTAAGCTCCGTATCCTGAAAGCCACAGACCTTAACAGTAAGTCACCAAGGGAAAATCAGAAAACCTATCATGTACATTTTTTGAACTGATGTTCCCCAAATTATTTGTTTTTGATAAGATATGCTATATCCATAATTTCCTTACAAAATATCTTACTATCTAAAATATCTTATTTAAACAAATTTCCTTGACAACAACTATAGTTCAAAGAATCCAAGTCACCAGAAAGAGCAAATAAAGTGCAGAGGTTAAATCTGGAAGAGCAGCCAGAGCAGTTGAGACAGGCCTCCCAAGGGATGGCTCATCTTCAGCATCACCCATGCAGCAGGCAGGACTTTAGGGGACACAGCCCAGCTTCTAATGCTCTCGTCTGGCCATGTGAAGATTATTAGTAATTTTTTTCAACAGGCCCCACTATACAGCTGAGCTCTCAAGCCAGGCTCTGCCTCCTCTGGGTAAGCTCTGACGTAAGCAGCAGTTACTTGCAAAGCTTGTATCTCATGAATCACTAGAAGTACAGAGCAGCAAACATGTACTACCTCCTCCTAATAAAGATGCCAGAGTGTGTGCCTGCTCTAGGTTTTCTAAATAATCACCACCCAGAAAGGACAATACTGCTTCCAGTACCTCACATGTCATGATAAATGCTTACACAGTGCAATCTGACCTAGAAACATAGCAAGCAATTAATACCAGGGACAGAAGGAACGGAAAACTACTTATTTTTAGGATCATAGTCACAAAAATAAGATAATATGATATATCTAGAAATTTAGAAAAGAAAAACACTCCAAAAGGATTCACTCTCAGCTGTCACAGAGTCTACCCTTGGCACAAGGAGAAAAGAGAAGTTGTAAGGCTGATAACCTCTTTGAATTCTCTGAAGTTGTCTGTGGTGTCTTATTCACTCAGCCCAACATGCAGGAAACTGAACAGTAGGAGGGCTTTTATAAAATGTCTTAGGGGGCAGAGATTTCCAGGGTGAGGACTGATAGGATTTCAAGTCCTGCACTTGGGAGAGCTCAGGAATTGGTGGGTTTCCTGTTCAGGGATTGGTGAGATTTTTTCTCGTAGGGTGGGGTCCAGGTACTCTCCCACTTCAGGGCTGGGAACGATAGTGACAGCCACCAGAAAATGACCTTTAAGGTGGGCCCAGCAGCACAGGTGTGATCCCAGCACTCAGGGAGGCAAAGGCAGGTGGAACTCTGAATCCAAGGCCAACCTGGTCTACAATGTGAGTGTAGGACAGTCAGGGCTACAGAGAGAAAACCTATCTTGAAAACCTAAACCAAAACAACAACAAAAACAAAAACAACCAAGAAAACGAGCTTCATGGCCATTAGGGACCTCTGAGGCGTGAGGCCTGGCTACCGGAGCTCCTCAAGAGGGGGCCTGGCCACTTTCTTGCCGTGAGGGTTTACAAGGCTCACAAAGTGTACAAAGTTTATAAAGGGAGTCCATGGCACTTCACTGAAAAGTCAACAATAATAACTATGTAGATATAAAACAAACTTAAGAAGTAGTAAAGGGAAACATTATCCCAAGGCTCTTAGTCATAACAGCAACACAAACAGTCATCCTGGGGAGAAAAGCACTGGCTGGTATAAAAGTGCTCCCATTTAGGCTTTGTGACCAATTACGGTTTCCACTTGACTGCATCTGGAATGAAGTAAAATACAAGCAGCTCGGCACTCCTATGAAAAAGATTTTTGTTGGTGGTTTTTGTTTTGTTTATTTAAGAGTTTTTTGATCAGACCATGCAAAGCACGATGACACACCCTAAAAAAGTGTCACTTTGTGCTAGGAGCCCAGATGAAAGGACATGGAAAAAAAGAAACCACACTTTTGCCTTTGTGCCCTCACTCTTGCAGACAAGGTCATTTATTCCAGCACTTCTCAACCTGTGGGTGGCGACTCCTTTGGAGGCTGAGCCACCCTTTCACAGGAATCACCTGAGACCACTGCAACCTAAGATATTTACATCGGGATTCCTAACAGTAGCACAATTACAGCTACGAAGCAGCAGTGACAATAACTGTCCCGCTGGAGGTCGCCACAACACGAGGAGTTGAATGGAAAGGTCTCAGCATTAGGTAGGTTGAGAACCAGTGCTCTATTCTAGTCTATGGCATTCCTTTGCCTATATCAGAACCAATTTCTGCAGGATGCCAACACAGACTGAGGACCAGCAGCTCTCCAGGAATCCTCCAGATTACAACTGCTGAAACCTTCAGCAGTTGAACTACTGGATTCTCGGCCTGTCCAATGTGAAACAAGCATTGCTGGACTACCCATACTCATCTGTAAGCCAGTCTAATGAAGCCTCTTTAATGTGTTTAATGGACTCGGTAGTGGAGGGCTTGCCTGGTACTTACTACCATGGCGTGCTCAACCTGCTTTCTTAGAGAACCCAGAACCACCTACTCAGGCATGGCACCACCCACCATAGGCCCTCTCCCACTGAGCACTAACTGAGAAAATGCCTTACAGCTGGATCTTATGGGGGCCTTTCCTCAACTGAGGCTCCTTCCTCTCTGATGACTCTAGTTGACACACAAAAACAGCCAGTAGTAGACAACTGAACAGTGGCTGTCCTCACCTAGAACTCATGAGGAGCATGGAAGGGTAGGCTTCAAGCTTCTCGCCATCATCCACAACTTGCTGTTGACAAGCAAAGCATTGCAGAGGTCCAGGACAGGCAATCACAGCTGCTAAGAGATGTTCACAGGAGCTGTCATGCCCTTGAAGATGGTGCTTTTCAGCATTTGTCCATATTTTCTGCTCTTACTTTCTTTTCATTCTGTTCTACAATATCAGCCTTACTGACTGTGTATAAAAGTCTTGTGTAACCCAACCACTCAACTGTCACTTACTCTAAGCACCCTGAGCGGGGACAAGCCTCTGCACTCACTACAAAAAGAAGCTGCTCTGATTAAAGAGTGTTATGTATCTGAGTATAAACATAGTTACTTGGACTGTAATTTAGAACATTTCAATTTATCTAAACAAGAGCCTAGGATCTCCTCAGCATGCGTCTTTGACTAGAGGATTTAGAGTGCCTCCTGTGGAACATACCTCCACTCCAGTACAAGAGTTGTGGCTATCCACATAAGTCACGCCACTATTTCATGAGTGGGCACCTCTTGCCCTGCATGTTGGCATTATAGCTTGTAGGACCGTTGATGCCTTACATGCCCAGCAAGGTGAATGGAACCTTCCTGCCCAGGAGAAGCTTTAGTCCAGCTTCATTTCTCTTCTTGCACAACCACCAAGACATGTGGTTGTGGCGGGCAATGAAGAGGACTAACTTAAGTCTATATTGGGGGAGTCTTCCTAAAGTTTGGCAATTTCCTTAAAAGTAGACATACTCTTCCCACATGATCTAGCAACTGTGTTCCTTACTACTTACTCAAAGGGATGAGCCAGCATAGTCTACGAAGGGAGCCAGCCTGATCTACAAAGTTAGTCCCAGGACCACCAAAGCTACCCAGAAAAACCATTTCAAAAACAACAACAACAACAACAAAAAGGAGTTGAAAAATATATCTATACAAAACCCTGCGTGTACATATTAATAGGAATTTTAATCAAAATTGGCCAAACTTAAAAAGTCATGAGGTCCTTTAGTGGATTAGTGAAAAGGTTGGCTTATCTAAACAACACTAATGAGATGAGCTATCATACTATGAAAAACAAGAAAAAAAATCTTCCTTATTACTGAAAGAAGTAAGTCTGAAAGTGTATGCCTTACATGGTTCCATCTGTGTGACATTCCATGTGAAATCTGCATAGAAAACGCAAACTATGGAGACAGTAAAAAGATTAGTGATCACCAGACATTGAGGAAATGTAAGGAGCAAAATACAAACTAGCAGAGACTGTTAAGGTAATATGTAACAGCAGATGCACACACCATTAAAGTGTGCCCAGACCCATGAAACACATACCAAAAGTGACTCTACTGTAAGCTCTGGTCTTCGGCAATAAGGTCACATTGATGTGTGGTCATCAGCTGTGGGTGATGCTCTTCTCTGTGAGGCTTGAAATGTCAGTATGGATAGTTCTGTATTACCTACCCCTCAGTTTTGATATGAATCTAAAATACTCTAGAAAGCAAAGCACACTTTCTTAAAGGTCAAAGGCTAGGAGAAACACACTTTTCTATTAAAATAACTTTTCTCTGCTTTACTCTTACTACTCCTCTCAATACTGATAAAAGACTACAATACACCATACTGTGCAAAACCTTTCTCCTTCTGCTTCTGAAAACTGGTAATAATTAGCTTGATACTAAGATCAAATAAGTATACATTTCTTTTTCCTCTGCATTACTGATCAGGCCCTTCGGCAAGCTCAATTTACACTTCAAAGACACAACTGGACTATTTCCTCTGTTCACCAGGCTGTACCATAACCTAATCAAAATGTTAATGGACAGTTGTGCAAAAGAACTAATACACTGGGCTGGAGTCCTGCTGTATTAGCTCACAAGGCCTGCTCACAGGAACAGCCTTGACTGTCCAGGAGAATCCCTCCAGCTAGCTGGCAAGGCAGCTGCCTGCTATGCTAACGCTTGGGCTGTGTGGTTTATGCTGAGCACCTCTTTCCTTGTAGGAGTCTCATACGGTAGTACTAGGTCTCAGTACCACCTACATCACACAGACCCACACAGCAGCCCCTGAACTTCTAGTGAGACCTGCCAGCTTCCACAGTGCTGAAGGAACTAGGTACCCCTGCATGGGGACAGCGAAAGGCCTGTAAGCCACGGGTAGTTTCCACTCGCCCTCAGCCACACACCTTTCCTCTTATTGACTGTATCCAGTAATACATCCATATCCCATGTCTCATGAACTGTCCTCGGGAGTCAGTGAGCTTAGGACTAGTCAGACCTGATGTCAGTCTATTGGCATTTTCAACAACAAAAACAGAACATAAATTGCACACAGGAAAACTCATAGACACTTCTATAAACTCACTTCTAATATTAACTTAACAAATCATTTTGGAAATATTTCCTGTGCTATTATCCCTCTTTCTCTCTTACCCTCTCATAAATCAAATTCAGACAGCAAAATACATCCTCACTTGATCTTCCCTTCTGCTTAATTTTAATGGGAATACATAAGGAAACAGCCATCAATTATGGGCAGGTTAGGGGATCATAAATTTTTCTTTGAAAAGGGATTACACAAATCCCTTTTTAAGAAACTCTTAACATAGTCATTACTTGTCAAAGTGGCTACACATAAACTCTCAGAGAAAGATTTGCTGGGGAAATGGCTCAGTGCCTTAGTCCAGATCCCCAGAACCCATCTCTGAAAAACCAAACAAAACAAACACCAACAGCAGCGATGCCTACAGGATCAGCCCGCATCTGTAACATCACCACTGAGACATGGAGAAAGGCTCCTGGAGTTTTCTGGCCAGTCAATCTAGCCAATCAGTGAGCGCCAGGTTCAATGAGAGACCATCTCAAAAAGTAAAGTAGAGAGCAAAGGAGAAAGCACTCAGCATTAATGCCATGCTCCACATACGCAAACACACAGTCTCACACACACACCCTTCAAGGAAGGACAACTGTCCAGTTCCTCAGATGAGTGTGAGTGAGTTTCATGGGACAGCAGTCAAGCAAAGCAGAGAAAGAAGAAATGCCAAGACTGTGGCGGCTGCAAGTGGAGTTGACAAGCAGAAAAGCCAGCAGTGTCCTGCGTGGGCAGTATTGTCTGGAAGTTGAAGCACAAGCAATCAGGACTTAAATTCCTCCTGACCTTGCAAACAGCACAGGCACACACCTGAAAGGGCAGTGCAGAGGACAGCAAAGAAGGACTTGGTGCTTGTGGCTGGAATCTGGACTCACAAGAGAAAGAGCTCAGACTCCAGCAGCATCTGCTGCACCTCACAGTGGGTGACGGCAACCAAGCTAAGCATGGCAATCTGTAGACTGGCCTATGTGAAGTGAGGCAATGCCTACCCGGAGCAGTCACCACTGAGCCAGCTCCACAGTTACCCTCACCCTCTGTGATGCAAGAATCTAACCCCAGGCATCACGAGCCACTGGCTAGAGACTTCGCACTTTTTAGTAGCAAGTACTGAAAAACATAAAACTTCACAGGACCTTTGGCAAAGTACATGAAATGACTTATAAACACAGTACTGTGGCCAGGATCACTGTTAGAATTTGTTTTGACTACATCATTAGAGTTTTTCCCTCTGAAAATGGATTATAAACTCTGAGGATTTGCATTCCCTATATATTCAACTCTAAAGACCCCTTTTGCCAGTTAGGCAAATTATTCTTCACAACCTGTTCTATACCAACACTCTCAAGAATAACTAACATACTCTAAAGGATGAAGCCATACCGGATAAAAAAGATACAGCATCTTACACTTAGTTAAACTATGTGGTAACTGTTTTTCTGTAGGTAAATGTTTATCTTGCATAAATAAATAGTTTAAAATAGCCTGGCGACTTTGAAATGCAAGGCAGTGACATTCTGTCCCATTCACCTGGGCTGCTGTCTCTTCAGTGACACCACACTTCTTTACTGACAGGAGCACAGTGGCTAATGTCTGTGAAACAGACCCAGTCTCACTGCTCATTTTTTAAATTGAGTAAGGATCTGTTTGGTGTTATCAGTTCACAATACAAAGAAGCTTAATTTTAAAAAGAGACAGACAGGAGAGCAATTAACTCAATACAGAATGGTGGCTCCCTCTGGCAGAAAGAAAATCAGATGGCAGCAGCAAGGACCGCACAAGAGCCTCAAATGTCATGGCAATAATCTATTACTTAAATCTTGTCTTGGCTCCCTGATTATTATCTTATTGTTGTGTAAACCTGGACCCACATCATGTATGAAAGAGATTCTAATAGCTCACCATTAAATTTATAAACCCAAGTTTTTCAGCCATCCCTCTATGCATTTTCCAAAAGAACTTCTTCATTTGCTTACTTACCTACCTACCTACCATTCACCTAACTGTCCATCTGTGCTGCTGAAAACAGAGCCCATGTTCTTACCCTACGCAAGTGCTCTACCAATAAGCTATATCCTAACCACTCCAAATGTATTTCAGACTCGATTCTGCAAGTTCTTCAATTCCCATTGAGATTTTTTAAAATAAAATATTGTAAATTGGTTTATGGATGAAACTGATACATGTATATCATGAAATGATCATGATACGCATGATCATTACTCCGGGACAGATATTAGAAGTGGCCATATGAAATGACCATGCTCAAGACTGTTTCAGTTATATCCTACTTAACTTCATCCTTCATGCCACAAGAACACTGACTACTAGGCTTGGTCTGGCCCCCAGGACTAACCGTCCTGTGTCCCTCCTGTGGCCCTGCACAGAGCCCTGCAGGGCTTCCTGATGTGGCACCCTCAGCATGCAGAGGATAAGCACTGGGTCGGCAAGCTCTGGCATCCCTGCTTAGGCGCAGGAACCTCGTCTCTTCCTGGGCTTGCCTGATTCATCCTGGAATCTGACACTAGTTGTTAGGCCCAACAAGCTGGCCTTGACCATATGAGTGCAGGCTGCTCCAGTGAGGCTGGCTCATTAGTGGCAGGCCCGGTTTCTCGTGTCTCACTGAGGACAAATGGCACAGAGCAACCTAAATCCCAGGGACGTGATGATAAAACATCTCATCCTTGGTAGGGTCAAAGTGTTTTTTTTAAATAGGAATAAACTTCTGTCATCCCGAACTTCAATGACATAGCTGAAATTTACTAAATATACCACACAGCACCAAGAGAGTTTCTCAAAAACTGTAAAGGACAATCCATTTGTACCTTAAAAAAAAAAAAAAAAAATGTTACACACTCTGATGGCAACAGCTCCCTCTGCTGACTCTTAGAATTGTGCGGAGCGAGGAAACGCACTGGCGTCTCTCTAACTATATGAACTAAAACCTCAAGAGAGTGTGGCGAGGGGGAGGAGAGCGAGTGCATCCACACAGCACACACAGTCCAGGTAAGTGTGAAATTATTGAGTTTCCCATTTCCCTTCACTAGCCTCAACTTTTGCATGTTGTAGGAGCACATTATTGCTGACGGGGTCTACTCACCCTGTATGGAGCTGGGGCAAATGCCACTGAGGCACATCAGCACAGCAGAGCCCACTCTGAACATACCTACAAAACCAACAACTTTGGAAAGACAGTGACAGACAGACAATAACTCCCTTCTCTCTCTTTCTTTCTCTGTGCCACACATACACAGAGAGAGAACCCTAAACTACACACCATTTTAAAATGCAGACACACACTGATGGTTGTGTTGTGTTTGTCCTGCAGTGAGGTAGGCCCAAACACAGATGGGAACTTCACTCGTGGTAGCCTTGTGGAGTCAGAGAGGTGGACAGCTACCAGCTGCAGACTCAGCATCAGTAACACAGGAGAAGTAAGAGGTTCTATCTCATGGGCTCATGGTAATTGCTGAAGACAAGCAACTGCAACAGCAGCTACAATGAGTACTCGTAAGTGTATCCGATCACTAGCAACTCCAGCATGATTAGGGCATGTCTCAGGTACAACGAATGCCTGAATGATAAAGCTACTATGCTATATTTGTTTAGAATAAGGGAAGGCTGGAGCTCTTTTCTCTGCACGTCAGACAGCCTGAAAGCCCACGAACCTAACTTATTTGAGTCCCAATAAGCAGGAGCCAGGCTAACTGTTACATACAGACACACATACGGAAGGAGATAAGGAAGTCACAAATAAAAAGGAGAATTGTAAGTTAGTAGATTCTGAATACAGGAAATACTGGAATGCTCTGTATTCATACAATGTGAAAGCATTTCACATTTTTAAAGCTGTAAAAACTTAACATTTTAGAAACAAATTTTGGAATGGTTGATTATCTATACAAACCATGTCCAATTAGAAATAGAAAACACACTTGATGCTTTCCTTGAAGTGAGGAAATGAAATAGATACATAGAGGCTATTTTCAGATTGCAAAGAATTTTTACATGTAGTGAAGCAAGCACGTTTATCATGGGTACATAGACATAAAACACTTGGGCCACTGATGAATCTGTGGGCTTCCTCCTTCCATAGAGCAAGACAAATGAGAAGTAGTTCAAGGGCTCTACCCTATCTGTGTGCTATAAGAGAAAAGAAAATGAGAATGCCAGGGCAACCCCACACTGGTCATACTGGACCTATGAGGCTGTCTGAAGAAGCAGGCTTAACCAGCATCTGAGGGCCTGCCTAGACTCTGAGAGGTGGAAGGCAGGATTTCCCTCCTTAGAAAGCTCCTCAGACCCTTGCCTTCCTCTTGCTCTGGCCCATCAATGCCACTAAGCTGCAGCATCCCCTCCACAGGGGCAAGCCATTCCGCAGCCTCCTGAGCTAAGAGAAGCCTAAGAGCTGCCAGCAGAGACACTACGGGTAATGCAGGCGAGAGCCTGAGACGGAGAAACAGGAGATCTCAGTAACAGGCCATAGCTCTTAAAGAGCCCTTCAGCAGTGTGGCCTTCAGGAGCAGTCAGCAATAGCAATAATTCCACACATATATACATATAAACACATATGCAAAAGGAGAGAAGCACAAATTAGAAAGGGGGACCACACATTGCATATGTGCACAACTATTGAACACCAGTGCTCAGACTGGCATTCTAGGAGACAGTCAGGAACAAATGAAAAACACAGCATCAAGGAGATCTTTTTAAAATAGACTTGACTGGTAAAACTGAATAATACAACACAGGGAGCTGTAGAGCAGGTCTGAGATTCCAGATGGGGAGTGGCAAGGAAGTCTCCCTGCACAGCTGACAGTGAGGTGAGCCTGAGAGTGACCTTGAGGAGATCTGTAGTGATGTGGGACAGGCCACAGCAGCTGGTACTGCCAAAGCGGGACGAGGACAGCAGGACAGGGCAGGAGAGAGCAGATGCCAGACAGGGCATCAGGCTGAAAAGCTTGGGCCCCACAGACCACAGTAGGTTCAAATGGAAGGAGAACTCAGAGCAGCAGCCACAACATAGACCACTCTCAACTCAACTCATGTCCTCCTAGGCATCAGTCTCAATCGCTCGTCACCAGAGCCAGGCTCTCCCCACAGCAAGACCTGGACAGGTTGAATGCTGGCCTCTCCAGCACACGGTAGATATGTGAATCCTGGAGAGAGGACAGGGTGGGAAGGGGCAGGAAGTGCCTTGACACAAGAGGCTAAGTTCTTTGCCAAAGCTATTGCCATAGGGATAAAGACAGTTGTGCTCAGTGTCAACTCGGGTATGGTGGTATATAACTGGATTCCAACAATGAGATGCTTAACTGCAGAGCCTCACATGACAGAGTAAAAGTAAATACTGGAGTACACAGGTAACTAACGAGTCCAGTAAAAGGCCAGATTTCCCAACTGTGCAGCATGAGCAGCTGCTCTGGAGTAGACACTTACAGGGGCTGCCTGTGCCTGAAACAGCCACCCAGGGCAGACACTCACAGCAGGTCCTGCCCAGGAGGTCATCAAAGTGGACTCAAAAGTACATATCACATGATTATGATCATGCCAGTAGATGCAGAAAACCTTCGGGTAAAATCAGCCTTTCACGGTAAGTAAAAAAGCTACAAATGCACACAGCACATATCAACATAATGTACAATGAACCTATAAGCAATATCATGCTAAATGAGAAGACAAGTGTGTCTACTCTCTCTACTCCAATATAGAACTCAAAGTATTAGCCACAATAATTAGAAAAGGAAATAAAAAGGATACAAATACAAAAGGAGGGGTTTAATATATCTCCTTTACAAATAATATGATTCTGTACCTCAGAAACCCTAACGATTCCACCAAAGAAGTCTTAAAGCTGAAACACTTTCAGCAAAGCAGCAGATAACACAATTAACACACAAACATCAATGACAAACATAGTGGCAAATCAAAGAAAAAAACACCATTCACAATAGCCACCTGTGTTGGCTAATTTTGTTATTTTGAGGGGCAGGTTATTTGTTTGTTTTCTGTCAATTAAACATGACAAGAGGAACTTCAATTGAGAAAATGCCCCATCAGATTGGCCTGCAGGCAAGCTTGGAGGGCACGTTCCTGATAGATGACTGATATACAGAAGGAGTTTGGAAGACGGGAATGATGAAAGAGATGAAGACAAGAGAGGCCTGGGAAGCAAAATCAGGGCCACTGGTATGATCTTTTCACTTAAGAATCTGGGGCTCTGGGCAGGGCCACTGAAGAAATCAGCTGTGATAAACAGAAGAGCAGCATCACTGGAGTAAAGCATTTGTTTGAATGGGACAACTGATACTGATTAGCTGAGGCTGAGAATCAGACGGATGAAGAAGAGTACTGCATCACTGAGACAACTCTTCTGGAAGTACTTCCTCAGGGTCAGCACAGTTGACAGAGGCACTGTGTCCCATGGCAGCCAAGCCTGCATCTTCCACAAGCAGCGACACTTGGAAATGTGTAAGAATTACTCATGTGGCGCTGGTTGAAAGGCCTGAAGGGGTCCTGGAGAGCAACCGAGGCTTGGCAATAGAAAGAGAGGCTGGGAGAGGACGATGATGAAAATGTAGCCTTAGTTTCAAGAAGAGCCCAGGATGCTGGAAACACCAGAACCACAGGATGATGGCCAGGGACAGCAGTAGCTGTGGAGAGAGCTAGCCTGAACCTACAAGACAAGTGCTGTGAGCTACGGGCTTCAGCGCCTGACTGGAGCTGCTCCAGGCCTTGGCAGTGGAGATGATCAACCATGGATCCAGACACAGAGCACTGAACTTTTTATACTGTTGAAGTTGGCTTTGCTTTGATTTGACTGTGATTGTCCCCTGGTTCTTCCCTCTTGGAATAAGAAAATACATTAATATTATTATTATTTTACAGGAGCCCACAGCTGAATGACTTTGAACTTTTAAAGAGAACTTAGACTTTTAAAACTGTGGGACTTTTAAAGAGAGAAAAACAATTTTGAGATTTATAAGAGAGCGTGAGTAGCCTAACCAATCCTAAACAACAAGAACACTTGGAGAGTTACTACTATGCCTCACTCACGTTGTCCTACAGAGCCATGGTAATAAAAACAGTGTCGCGCTGGCGCAAGTGCAGACATATGGACCACAAGTCACTGCAACTACAACCACCTGATTTTTGACAAATCCTCATGAGAGAAAAAAAATAGCATCAACAAATAGTATTGATCAAAGTGGATATCAACAGATAAAAGAATGAAACCAGATTCCTAGCTCTCATCCTGCATAAAACTCAAGTCCGTGTGGATTAAAGGCCAACTGGAGACCAGAAACTCTGAAACTACTGTAAGAAAAGTAGTAAGATTCAGCATACAGATACGGTAAGGATTTTCTGATCGGAAAGAAGACCAACAATTCATAAATGGGATCCCCAAAAACTAAAAATCTTCTGCATAAAAATGGAAACCATCCACCAACTGAAGACATGGTCCAAGAGCAGGATAAAACCTTTGCCAGCTATACACTTAGCAAAGGATTACTATCTAGAAAACACAAGGAATTCAAAAAAACTAACCATCAAGAAAGCCAAATACCTCACTTTAAAAACAAGCTATGGAACTAAAGAGTTCTCAAAAGAAGAAATACAAATAGCTAGTACACTCTTTTGAAGAGTGGTCAATATCTTTAGTCATGTTAAGATTCTGTCTTAAATGGCCATCATCCAGAATACAATGACAACAGTGTGAGGAAAGCGAAGCCCTTATAGAATGATGGTGGGAATGTAAACTAGTGAGGTCAGTTCAGAAATCAGTCTGGAGGTTTCTCCAAAGACTAAAAATAAATTTATCATATGACTCTGCTATTCCACCTGGATGTGTGTGTGTGTGTGTGTGTATGTGTGTGTATGTGTATGTATCTGTGTGTCTGTGTGTATGTGTGTGTGTATATGTGTGTATGTGTGTGTATGTGTGAGTGTGTATGTGTGTATGTATGTGTGTGTATGTATGTGTGAGACTCAGTATCTACTACAGAGATACTTAGACATTTATTTTCTTTGCTGCTCTATTCATAATAGCTAGGAGATGGAATCAGCCTAGCTGTACATCAACTAACTGATGAATGAATAATAAAATATACTCAATAGAATTCTATTCAGCCAAAAAGAAAACTGAAGTTATAAAATTTATGAGAAAATAGATGGAACTGGAAGTAATACTGAGTGAGGTAACTCAGGTCCAGGAAGACAAATGCTACATGTTCTTTCTTGTATGTAGATTCTCACTCCATCTCTTCAGTTTTGTGTGTTTAACTTGGAGTACCTACACATTCCACAGTATAGAAGCTAGGAAACTACAAGGGGGAATGTGAGGAGGTGGGTGAGGAGCATTAAGAGTGAAGATGAAAGAACACAGCTGAAACAAAAGTAGAGAGTGGACATACTGGTGACAAGAAAGGCTTAAGCACAAAAGGTAGAAGAAGTCATAAAACAAGCAGGCATGCCTTCTGAGCTTGAGTCTCCCCCGCCCTGTTCTGGAAAGTCTGGCAAATGGCAAACACTGGGGTAGTACAGATATGAGAAAGACTAAAGGTTTCTCTTTAGTCTTCCTGTGTAAAGCTATGACATTCACCCTGTGACCCACAGATTCCTGGGGAAAGAAGGTAAGCTTTGGAAGTAAGAGTAACAGGCAGGATGGATCATCAGGAAGGCTGAGGGGAGCCTCCCTGTACAGGTTAGAGAATGGGCGACAAAGCCAGGCCCGACAGACCCGTGCAAAGGGAACCAGCTGGGCTCACCAGCTGACCACATGGGAGGATAACAACACAAACAATAGTTCTCTGCAGCCCACCAACTTCAGAAAGAAACAAGTAACTTAATTTCACCTTTCCTGGAGAAGAGATTGCGAAATGTACTACACAGGTAGAAGATCCCGCCACCATGCATGTCAATGTGGAGCTGATAGCCTTGCAGTCCATACTCTGGGCTGTCATCCACAAACGGACTGTGAGGAGGCAGCATATAGGGACTGAAAAGGAAAAGAAAACATACAAGCTTTTCAACACCACAGAGAAAATACTTGGTTGGAAAATACTCCTAATATTTTTCTATTCAAAACACTACCTCCCACCAATGACATGCTATAGGAACCACAATAATCTTCATTCCATAAACTCAAAAGATCTGTTCCATGCTGTTCTCACCAACTTCTACAAAAGCCAGCACAGAATCATAGCTCATAGGCAGCCAGAAGACCACCACAGTGACTCTGAGCTCCACCTTGGGACAGTGGTTCCAAAGGCCACAGTGGTTCTCAGTGGCCAAAGACAGAGGCACCCGGCAGGAGGTACACACACACAGATCTCCATGCCAGGGACACAGGCAAAAAAGACCTAAAATACCAATTGTTCTGTTAAGAAAAGCCTCACCGTGGAAGGCAACATACTTAAAAGCACCCAGAAGCTTTTCAGGTATTAAAAAACAGTAAGAAAGGGACCACGTAGAAAGGGCAAGGGGGAAAGGCAGACGCTCCAGGGAGACATAAAGCATGCTAATACATTAGAAGGCACCACAGAAACGGAGTCAACCAGAGACCAAAGGTCTACACATTGTCGGCGTTCAGAACTTCACATTACAGATGAGAACTTGAAGGAGATTGGTGGCATGCTAAAAGAACAAAGCATCCCTGCCTCTATAAAAATACTCTTATCAGGTATAAAGTCCTTAAACTAGAATAAATCAAGCAAATACATGTTCACAAGTGTTGTGGATATAAGTATGTTTTTGTTTTCAGGTGTGGGATATGGGACTGATTCAGGTGGTCAACAGCAGCAGACTATTTGTCTCATGCTGGCTCTGAGAGGAGCTCTTTGCCAGCTACAGATAGTTTCAATCTGAGGACTCTGAGAGGGAACAATGCCAGAGAGTCCAGAGTGTGGAGGAGCTCCAAGAAAAAACAAGGTCGCTCCTGCTTCCCCCTGCGCCTCCAAGCTGCTATTGATGCAGTGAGACAAGAAGAGAGCTCCTGAAACGAGGATTGGACCAGCTCCAAGGAACCTGACCACCCTGACCAGCAGGAAGCAGCTAAGACAGCTGCACTCCTTCTCCAGCTAACCCTTTCTCTCTCCTACCTGGTGTCAGGGTGTTGGAAGGGATTGGGGCCGAGTAGGGAGCAATATAAAAGAGGTAATTAAAAGTGTTTTTTAAAAGTAGCCAACACATAAACAATGCAGTTATTTTACCAATGGCTAAGTTGCCATGTCTGTGGCCTTGTGTCCACTGGCTAGAGAACGCTCATAGCTATTATAAGATTATTAAGATGCAGCTGACTAACATCCATCCTGACCATACAAAATTCAGTTCACCCACACAGATACATACACAGTGGCAGAGCCTAGTGTGCTCCTCTCCACAAGGTGATGGAAATGAAGAGTTGCCATGACAAAAGCCAGTCCGTCCTCCTTCTGAAAAGTTAATTTAAAAGAACATAGTTTTCAATAGAAGTATTTTTAATTTTTCACAAGTTCATTATAAAAATCACAGCGTATCATTCTGAAGATACATTCATTATCATTGCCAACAAAGTGTGTCATAAAACTTATATGTAATACAATAGCTTGCTTGGACCATCATTACCCAATATACAAAACATACAGTTCCAAAAGAATTAATGTCCTATCACTTGTGAAATAGAAATATGTTCTCTTCTACACAATGATTGCCATGTTATTTATATGTATACACAATTAATATTGTAATGTGCATATACATATATACATGTATACATACACATGTGTATAAACATGCACACATAAAAACACACATATAGGAGGGTGATTTCAGGCTATTTCAACCTCTTTTCAACAATAAGGACAATATTGGTAAGACCCTGCAAATGTCTGGTAAATTTCACAAACACTGAGCTAATGTTTCTCCTAGTTACTTTCAGCAATCAACTTGATACATCCCAGAATTATCCAAATGAATCCCAAATGAGGATCTGCTAGGCTCTGACTGCCTGTGCAACTATGTATGGGCATTTTCTTATTACTAATTGATATGGAGGGGCCTGGCATCCCTGGGCTTGAGGTTCTGGACTGTCTCAGCTAATTAGCTGAGCAGCATTCCTCCATAGTTCCTGCCACCTGACTTGACTTCCTGCCCTGACTTCCCACAATGGCAGACTGTGTCCTGGAAGGGTAAGAGGAAATAAGCCCTCTCCTCATCTCTTGAGCACAGCAACAGAGATCAAGTTACAACAATGGGGTTTGGTGTTTTGTTTTGTTTTGTTTTGTTTGCCAATAACTGCTTGGTTTGGCAAATGCAGTGGGAAGATTTGACTTCACTTCACGTGCCCACCAGGCCAAATGGCAGAAATGTGAGTGCAGGGAACTGATGCTGGCTGCTGTAGCTACCCCTGAATGGTAAGCCTGAAGGCGCCACTCTCCAAGCAGATCAAACAGACAGTCCTCATGGTTCTATAGAACAACAAAGATCACGTATTTAAGTCATAAAACGCATAAGCAAATTGGTGCTTCATCCTCAAGGCACACACACACACAGAGCAAAAAGAAGCGACAACTCCACGGTCAGCTGATAAAAACAAGAGGAGCCCTGCAGACACAGAGAACCTGATTCTGTCCCTTCACTGACACAGAGGCACACTGCTACTCTCAACCAATCCGTGCACTGCTTCAGAACAGAGCCACAGCCACAGAACTAAAGTGCATGGATGCAGAGCACAGCACACCGCCCTGCTCTGCACTAAGCGACTGCAGAGAGAGCCCAGGAGCCCTTCTTTTGAGCGGCTGCTCAGGGCGCTCTGCATGACTCCAAAACAGAACAGATACTGCCACTGCCCTTGAGAGCCTCTCCGAAGTTGAAAGTAATCCCTCCTCCCAAACACACTGCACACTTAGGACACAGGGCAGACACACCCAGATGATTTGCGCTGGATCCAAGCTGAAAGTCTCTTTCCTGTGGTACCAGAAAATACGAGGCAAGCTGCCAAGGGAGGCGCTCACAGTCCCACCCCGCCGCAGCACCCATAAACCACAACAATGGCAGCACAGCAAGGCATCTGAGAAGGCGCACATAGGTGGTACTCACATGTCAGGGGCAACCAACAGCTGTCTATCTGGACTCAACGGGTGGGAAATCATGCCTGGTACTAGAAACCTCGCCAACTTCCCAGACACAGTGAGGTCACAGACATTAGAAAAGGATCTACTACCGCCACATTGCTAGACCAGCATGCTTCCTTACTACATTCTAAATCTTATCCTTACAACCACAAATAACATAGCTACCACCCCTCATCAAAAAACCTTTTCTTTATAGTACATGGTAACAGAAATCCAAAACTGCACACAATGCAGAGCCCAACACGACGCTTGGAGCTCAGCCCTAATGGATACATCATACCTCTCGCACCGACAGCTCAAGGAATGGTGCAGAAGAGGAGGCACCAAGATTATAAGAGTCAGAACACCAGTAAGCCTGCTGTCAAACCGTCTGTCTTAGAAGCAGCTGCATAAACAAGACTAAAGAACAGCACAACCAAGAGACATGCTATCCTGGAAGAGGAGAATTGTTCCATGCCTAGACAAAGAATTACAGGCAACTAATGAAACTGAGAGACAGAATTACAGCCTTTCCTAGAGTTGAGGCCCAACTGCTTATCCAATAGCAAGCCCTAAAACTATACATACACAAACAAGTGAACTCAGCAGTAACAGTGACAATAATAGCAGGAGGCATCAAGGAGCTCAGCAGGCTGCATGTATATCTCTGTGCCTGACAGTGACAATAATAAAAGTAGACATCAATTAAGAATGGCAGGAGGCATGAAAGGGGTTGAGGGAGGAGAGCTGTGAGGGGTTGGGGGAAGAGTGGGAAGGGGGAAGTAATATAGTTGCATTTTAATTAAAAATTTAAAAAAAGAACCCCAGAAGGATCAGGGCTCAGCCTGGCCTAGCAAAGTAGAAACACGCAGACAGAAAGGGTACCTTCTTAGACACCTGACCCTGAAGGGCAGAGTATGTCCCATATCACATCCACAAGTCAGAAAGATTCTTGGAGCCGTCCACGCTGGACAAGTCCTATTAGACATTTGGGCAGACAAAGTCTTGAAAGGGACAGTGCACACAGGCTGACTGTGAGGGAAAGTGGGGAGTTGCCCTGGCAGTGAAGAAATAACAGTTAGAAACAGGAGGGAGAGGAGGGCTTGCCATTCATATCAGCAGAGAGTAGAGCAACTCAGCAGACTGGAAGGATGAGACTAAGTGGCAGCTACTGACGTCTTCCAGGCGTCTAATTCAGTCTCACAGCATGCAAACGTGGGACTGTGAGGGGGAAAGACGCACTCCATGCACGAGCTCCATCTTACCTGCCACAGCCCCACCAGGAGGCCAGGATTTAGACAGAATATCCGAACAAGTCTGTCGCAGCCAACCATGGTAGACTTGCTTAAATGACTCAGCTCATACTTTGCAATTAAAGACAGCCATCGTGGTCTTTGAGCACCATGCCAAGAGAAAACAGAGAGATGTGAACTTTCTGATATGTCTTGTTGTCAAGTCTCATTTGTGTTAATGGTTTTGAAAAGCAATTTATACACACTAACATGCTCAAACCAGGTGATATAAATACAGAACCTTGAATAACTGGGAGGCAAATACACTAACTGTCTTACCCTACTGTTTTTCTTCCCCTCCCTCTCGCTCTTCCTCTGAGAGAAGATGTGCCTTTCTTTCCAAAGTTTTTGTAAAATGAAGTTGAGAGACAGTGAAAACTGAAATACTAGATGATAAATTAAGGCAAAATCATGAATATTTTCATGAAGGAGCCATGCAGAACACTTCGTGCCCAAGAGTAAACATTCAACTGCATAGAAGACACCTTCACTATTTCACTGTGCTCCACAAAAGACTTAAAGTCATTCAGAGGGAACATTACCTACAAGAACAATACATGGCAGACAGCACAGAGAACATGTAGGAAACACAGAGGTGGCTCGGGAAATCAGAAAGCAGCTGAGACCTCAGTTGTCAATTAACAGAACCAGCCTCAGACCTCACACTTGAGGAGCAAGGGCCACCCCGCTCCAGGGAAACCATGAAACAACACTGTGTCTTCATGGGGACAGAGATGAGAGGGACCCAGAAGGAAAACTACAGTGAGCAAGGATGGTAAGAAAATCAATGCAGAAAATGGCACTGTAAAGTCCAAGACAGCAAGTCAGGGAAGAGGTGGGACAGAGAGCAGCGCAGCAATTACAGGGAAGGCAGACAGCACCCATACCTGCAACAGATCTGATACAGTAAGTGTTAGCCTCCCTGGGACATAGGAATCTACGTGTGCCACAGTCCAGCTTTTATAAAGCAATGCTCATTGATGGGTCTGAGGTTTTCTTGGGAAGGCAAATTGGTGAGCCTATTAACATGTGAGGAAACAGGGCACAGCCACAGAAGAATAGGATGAGTGTTCATTCTGTAACAGCTCCCCAGCTAACGCTTCTGACCTTTGCCCTCACAGCCGTCTGCATCACACTCCACAGTCGTGGAGATGGAGGCAGAGCCAGCTGCAAATGGACATAATCCAGTATACTCAAGGGAAAATGACACAAAGTAAGTGATAGCTGGAATTAGGAAGTATGTAAACTAAAACCAATATATAATTACTAAAGAAAATGCTAAGTTTATATCATTTGTTAAAAGTTAAAAGTAAAAACACAGAAAATCAGCCGATCATCTAACACACTTTTAAAACTAGATTATCGTTTGTATTCTTATAAGATTCAAGAAATTGAAATGTAGACCTCAGTGTGACAAGCCCAGCGTCTACTGTAGCAATGCAGAATAACAGGAAGGTCTCTAAGATACAATCAATTAAAATACACGAGTGGGGTCTTTGTTGTCCAGGGAGTGCCGACCGCTCCTCAGGCTCCGGGAGGCCGAGACACTGAGCTGCTGAAGCAGTACTCACCCATTTGGGTCAGGGGCTTTATACCGGTCCATAAAAACTGGTGTCACTCCACACAGATCCAGGGTGGACAACGTGGCTAGATGAGGCCAATCTGTGCGATACCATACAACAGTGACAGATGTGTCATTTAAGGAAAGATCAGCATGGGGAACGATGTGCTCTTTCCCACTTTTTTCTCTTAATATAATTGCCCAACCTAAGCCAGAGATTCTAGAAAAAAACATGAAAATGCTTTCAAAGAAAGAACAACATAACACACAAACACCCCAACAACTTCGTATACCATTTCCATAACATCTACTTCTTAAAAATCAAACTCCTTAGCACACACCTGATATACTTTCCTGCCATCCATGGCACCTTCTGATCACACACTCCCTGAGTATCTACGATGTTGCATGGCAGCTAACACAATGGTAAGGAACCTTCAACACCCTGGCTCTACTCAAGACCATGAGGCTATTTATGCTGTTTCCGAAAACATAAGCCAGTATCGAAATATTGTAGATTTTTAAAACACACACAAGAAAAACTACCAGAGACAAGTCCCTCTGATCCAAACTGCTCCTCTCGTCGAGCAGTGTAGCTCGTGGCACCATTTCCCTAGCATATGTAAGGCCCTAGTTTCAATCCTTACACCTGCAAAACTGAGCAAACCCTGCACATGCACTGCGCTAAGAAACACCTTGAGATGACAACATCTAGTTAGGAACTGGAAGAGTCTGTGGTTCTGTCCAGGAACCACTGAGGCAAGTGTTCCTGAGCAGCCTGCATACCTGAGGGCCTCTTTGGTCTTCACAGGAAGGCCTGTGTAGGGGTTGACAGGTTTGAGAATGTGGGCTAGTGTTGCTCTCACAGATGAGATTTGCTTTGTAATGTATTCTCTCTTCCAGTATCCAACTTCTTTATCCTCAACTGAGAGGGAGCTCACAGATGCAGCTGTCTCCTCCACTGAAGCAATTTTCCAATGTGATCTTTTTGATGAGAATGCAGCTGAGTAGATTTTGATCCAAATAAAACTGGAAGAAAGGAATAAAGTACATCAGTTTGGAGGTACTGTAGCAAAATGCAACATTAGGGATGCATAATAATGTTGAATTTTCAATAAGGCCAGTTCCATGAATAATTTACATGTGTTCATGTATACAGTGGACCACGGTCTGAAATGAAATGTTTTGGATCCACTATCCCCCAAAACATGTAAAAAGGGAAGAGCCTATTTCCAGAGTTAGGTTTAAGGTAGGAACCCACGTTTCTTAGGATCATCCAAGGCTATTGTTCTGCAAGATAACTAACTAGGCACTCCAGTGCAGAAAAACCACAAGTTTACATATAGAATGGACCTGGTCTTATTGTGGCTATGTACATACATAAGCACCGTACACTACAAAATAATGAGTAAATGCATTACACATGTATTTTGCTTCCTAACTTTAACTTTGTAACAAGGAATATGCACTAATTTCCAAAAGGTAAAATAGTGAAAGTCATTTAAAAATAAAAGCAACAGTTAAGTTTTCCTAAGCACACATCTGTCAACTGTCATGGAAGCAATGCACATACTAACTCATTTAGTCCTTGCGATAGACACAGGATGTAGTGCTGTTTTATCCCCACTGTCCAGATGGTATAGCTGAGTCCTAGACCAGTGCAGTCACATCTGCATATTTACATTAGCACACACACATTTTAATGATGCAAAATTTATCACAAATGCAGCACAGGAATCCAAAGTTTTACATTTTCCCAGCTGACTGTGAAAGTCTTTCACAGATTAGCATCTGAGAACCACAGTAGAGAAAGTTTCCTGCCTACCATGCTGCTAGAATATAACACACCACAGCCTATCTGTAATTCCTGACACCCTTACCTTCCAAATCAAACCAACCTGCATTCTATATCTTAATGTGTGTCCTAGCAATCTGTGAGTTCTACATTGGACCAATATTTGTATGACCTTTTGATATTCAATAAGAGAACCAGAAAAAGCCCAGAAATGGGCAGAAAATGCTCAGCAGACATTAGGAGGGTTCCATGTCTCTCGACATGGGATGAATTCTAGACGCAGGCCAAGGTGACCACAAAGAATAGAAACTGTGTCTTTGCTTTATCCACAAAGGCCTGGAAAGCCCAGCTGGGGGACCGCCCAAGTTCCCAGGTAAGGCCCACACACTGGGTCTCTCCTCAACTTTCCCTCTCCCACACAGCAAGTGTATTTGGTTGGCAGGTTTGGGAGGAAGAGCTAGGTCACTTCAATAGGCTGCTTCCTCTCTAAGGTCAGTAGAAAGCCCAGCATCTGCCCAGGAAACCATGATCTGGTGAAAGGCACGGTCAGTGGATGAGGATGGCAAGCCGGGACCCTGATCACAGAGCACAGCTCTGTGCTACAGCCCAAAAGTAACAGGCCTGACCTTCAGCGTGTACAAAGAACACACCTTATCTCATGAATACGAATGTTTGAAAACACACGACTACATACAGCCTTAAACACATTATTGCCTGAAAACAGCATTAAAATTAACTCTCTTAATTTTTAGGAAATGGCTAAAATGCCTACTAATTTTCCTGGCTCCTGTTACCCCATAAAACAGACAGACATAGCAGTCTTCTTACTTGTCACTGGCCAGGTGATAAAAGCGTCTGTTCACACATCCGGTGCACAGCAAGCTCACAACATCCAAGTAGGAAAATATATTCAGCAAAACTTCAGAGGGCATTCTGAGAGAAGAAGAGAAAAGCAAACAAACTGGCCAATACTGAAGCTACAAATTACAGAATACTGCTGGCTCTGCATCTCTAACGCCCATCCTGTTTAATAGGCACACTGTTTTCTCCTCGATTCATTTCTTGATTGTGGCTTTCTGTTCATTACAGTCCCCATTGCATAGATCCATTAAGGGAGCGGAAGGCACAGAGGACCACCTTTCTCAGCACGTGGACCCCATCTGCACAGGCTCGATCAACAAGCAGTGCCTCAGAGCCTCTATCACAAACCTGTGTCACCTTCTGCTGAAACACTGGAGCTGGAGAATGGGAACACATCCCATCACAATAGTGCATCCTGGGGCAAAGTGTCTCTCCATAAAATGTCAACATCACAGGCCTCCACAGGACGCTAACTATGCCAGTGCATCCCATCAACCGCAATTCAACACACATCTACAAGCATCTTAATGTGAGGTCACAAGTTTTTTAAAAGATTCTATGGGTTTTGGTTCCAGTGGTCACAGTATAGGTCTCACAGTGACACAAGTTCCAAACTACTGATCTGAACAATCCCACAAGTGCACACAACTTCAGAAGAAACGATGTTCTTCTGGCTCTCCAGGCTTTATCTACTAAGAATAATTAGGAAGAATAGTTTAATAAAAGGGAAATCTAATGTACTCATCACCTCTAATTTCATAAAACTAGTCTAATAAGGATGACAGTGACAGGCTCGTGACTCATATCAAACTCTGTGCTGTACATCTGGCCTACACAATTCTATTCTTGGAAAGCTCAAAATACCAACTTGGGAGACGCTGCACCGTAATTTCCTCTAAAACCCCATGCTGAAAGCCCAGCACCCCACAAGAAGCAGGCTACCTACCTGTCCAGGGATACAGAGCAGTTGGAGGGCCTCCACTTGTGCGGGCCACGCCTGCTATACTGCCTGAGCACAGGTAAGCCTCCAGCAACCTTAACCCCAGAGCCCTTCCTGAAAGAGAAGGTAAGAAAGTCAAGTTATGTGATTACCAGATGAGGCAAATCATCTGTTCCCCTCTGAAAAATCTGAAGGGCCAATGAACTGCAAAGATCATGCAATATGAAAGGTCATCCCTAAAAGTAAAGACAGAAAGGGAAAGGAGAGAAGAAAAAGTAGGGAGTTCAGATCAAGTGTGTGGTGGGTATACACCTAAAGTCTGCACTTTACAGTTTAATTCTGCTCTCGTTATAGACCGGCAGCCTGTCAAGGGGTACTCCAAACTGGATGAAAGGGGAACAAAGGAAAAATGATAAACACACTGTTCTAGTTTCATGGTGTTGCTGCAATAAAATACTCTGACCAAAACCTAGTGGAGAAAACTGTTTATTATAGGCTACAGTCCAGCAGTGAGAGAACAGAACCCAAAGAGAAGCTTGAAAAGCACAGGGCACAGATCAGTGCTGGGATTTAGGAGTGGGTGCTTTGCTTACAGAGGACTCAAGTTTGGTTCCTAGCACCCACCGCATGCAGCTCATAGCTACCTGTAACTTCAGTACCAGGAGAACCTAAGGCCCCTGGCATCCACCAGCACATGAACTTAGGTACACAAAACCACACACAAACACACCCACTACACATACAAACAATAAAAATAAAATTATAAAAAGCTAGAAAAATAAAAATTATTTAGGACTGTCTTAAGAAAACAACAACAACAAAAATAGTATAGTGTACAAATTTCAATCTAGCAAAATCCAAACACGCTAAGACCCTGGCTCATATGTTACAGAGAAGCTGACCCTCTAGATGGTTCAAGGATAAAGCAGTAATTCCCTTCCACAGGCCAAGTCTGGGAGCATGGCCTGAAATCCTTAAAAAGCACATACATTTTTGAAAGCCAGAATTACATTTCTAGAAATAAGCCTTAACTCAAGAAAATGTGCCCTGATAGTTCTCTCGGGAGCGTCCACCTCAAAGCTATCTGTACTGGAGAAGAAAACAGCAGAAACTGAACAGGGATAGGGATTAAACTCCCGCTGCATTACAGTTAACAAGCCAATGTAAACAGTCTCTACACAAACATTTCAAATACCAATAGATCCTTGCTGGCTTCCAGGTGACATGGTTTGCCACTCACCTCCTATAAGCACTTATTCAAACAATACGATCTCATCGAGGGGTCCTTGGAGGCCATCTCAAACACTAATCCAGCTCCTGAGGACATATCTATGTGTCACCATCAAACACTGAACTTAATGACTTCTCTATTATCATCATGTGGCTTTTACTCTGTACTCTTCTTCTTTAGCACCCATATTATACATAGCATTCAGGCAGTAGCAAACTTTCTAAATGAATACACCAGATGAAAGAACAGGCCACAACATAATATTATATGTTTTATTTCTCTAAAAGAAAAAGTAGGCACGTGTACACACACATACACAATGTCTGGAAGAAAAGCCATATCAAAGCTAAGACAGTCAGAAGAACAAGGTTTGGTGGTAGCATGGTACTGTAGGCAGGCCTCTGTATATTTTCTATGTTATCTTATAATCTATTTAAATCATTTCCTATTTCTTCCCCAAAGTCTTTGTGTTGATTTCACACATCAGAACGAGGACCTCTGTGGTCTGTGCCCACAGAGGACTATGGCTGAGAAGCACAGTACGGAACAGATGTCTAGCTTTCAAGGAACATAGGAACACACAGCAACCCAATCCAGGTAGTTTGCACCAAGTTAACTCACTTGCTGAGAATTTATGAGAGCACAGTCTCTCTTGTTTAGTATGTGTGCAAAAATTATAGATGAATGTATATTACGCCACCTTCTTCTTAAACAGTTAACTAAGGACCAGGCAGGGGGTACTCTCTGGCACCAGGTCTCTAGAAGAGAAGAAGGTACCAAAGATTCCCTAATTCGCCAAACAGACATGCCTGTCTTTGACTAAAACATTTACTACAGCTTATTTACCAGTTTATTCTCCAAATACATCTTAATAACATATTCTGCACAGGAAAATATGTTAAATGTTTTAAAGCTTATCGCATCCTACATTTATAAGAAAATCAAGGGTATTTTCTTATGGACATGTTTTCAACAGTTTTCTAAAAATGGCATGGCTACTTCTTTATGGCCTTTTTCTGCATTTAAAAGAGACCTCTCGTTTCACAGAACAGACAAGTTTCCAACTAGATAATTTAAAAGTTAGTAATGGAGCATCCCCAAGGTTCTCCTGACAATCCTTATGGAGCTCTTCTTACCATTTCAAATATTCATTAATTTAATTTTGGCATAATTGAAAAGCACATCTCCATTTCCTCCTAAAAATGACTTCACTTTGTAAATAGGCCACTCCACTAAACAATGAGTGAGCTGAACAAATATCTTCAAATAGTTGTGTGGAATCCACTAATGTTTACTTTAGAAGGATTTTTCAAATACATCCACACAGACAATCATGGGATTTGCAATTAATACATCTTGAGTGTACACTTTATTTAATAGCTTAGAATAAGTCCAACACATTTATAAAAATAATTTTAAATTTTGTTAGTATGAAATAAATCAGAGTAGGTATAAATTAACCCAATTTATTATGCATTCTGTTGTATTTATTATAGCACGTTTATGAATGTACACATTTTATTCGAAATGAGGAACTAGTGATTCCTAATTGACACATAATTTTCCACAATATGGTATTAATTATTATTATTACTATTATTTTGAGACAAGGGGTTTCTCTACAGAGTCTTAGCTGTCCTGGAACTTGATCTGTAAACCAGGCTAGCCTTGAACTCACAGAAATCAGCCTGCCTCTACCTCCCATGTACTGGGATTAAAGGCATGCACCACCACCCGTAGCTAACTTCTTAAAGCAAAGTCAATCATCCTAGTCTTAGCAGCTGACTTTCCTTTACCAATAACAATCTACACAAGACCAATTCACATACTGAGAGCAGGTTCCCACACAGTCATGACAGGTATTTTACTTTTAGTTTTACCAGAAAGTTCACCTAACTTACAAAGAAATAAGGAGACTTCTAATAAACTTATCCTGTCCTCTGATAAGAGAATAAGACCTACAGAATAATTTTAGGAATAGAGGGAAATTACTAAAGTTTAAGTTTCCAGGTTAAAGGCCAGTCTTTTTCTTCTTTGTAGAAACGCTGTCACCGTTCTATCGCAAGTATTACAGTTTGTCCAGCATTATAAAAACGTGCCATATTTCTGAAACCAGGGTGTAGAATGGGAACCTAGAAAGGACATAGGACAGGGCCCTGGAGAGAGAGAGTGGGACAACTTAAGTAGTTGACATAACTCATTTACAGGTTATTTTTACACCTACACAAAGATATTTGGCTCCCTAGAAAGAAAAAAAAAGTACACAACTGTACATCAAGGTGCATTAAAAATAAAACGAAAACCCTCAAGAGTGTACATTCTTGGCCTGGCACAGGCCTTTAATTAGTAAGGAAGAGGCATGCAGTTCAAAGCCAGCCTGGTTTAATATAGTGCATTCCAAGACAGCCATTGATAGACTCTGTCTGGGAAAAAAAAAAAAAAAGTGAATTCTTAGAAGTATCCCTCCACTCAACAATTTAACTAGAGTGATGGGTACAGTGCTATAAACAGCTCACAAGAAAGTAGTAAGGTAATTATTTGGGTGAACGAAGATTCTTGTGAGAGGCTGTTTTCCTGTGTCCTAAAATTGCTTTCTCTCGTGAGAGAGGAACATCATTTAGCTTACGGCACTCCTTGAGAGAAACGGGAAACTAACCTTGAAGACTCAACAGTTACCTTGCAGCTCTTACGCAGAATGGGAAGGAACACAGCAAACTAGAAGAGAGCTGCAGACCTCGATTAGACTCTAGAAATAACCTGAGCTGGTGGGAGGGGTGAACAAAATGCGAGGAGTATTTGCATCAAGGCCAACCTGATGGACAGAAGTGCCTGTTTAGCATCAGATTTTGATGACTACATTCTACTCCAAGTTACAAGACCATAAAAAGGGTTACGGGTGATTCTCCTTCTAAAATACAAAAAAGGTATATGGGAGCATTGTGCTCTTCACACGTGCGCTGGTGGCGTCTCCCAGCGATTGGAAGTCACCTTAGAGCCTCCCAGAGGAGCTACCAGTGAATGGATGGGATGCTTAGAAATGATAGAAACTTCCTCAGGAAGTAACTCTACTTGTGTCCTTCCCGGACGGAGGTTTCCTTTTGTCATTCTCACGACGCTTCCCGCGTTAAAGAGTAGCAGAAGCCACATGCCAGAACGGGACCAATGAAAATCTTCTAGAAAGCGCGGTCGGGTGGGACACTGCAGAGAGACGGACCCGCGAGCCCCGAGCGTCACCTGAACCCGGAACACCCCGCGGCCAGCCCCGCGCTGCCCCAGGTAGCGCCGCCACCAAGAAGGGACCCGCGCGGCTCCTGCAGGCCGAAACATCCCGGCCTCAGCATCCGACCCCGTCCGGTCGCCATGGAGACCCAAAGATACCTTCTAGCGGCGCGGCAGAGGAGCGCAGCGCTGCCCCTCACGCGTGCGCAAAGCCGGGCTCGCGCATGCGTGGGCTGAGTTTCCCCGCGAACGCCTCCGCCGCGGCTGCCCGAACGTCGGGCTGCACACTTCCGGGCCCGGCTTCTTTCCCACGCCCCGGCCATTCGGACGCCAGATCAGAGCTTAGGCCGCTTGGTTCATGCTTGTTTGTTAGCTGTTTTCTTGAGAAGAAACGGGAACGGCGAGGTTGTCACTTTCCCATAATTATGGCAACCCACGACACGAAAAACCTCCCACTTGAGGCGGTCCTCTATGGAAAGTCCACGAGAACACGCAACTTGCAACTAATCCAACATTGCAAGTTCTGTTTAAACCACGCAGCCATTGAAGAACCACGGAAACCATTAACACCCACAGCTCAGTCTGGACGCTCAGCGCACGCGCAGCAACCCGCGCAGAAACCCGCGCAGAGGCGTCTGGGAATACAGATAGGGACGGGTGCGTCCTCGCTGCTTGGCATTCTGGGAGATGTGGTCCACCCTGCCTTCCTGTCTGTGGTTGCAGAGGAAAGCGGGAAGTCCTTAAACTGCGATTCCCAGGACGTTGGTGTTTCCCAGGCTGCTTTGCAAAAGCATGGCGGGCAAGATGTGAATGTCAATAGGGAGGTAAATAGGGCATTTTAATTCAAGAGAAAAAAAAGGAAAGGTGTGCCTAACCTCTCTTTGATTTTTTTTTGTCTTTATATCCACCTAATACAGTGTGTGATGTGAATAAGCTGATTTCATGTCTTGTCCGCCTGGGTGTGTGGATTACGAAACTTTACAAGTTGTAGTCCCGAAGCCTCAGGGTTTGTGAACATGATTTGTGCTTTTCTCCGAGTTGTACAGCATGCGGAGAAGCTTCACCGGCCCTTGGGCCAGCCGCTGTTGTTGCCACACTTCAAGCTCACCAAAGCTTGCTTGAAGACTCAGCCTTTGAGACTGAGGCTGCTAGAGCAGAAAACAATACAACCCAGCACTGTTCTTGGGTTCGCCCAGAAAACCTTCTGGACACAAGGACCGGACCCCCAGAAAACAAAGGAGGACAATAGCAAGCAGGTGTCTATTCGCAGAGAGGAAACCGGCGTCTCCACGTCTCAGAAAGGTAAAAAAGTATCCAGTACTTCAGTAAAGACCGGTCCCTCCAACCAACGTGACAAAAATCTGCCTAATACCATTTTATGCGAGCTCACGCGGAAAGCTAGGGTAGGGAAGTCATACAGATTAAAAGGTAGAACTGCCAACAGTGTGACCCGCAGTTTTCACAACTTTATAACTGTCTAGGTGGAGATGGAAACCGGAAAAGGTTGTCAGATCCCGGGAGCCGGAGTTACAGGCAATTGTGAGCTACCAAAGGTGGTTGCTGGGAACTGAACTCTGGATGTCTGCAAGAGCAGCGAATACTCTTAACCACCAAGCCATCGCTCCAGCCCCCTGAACACATTTCAAGTTAGCAACCTGTGCTGAAAACCAGAAGTATGTTATGGTAAAGACTGCTTTTAAATAAGTGGTTTTGTTATAATATTTTATTGTACCTATGAAAAAAGTGGAAAAAATCATCTTTTAATTTTTGATTTTCTGGAAAGATTAATTTTTAAGAACTGAAGTTAGAGAAATTCGGGTTCCTACCGTGACTATACTAGCCTATAAAATTACGTTAAGTGTTCTCAGAATCAGTGAAAGAGTACCCTTGTCATGATGTAGCTTTTCACACATAACAAGCATTTATGTAAATAATGTATGTACACACTCCCCCAAAATAATATCTTGTTTGATTGATTACCTTAGCTCCCTGAACTATTCTTTAGTCTGTGTGTTCGTATACTTACTTAGTGCAGAAAAGAGTAAGATCAGTGTCTGTAGGTTTATGAGATTCATATATTTTTACTAGCCAACTGCATTCCCGTTCCAAGCTCAGTTCTTGGGTTTTATGCACTGGTTAGTGGACCCTGGGGGGTGGGTTAAGAGTTGCTGCCATTTGTCTCCCTTTGTTCCCTTGTCCTTGGATTGACTGAGTTTGAATTCTTGATCTGGACCAGTGTCCATCTTGCCTCATCTGTGACCATTCTCACACTGAGAGACTGATAAGAAAGAAAGCAGAATCAACATACCATTCAGTGGCAGAAATACAGGGATTGCTAGGTCCTGTGCACAGCTGTGCCACGCTGAATGAGCCCATTCTCTTCTGGTCTTTGAAGCTAAGGGGGCCTAGGCCTGGTTAGTGCTGGGGTGAAGCTGGGAGTATTTGAGGTCAGCAGCTGAGAATGTTCCAATGGGCGTGGACCCCACTGCCACCTGCTCAGGGGCCAGGGTACTGTGGACCCACTTGTAACCTTTGACATTTTCTCTTTGCAGTGAAAGAAGCCGGGCGAGACTTCACCAACTTGATAGTGGTGCTCTTGGGAGTCAGCATTACAGGTGGCAGAGCCTAGCAAGTGCTTGAATACCTTTCCACAGCCTCTTGCCCCTTGCTTTCCTTCATCTTTCTCTCTACTTTTTCAGGTGGCTTGTTATACACCATTTTCAAGGAACTGTTTTCTTCATCCAGCCCTAATATCATATATGGGAAAGCCTTAGGAAAATGCAGAACACACCCTGAGGTAGGTTCTCTGATGAGAAGATTGTGGTGGGGAGCAGAGATTCATCACTTCCTAAGCCAGTTATATCACACAACAATAAGCCACTTGGGTTCTTTTTATGTTATTAGGCCTTTGTTCCCTGATTCACTTTGACCCTGGCACTCAAAGGTCACTGTGTACGCTCTGCTCTCAGATGTGCAAGGGGTCATTTTACCAGTTGCTCGTGGGTGTTAAATGCATCTCCATTGGGGTCTCTGGCATCTTTCCTTTTGTGTCCTCAGCCACAGAGAAGGAGGCTGAAAAGAGTCACACTAATTAAGTGTGGTCTCCATTCTGCAGGTGATCAGTGTGTTTGGTGAGCCTGTTAAAGGCTATGGGGAAATGTCAAGACGTGGGCGGAGACAGCACGTCAGGTAATACACTGTCCTTGGGAGAACTCCAGGATAATATCTAAACAAAAGGAGTTTGGATGTGCATCTTTACATTCTCTTGACAGTTTTTTTGAATATGTAAAAAATGGGCTAAAGCGCATCCGTGTGAAATTCTACATTGAAGGCTCTGAGCCAGGGAAGCAAGGAACGGTCCATGTGGAAGTGGAAGAGGTTTGTCAGCGTCAGTTCCTGGGCTCAGCCGGGTGAGTGGGCTCCAGTGTTTCTGAGCCCCATGTTGCTTAAGCTCTGGAGAGGATGACAGCATCTACTGTTTTTCAGAACCCAGGGACTGGCCAGTTTGAATTTCGATACATATTTGTGGAAGTGACTCCTACAAGATCTATTGTCGTTGAAGATAATCGTTCGCAGCAGAGTTAAAAGAATCAAGCCGGCATGCGGCTTCTTGTGGAGAATGGATCATCACAGTGAGCTACCAGAATCTGCTCTGAAAGACAGGGATAAAGTGTGTCACACAAAAAGGGAGTAGAACGTGAGAGTTCATATGTTGGACAAACCAAACAGATCTTTCTTGTGAAAAATCATGAAATGTAGCAAATTTTACAGTATCATTTTGAATTGCCAATCATGACAGTATTTCAGCTCTATGTTCATGATAAATTTGTTACTAAATTTACTCTATTACTAAATAAATTTGTTACTAAAATATTACAACACATAAACAAAAGCTTCGGTATTTTATGCTGTTTAATATTGTGTGGCTTTTATACGGCCTACAGAATAAAGATAAAACTAAGAAAAAGATGTCAAATGTATTTTTATTTCCTTTGGAATCTAATTTGAAACAAGCATGTGAAAATATTTAAGAACAGCAGTAAAGCAGATGCTAAGTACACTGTTGGGGGCGGAGGGTGCCTGCCCTCATGATCTTGGGAATCAGTCTGTGTCCCCCGAGAGCTAAGAGCATTCTGCCAGAGGGAGAGAACACACTGCATAAGCCAGAGGATGCACAGCCTAGAACTGTTGATGTTCTGTGCATCTTCCAGCCCTTCCAGTACTTAACACTGATACTCCACGCTTGCAAATCAGGAGTGGAACTCTTAAGGGAAATGAGTAAATGTATAGGAGGCTCATTTAAGTGTTTTGATGTGTTTGGACAAAGCTTCAATTTTACAAATTTGCCTGTTTTACAAGAACATTTCATAAGAAGAATCTTTAATTTGGTTTGTTCCAACATATCAGAACAGACAAAAATAAATATTCTGTTCTATTTGAAGTATTGTGTGGGTGTCTCTTTAGACGTGGTCTCATCTTGGATGTCTTGATCATGTATGGAAACGGGTGTTCCATGCACTGGATGGGCCTAGGAACCTCTTTATCCTCGGTGCTTCAGCTGGGGCTTCCTCATCTTTGGAGTGGGTAGAGGTTTCAGATAGGTTCTGGGATGGTGGTCTACTCAGAGGAAGTCCGTACCCCCCATCAGTACCTACCCCCTCCCCATCTCTCTGCCCATCTGACTTCATTTGCTTAAGATGCTTGAGCTTTTGTTTTGTTTTACTTTTAACTAGTTTGTCTACTTTTAAACTTTTTTCCTTTAACATGGGGTCTTGACAAACAGTTTTGGCTAGCTCTGAACTCTTATCACCTGCCTCAGTCTCTTAAGTGCTATCATGATAAACATGAACCACCCCTCCAAGTTTAAATTACTTTTATCCAAAATTTTTTTCACACTTATATAGAAAATATCACAGCAGAGCTTTTGTCTTTCTGGTATCACATTTTAAGGACAAGGTAAACTCTTAATTTAGGCTTTGTCTCTTAATTGATTGTTCCCAACAGAATACGTACTCAGTTTTAGTGTTGGTACCAACCTTTACCAAGATACAAGATAACAAGTAACAATCTGAGAACTTCTGTTCATCATCTTAAACAAAGCAAAAAAGCAGCCCTGCTCTTCTCTTCCTGAGACCTCTGCAACCACCTAGATAAAGAGAGCTGGCACCGGAGCCCAGGTGGGGCCTGCACATGGTAGCCGAGTTCAAGATGGATTCCTTTGTCTGTGTTCATCTGCACCTGCCTCCTCATTGTGCCTGCATCCTTTAATTTCTGAGCTGATTGAGTTTGCTTTTATATACAAAAATAAAATGTTTTTTTCAAATGCAAAAAAAAAATCTACATAGGATTCTTATGTATAGCCACAGGAAAGTATAACATGTAATTCTTCACATATCTTTATTTTATCCCAAATATTAAATTTTGTGTGTGTGTATTGCTTTCTTTGTTTTGTTTTTGTGAGATTAGTTCTTGCTGTGTAGCCCAGGCTAACCTCACAGTGAATCCTGCCTACGTCTTCCAAATCACATGATCACAAGCTTGTACTTCCATGTTGCATATTTTGTTTGTAAAGACAGCTTTTTAAATCCATGATGATTCTAGCATATCTGATTAAAGACTTACTTCCATCTTTTTCTCTATTAGTTTAGCTAAAATATGCAGAGGACAACCAGATGTAGTGGTACACGCCTAAGCTCAGCACTCTAGGGGGCAGAGACAGGCAATCTCTGTGAGTTCCAGGCCAGCCTGGTCTACAAAGCGAGTCCGGGACAGCCAAGGCTACACAGAGAAACCCTGTCTCAAAAACCAAAAAATTCAGAGAACACATTACCTGATTGCCCGGTGTCCCCATCTGCCATTATTTTGAGTTTGCAAATAATATAATCATTTTCACTAAGACTTTTGCCACTTGCTAAGTACAACCAGTGAACCCTTGTCAGAATTAAATGTACAACATTTAAAGTGGAACAGAATTGGCAACTCTGGTATAAAAATCCATACAACTACAAACACCTGATTTTTGACCATGATGCCAAAAATACACATTGGAGAAAAGACAGAATCATCATCAAAACGTGCTGGGAATCCTGAATATCCAAGTGCAGAAGAATAAAGCTGGATCCTTGTCTCTCACCCAGCACAAAGCTCAGTTCCAAAAGATGGAGGACCACAAGTTAAGTCGTAAAGTCCCGGATCTGATGGAGGAGAAGGCACAATGCTTCACCTGAAGGGCACAGAGGGACTTCCTGAACAGGACCTCAGTAGCACAGGACCTGAGCCCATCAGTTGGCAGATGGGATGTCAGAAAACTGCAAGACCACTGTACAGCAAAGGAAACAACGTTAGAACCGGATGGAACAAAGTGTTAGCTTGCTATGCATATGACAGATTAGTACCTGGAATATACAAAGAACTCAAAAAGGGCCAAACAGCCCAATTTAAAAAATGGGCTGTGGACTTGAACAGAGAGTTCTCAAAAAAAAATAAAATATTCTTTATATTTCAACATCCTTAGGGCATCTGGGAAATGCAATTTGAAAGTACTCTGAGATTGTCCTAATCCCAGTCAGAATGGCTAAGACCAAGAAAACAAATAATTGCCAACAAGGACGTGAGGAAAGAAGAACCATTATTCCTCCTTAGTGCACTTGCCACCTGGTCCGCCCACTGTGGGAATCAGTGTGAAGGTTCTCAAAAACCTGGGTGTAAATCTACCAGATAGGCCAGCTTTTCTACCACTCCCAAGCATGGATTTTTGAGGGACGTGTAGAGCAGAGCGCTGTGGGGTGGAGGGAGAAGGGATAGTGGAGAGAAAGGTTTGAGTGAAGGTTAAGAGGACAAAGAGTGTGGAATGACTAACACTGAAATGTTTGCTAGAGAAGGAGGAAAAACTGATTGGCAGTGTTTGGTGCTAATCAGACCATCAAGAGTTAGTCTGATTTGATGTTCTTCATCTTTCTTCAAATTAACATCACTGCATATCCAAATATGTCTTCCCAGGTTCAATCCCTCTTCTATGGATATTTCTTTGATTTCATATGTCTGAGCACAACTACACTCCATGTTGGAGGAGAGATTTGGGATTACCCCCTTTCCAAATGATTAGCCAGTGTTTCTTGTTCTATGTTACCGCATAGACACCTAGCCTTGTCAATTCCCACACCTCATATGTACACAGGTCCTTTTCATTCAGTTGTTTAATTTATGCTAATTCCAACAGTATGCTGTTCAATCACATCATAGTAAATAATTCTGTCTTGAGAGTAAGGCCATCCATACTTGCACTTTTTTCAGGAAAATTTCAGCTAGTATTAGCTGCTTCCATCATTATTAATGGAAAAACACTTAGGGGATTTTGGCTTTTCACTCCACTGAAGTAAGTGTGTGTGTGTGTGTGTGTGTACAAACATCTCAAGGAATAACAAAATTTTCTGAAACTAATCTATCATATCTAAAGGAAGAAGTAAAATTCGTCCAGTCCTTTTTACCTGGAAATGTGTTTAGAAGGCCATACAACAACAGGACTGTAAGTCTGGGTTCCAAGGCATCCTAGCTCAAGGCACTCACTGTCCACACACGGCTGGAGCCAGAAGGGTTGGGTCCTCAGTAGCAGCCCACTCAGAGTCCAGGCTTTAGATCCTCTGTCTGTCCCTTCTGAGAGTTAAATGTTCCCCGGCTTCCCGTGTCCGCACTGCTGGGCTCCTAACATGCATCCCTGTCTGCCCTGTTCATATGCTCCTGGGGAAACACTTGCCAAGCCACTTACTTTTTGATCCAGCAATCCTGTCCTTTAGGCTGCAGGATCAAGTCATTCTTCTCAACAAGTTGACTAGTGAATCCTTTGCTGGAAGCCAGCCAGGCCACCCCTCACAACCCTCAGTGGAGAGACACTCCTGAAGGCCTCCAACCCTAACTACTCTCTATGAAAGCAAATGAGGTCTCTGTGACTGTTCCACGCCAGTCAGATTCCACCCACAAGGACATGTCATATCCCTTTCCCCTGGGCATGAAACCTGAAGAGCTTTTGGTGTCTGGGCCAGAAGGGAGCAGGGGTGTATGGTGACGTACATGTCCTGGGGCAGCCATAGCAAGTACTGAAAACTTAAAGAATCAGAAATAGAAATTTTAGTTTCACAGCTCCTTTTGCCAGGAGTCCAGCGTCAGGGTAGGGACAGGGCCATGCTTTGTCTGGAAGTTCTGCGGTGGGGGGTCTTGCCTACTTCTTCGTACTAGTAACCCCAGGTGTTCTTGGGCCTGTGGCTGCATCACTCCATGCCTCTTCATGCCTCTCTAAATGCCTCTGTTCATGTTTTCCCCCCGTGTGTCTAATTTACAAGGATGTATACAATTGGGCATAAGGTCTATCATATGACCCAGAATAGATACACTCTCTGAAGATCCTCTGCCTGGTCATGTTTTTTCCATATAAGATAACAATCTCAAGACCCAGGGATTGCAGTGTAGACATACTTCCTAGGCAGCAACCCCTAATGCACTAAGTAGCTCTAAGTTATCCACTGTAAGGCCTTAGAATTAGGCATTTGAATCCAGGACTGGCCAGTTCTTGATCCTTTAATGTTTCTTTTTTTTCTCCATATTTTACTTTCCTTAAATCTTGTTCTTTACATTAAAATCTACGTCACAGGGACATTATGTGAGCAAATGAGGTCACACAGACCTGCTTCAGCAATACCACACAGTCATGTACAACTCTCTTTGTAGCTCTTCTCCCTTTGCACTGTACATAGAAAAGTTTCCTTTGTAATGGTTTTACCTATAGTTATTCAGTATTTGGAAGATAACAGAGTCTGAAAGTTGTTTGAATACATCCAAACTTTACAAGTGCCTATAATTCCAGTATTCAAACAACATATTTTTCAAAAGTTGGCTGATGGTGCTTCTGAACTCTGAGTATTCAAAATATAAAAAAAAAAAAAACAGAAGGCTACAAAAGTGATGGGTGTATGTTGTGGATGTTTTGGTTTATGTTATGTAAACCTGGTTTTGTTTTAAGCCAAAATGTGGGATGTGGGACTGATTCAGATTGTCCACACAGCAGACTATTTGCCTCGTGATGGCTCTGGGAGGGGCTCTTTGCCAGCTGCAGGTATTTTAAATCTGAGGACTCTGGAAAGAGAATAAATGCCAGGGCCCAGAGAAAAAGAGTGTTGGAGGGAGGGGGATCCACGCAAGCAAAATGCTGCTGATGCTCCCCCTGCTGCCGCTGGTTGCTGTTGATGCAACGTGACAAGAAGTCAGAAATATCCTGAAATGAAGGTTAGACTTGCCCCAAGGAACCCGATGCCCCTAACCTTGCCACTAACATCCTTTCTCTCCTGCCCGGTATTAGAGTGTTAGAAGGGACTGGGGTGGAGAAGGGAGAAAGAGATATAACAAACATAAATAAAATAGATTTTTTAAAAAGTAATGTGAACAGATGTAGTCTTGTCCTTCCCAAAATTAAATCTACCTCAATAAAAGAAATGAATAACCAGAACAATATAACTCCAATGTCTCTAGAACATTGAAAGAATGCCAGGAGGAGGAATGGCAGAGGAAACCCCCCAGAGTGTCAGCACAGACAGCTGTAGTGGAATGAGGAACAACCACCCTGTGAGACCACTTAGTCCTTGCTATAAACAATCAAGTTGTGGGGGGGGGGGGGGAAACGTCCAACCAAATGGTTATTCGACTTTGATTCAATCCAGCAGACTTTGATTCCTGCTTGACTAGATCTCCTATATTTTGTTCTCATTTAGAAGTAATGGCTTTCTCTAGCACAGATGCTAAAGGACCGTGTATCGATTTCCATATGAACATTTGTCTTTGGCACAGAATGATGGAAATCAACTGTTTTTCCCAGAAACAACTGGCTACTGAGTGTGATGGACTGCCAGTAAGTGTTGTTGATTTAATTTAGGAAAAAATAGGAAACATAAGCTTATCAAATAAAATACCAGTCATTGATATCAGTTTATATTTAGCTGACAGATAACTGAAATGTACTAATACATAAAATTATGCAGTTTCCTTTCAAGTAGTTTCAAATCACATAAACAGATATTAAAATGCCTTCCCCTTTTCACATCAATGACAAAGGTTCACTCCTGTCCTTACCAAATATGATGGTGCCATTTGTTATTATTAGTTTTTTTTTCATTTCCAATTTGTTCAGTCCTTGAACACCACAACATTTGTTAGGACTTGTGTATAAGTTTCTGGTTAATGAAGGATTAGGCAGGTTTAGCTCTTTAGCAATCCTCTTGTGGTAGAACACGAAGGATGTGTGGCTGAGAGATCAAGCAGATCTCTTGAGTACATGCAACTTTTGAAGCACTCTTGATTTGACTTCCTGAGGACATGTCTCCAAGAGGACATGGGACATCTTGCCTTCCTCTTATGCAAAGGGGAATGTGAAGACATTTAGGGTCTCAGCTAGAGAATTGGACTTTGCATGTGTTCAGAGCTCAGAACCATTCTTAACCAGGACCAAACATTTCCAAGTCCAGATAACCTTACTCTAAAGCTCACATCCCAAGGAAACAGTAGAATGCCATTTCTAACTGAGTCTTCTATGAAATTCATCAGACTTCAATTTTATAAGTTGTCTTCTGTATCCCCTTTTCTCTCTATCTCATCAATCTTTCTACTCCATAGCATCCCTGTTCCCTCCTGCTCCCTCTTCACAGCCTCCTTTAAATTCTCTTCCCTAAAACATCATGATGAAGACTGATGCATTAATGTCCCTTCTCCACGTGAATTAAGTTTTTAGGATGTCCACAGGTTAGGAGAGATGATGATACATCTCATCCATTGGAGGAAGCATAGAATTGGAAATGTGCCATTTTATTAAGACAGCTGAGGGTATTAGAGAAGCCTGCTGCTGGTCTTTCTAGCTTAACATAGGTAAAGTAGAAATTTCTGGTTTCCGTGAAGACCAGTTCTGTCATGTGATGTTTTTGCTACAATTTGGGCATGTGATGTTTTGTTATAGGTTGGCTTGTGAGAGGGCCATGATGTTTTGCTGTGAGCTCTCACATGCAAGGGGCATGACTTTGGCCAGATGAGAAGACCCATGGGTGGACTCTGAGGACAGGAGATATATAGAGGCCCACACAGAGTGAGGCTTGGCTTTTTGGATCAGCATTGCTGCACTGATCTTCATGTTAACACCACTTGCCTTCACAGAGAGAAACATTCCAGAGAACTTCTCAGGGGAAATCCAACTGCTCTTGCAGCTTTCACTGACTTTGTGTTGCCACTTGGTGTTGGCCTTAGGACTGGACTGCTGGTGTCCTGACAACTGAGTTTGGTAATCCCCTAAAGACCCATCGATCCTAATCAGCAGGAAGTAGATAAAAGAGGTCTACAGCCCTTTTCCCTAATAATCTCCTACCTAAGATTGCGGAGGGTTAGAAGGGAGGTAAAGGTGCTTTAAAACCATAAATAAAGCAGGATTGGTGAAGAAAATCTCAGCCTACACATAGTTAATTCTCAAATAGTGCTTCACATCTCTTTCTCTTATTTGCAGGGAATAAGCCAGAGTCCCACTCAACTTCTCTTAAGTTGAGCCTTTGGGTTTACCCTCAGATGCCAGAGCGAGTTCAAGTCCCAGTTCTGCCACTGTGACAGTGAGTGGCAATTTAGCCTACTGTGTTCCTTATCTATAAGCTGTGATAATAATAGCACCTATATCTGTAGTCCTTTTCAGAACTAATAACTTGTAAAATATTTTGAAGAAAAAACACACAGAAGAAAACTGAGGAACAGATATAAGGAGTGATCTTATCATTGTTCTACAAAAGGAGATGAAGGAGTCTTAAAGGAAAGGGAATTCTCTCTCAGAAAAATATTAACTCCTCAATGTAAATAGGCTTCCTGTTTTGTATATCCCACACACTTAATAAGTGAAACAAAAGGACAGTTCCCACTGCCCCATGCTGAGCAGAAAGAAAAGCAGGAAGTGCTAAAGAGCAAAACAGAAGAAAATCCCAAGAATGGACAAGTGAATATCTGCAAAACCAAAGAAGAAAGTTAATACTGCTGGGGTGTAGGATTAAGGTTATTGTGTAATTCAAATGCTGATTTCTGTACCCCCCATATCTGGTTGCAATCCTTGTTCTGAGAATCTCCTGTTTCAATATTGTGTAAACACTGCTCCGCAATTGTCCCCTGATATGCCAATAAAGCATCTGATCAGAAAAAACATATTTTGGGTCCAAGATGGCTGCCACTAGAGGACACTGTGTCTGAGGAGTAGGACAACAGAAATAACGCAGCGACCAGGAGACTGAACTCTGGGACCTAAAACGCCAGCACCCGTGATTGCCAGGTGAGCAGAACTCCCAC
>CM053764.1:41469990-41488528 GCA_028658305.1 Pachyuromys duprasi
TTGGTGGACTTGGAAGGGGCAGGGAGGAGGGAGATGAGGGAGGGAGTGAGAGGGTGGGAGGGAATGAGGGAGGAGGCTATGCCTGGGATGCAAAGTACCTAACCTGTGATTGATATAAAAATAAATAAATTAATAAAAAAAAGAAAAGAAAAGAAAAAAAAAAGCATCTGATCAGGGGAGAGAATAGGGCTGGACTTCTGCCTGATAGGGTAGGTAGAGTTAGTGGAGGAAGTAGGGGATTCAGCCGCAAGCAGATGACCAGGAGGGATGAGGAGAGAGGGAGGGAGAGAGAGAGCTCAGCAGACAAAGCTAAAAAGTGCAAGTATCTCTGGGATGTATGCTGGGAGGAAACCAGATTAGCTTAGAGAGTTAAGAATAGACTTAATACTGCTCAGGATTGTGCTTGAATCTTGTTAAAATAATATAATAGAGTCTCAATTATTTGTGTGACAGCCAGAGTAAGAGAGAAATTGAGAAACATGCACAGTTTTATAAAAATAACTGTAACACTGGGGTAAGACTGGGGAGGAGCTTCCCAGAAGAGGGACTCAGCTCCATCCCTGGACCAGACAGAAGGACCTGAAGAGAACAGGTCTCAGGTGGGCTGGAAGGTCTGGGCCTGTCCACAAGTCCACCACCCAAATAACAGCACAGAGGTGTGCACAGCCCTCACTGCCATTGTCTGCCTTTGCTTTACCTCCCATTCAGGTGCTCTCCCTCATTCGTCCTTGATCCAGGCCTTCCAGCGACCTTTATTACACACGCCTCCACTTAACGATAGGGCGACATCTTGGCAAAAACCCATTGTTCATTGACGATACTATAGGTCAGAATGCATTTATTTTCTATCACCCAAAAGGCAGACCAGCTCATAGTCTAGTGTGTTGCAGAACATGGGCTGTTCATCCTTGTGATCTGTGATTGACCAGGATTATGAGAGTGTAGTATACATGTGTTTAGCCATGGAAAATCCAAATTCAAAATGTAAAGTGTGGTTTGCATTAGATACATACTTTGAACCATGATATGGTGGCTGGTTTTATGTCAATTTGACAGAAGCTAGAGTTATCTAAAGGAGAGATGCTCAGTTGTGAAAACGCCTCTATAAGCTCCAACTAACTATAAGACACTTTCTTAATTAGTGATGATTGATGGGGGAGAATCCAGCTCATTGTGGGTGATGCCATCCCTGGGCTGATAGTTCCATGTTCTGCCAGAAAGCAGGCTGAGAAGCCATGATGAGCAAACCAACAAGCAGCACTCCACCATCACCATGGCCTCTGCCTCCAGGTTCCTACCCTGTTTGAGTTCCTGTCCTGACTTCCTTCAATGATGAACAGTGATATGAAAGTGTAAGCCCAATAAACCCTTTCCTCCCCAAGTTGCTTCGGTCACTGTGTTTCATCACAGCAATAGTAACTCTGGCTGAGACACCTGGTAAAGTTGAAGAGTTTTTAATGGAGTCACTGTGAGTCTATCTTATTCCTCCCTGCAGCCATCTATGATTCTCATCTGTGCTGAGGCTAGAATCTCACATAACCCAGTTTTGTGTTTCCAGCCTCTTCTTACTCTCATCACTTCTGTGAGGTTCATCTTAGGAGGCTCCAAATAGGATGTGGACAGCCTTTGAACAAAAGCAATGGAGGCTTCCAATTTTGAGAAACAACCCACCTCGTGCCAAAGAGACTGGATTTCCTTTCTGTATGTGGTATATAGCCAGCAGCAGTAGCCCTGGGAAGTGATGAAGAGACTGGGGAGACTGAGACTGGATGAGGACTAAAAACTATTACGAAATAGAGATTGTGAGGCCTGGAAACTGACATTTAGCCAATGATGGTTCTGTGGTGACATTTTCCAAATTTTGTTATATGTATTTTATTGGATTATAATTTTTTAAATATTTTTTAAAATTATTTATTAATTGCACTTTATTCACTTTGTATCTTCCCTGTAGCTCCCTCCTCCCCTCCCAAACCTTCCTTTCCTCCCCCTTTTCCATGCATGCCCCTCCCCAAGTCCACTGATAAGGGAGGTCTTCTTTTTCTTCCTTCTGATCCTAGTCTATTAGGTCTCATCAGGAGTGGCTGCATTGTCTTCCTCTGTGGCCTGGTAAGGCTGCTCCCCCCTCAGGGGGAGGTGATTAAAGAGCAGACCAATCAGTTCATGTCAGAGACAGTCCCTGTTCCCATTACTATGGGACTCACTTGGACACTGAACTGCCATGGGCTACATCTGTGCAGGGGTTCTAGGTTATCTCCATGCATGCTACTTAGTTGAAGTATCATTCTCAGGGAAGACCCCTGTGCTCAGGTTTTTTGGTTCTGTTGCTCTCCTTGTGGAGCTTCTATCCTCTCCAGATCCTACTATTTCCCACTTCTTTCATAAGATTCCCTGCACTCTGCCCAAAGGTTGGCCATAAGTCTTAGCATCTGCAGGTCAGAGCCTTTCAGAGGCCCTCTGTGGCAGGCTCCTGACTTGTTCCCTGATTTCTCCTTCTGATATCTATCCTCTTTGCCTTTCTGGATGGTGATTGAGCATTTTAGCCAGAGTCCTCCCTCTTGATTAGTTTCTTTAGGTGTACAGATTTTGGTAGGTGTTTCCTATGTTATGTGTCTATATGAGTGAGCATATACTGTGTGTGTCTTTCTGCTTCTGGGATAGCTCACTCAGGATGATCTTTTCCAGTTCCCACCATACCTGCAAATTTCACTATTTCCTTGTTTTTTATTGCTGAGTAGTATTCCATTGTGTAGATGTACCACAATTTCTGTATCCATTCCTTAGTTGAGGAGCATCTGGGTTGTTTCCAGCTTCTGGCTATTACAAATAAAGCTGCTACAAACATGGTTGAGCAAATGTCCTTATTGTGTACTTGAGCCTCTTGTAGATATATGCCTAGGAGTGGTATAGCTGGATCTTGAGGAAACGCTATTCCTTACTGTCTGAGAAAGCGCCAAGTTGATTTCTAAAGTGGTTGTACAAGTTTACATTCCCACCAGCAGTGGAGGAGGGTTCCCCTTTCTCCACAACCTTGCCAGAATGTGTTGTCACTTGAGTTTTTTATCTTAGCCATTCTGATGGGTGTAAGGTGAAATCTCAGGGTCGTTTTGTTAGGTCCTGATTTTTTAAGAATTTTACGTTAAGTAATCTTTTAAGATGTTGGATAATATTTTATCTCTTATGTTATAATGACCTCTCAATGACAGGGTTCCTAAGAATCCCTTTACAGCAATTTATAACTGTTAGGATCTGGGGACTTGGAAAGAAAATTGTCTCAAATTTATTTGACCATATGCCTCCCTTCCCCACAACTTATACCCAGAGCGGCAGTACATTTACATCTTCCTGCTCAGGAAATAATCGCTAGTAAGACAGTTTGGAATGTGCTTTCTTAATGTGTCCATCTTAACATCTGGAAAGACAAATGGGGTCAGGTGACTTGGAAATTGGTAACAGAAAAGAAATAAGTTTAGAGCATCCAATTGTAAGCTACATTTTGGAATTTGAGGTGCTACCAATACCCAGACTCCCAAACGCAGCAAAGTCCATACTCAGAAGGGTCAGCAATGGAGACATGGACTTGGAACTTTTATCAAAGGACTGATATCTTAAACACTGACTTTTGGAAACCTGGAGAACAGACAAATATGCCAGGGAAACTACTTGAACACACTGTAGCCAAGAAGAATTTCAATTTTTGTGAAAAGCAGTAAGCCACAAATCCAGAGAACAGAGAATGGGAGAGAGAGAGAAAAAAAAAAAACACAAATATGATGACATTGCAATTGAGCTGATGAAAATGAGAACTGAAGAAATTATAAAACATCCAGATGAAAGGACCTTGCAACAGGAGGCAACGGAACAAATGTGTAGTGACAGAAAACCTTCAGTGGAAGGATGTGGGGTGAGTTGGGGACAGGGATCACATGCCCTGGAACAGTCAAAATGCAGGGCATGTCCTCAGACCTTTGTGTTCTGTGGCTAGTGCCTCAGCTTCAACCAAAGCAGGGCAGCAGAGGAAGGGAAGGGCAGGATTAAGAGGTGGGCAATGTGAGCAGAGCCTGGGGACCAGAGACCAGGGACAGAGCAGTCAAGAGCCAGACACATGGAAAGAGAAGGCAGATCTTTGTCCTTCCTGTCATGAGGACTGCCTGCTGAGGTCACCTCAGCAGGCTTCTGGAGGGGCACCCTGAACATCCATATTTCTGCCCACCTCAGGTTCTTCACACAAGCCCATTTACTGGATCAGACCTTCAGACACTACCTCCCAGCCTGCCTGTCCAGCAAGCTGCTTTCCACCTTCTTAAACCTGGGCTTCGGGAGTTCTGGGGCTGCAACAGCATTTATGCTCAGCACCTGCCACAATGTCCACCAACTGGGCTGTAACGATTGAGAGGTATTCTCCCACAATGTGGGGACCAGGGGTGAGGCCAAGGTGCCTGCAGGCCAATGCTCCCTCAGAAGGTGACTAGGAGGAATCCTTTCTGCCGATGCTACCTCTTGGTGGCTCCAAGTCACCCTTGGCTCTAGCTGCCTCACTGGCCCCTTGGTCTCCATATTTGGGTCCTTCTGCCCTTGGTCATCCTGTCTCTTCCCTTGTACCTGTCATTGGATTTGGGTCCACAGTGATCCATAATGACCCTCAATCTCAAAACCTTCAGTTACATCACAAAGATGTCTCCAGATTATGGTCACATTCACACAGTACAGAGATGAGGTGCAGGCATGTGCTTTGGAAAGGACAAGTGTCCAATCCTTGACAGCACAGGAAAATCTATCAGGTAACAGACAGTAGGGAACACTGGGAGAAACAGACAGTTCACAACCTTATTCCCTCATTCTTTCTTGTAGTTTGTCTCTGCCCTGAAAATGGGTTGTGGTCTTACTGGGGACCAGTCAGACACCCTGTGAGAGTCGTGTCTGAACTCTGCAGCTGAAGGCTGCGCCAACAGCTGTCTACAAAACTGTGCAAGTATGCACAACTCCGTCCTCAGCTCCTCAGCTCAGGGATCCACCTGTGCACGCACAGCGGCAGTAATTTAATAAAAACTGACACATTTAACCTGCTGAAGAGACAGATTATTCGACCCTCTTTGGTGAGAGCAAAGATGTGCTTAATACAGCTTTTAGCAGGCTCCTTGGATGCCCAAAGGGAAATGGAGAGAAAGAAGAAGCCAAGACCTCCAGACTTGCCTTCCTCTGGCTGAGCAGCTCAGTGCTCCAGGCCAAAGCACAGATAGAGTTCATTGTGCTGACATGTAGAGAGAATGTACAGTAGCTGCTTTCCCAGAAGCTGTGGGGGACACCTGTCAAGCACTTTAAGGGAGAAAGACTGTTCTCGCTGACGGTGTAAGGGGATGTACGTGCCGCATAGCTGGGAACTCATGGAAGCAGGTGGATCCAAGGCAGCAGGAGGGTGCTGAGAAGAGAAAATAAAGAGAAGGAGGAAGGAAGGAAAGGGGTGGGGGGCAGGGCATGACAAGGGAGAAGACGGAGGAAAACTTTGGTCCAGCTAACAACAGAGTACCTGCCTGAAGTGGCCCTCTTCCTCCAGGCAGGCTCCACCTCCAAAAAGTTCCCCCACCGCTCCAGCAATAGCTGGGAAGGTGCCCAAGCAAATACACGAACCTGTGGGAGACATTTTACATCTGAGCCATAACAGAATGTGCCCCCCCAAATCTTCACAAAAGGGTAAGCACTTAGTAAAAAAAAATTAGAAGACCATTCCCCGAATCTTGACACTCAGAACTGCTCATATCCTGCCATCATAACCCATAAAGCCACGGATGATAATATCCCTGAAATATTGTGTGCTGTAGAACGACATGGCTGACCAGATACAGCCGCACTTAGAAGCCGGCGAATTAGCACAGAACTGCCCAGCTGCTCACTGTTCAAGTTAAAGTGCACCATTCTCCTATTTGGAAATATAATCCGAGTCTAACACTTTTGACAGGTGTCACTAGGAAGTGTTTTTGACAGCAGTGCCAGAGGAAAATCCCAGATGTGAATTTTCTGCGTACCTGAAATGCATTTTGGAAATACCCCTTGATTCTTTATGGAAATCATAGCATTATGAAGAAGCATTCATAGAAACTAACTCTTCATTACAACTCACAGGGGAGCAGCCTTCAAATCTGGGCAAACTTTCAGACAAGAAGGAAGACTGAAGTGTTTAATGTGCTTAAAAGGATTTAGCTTAATTAGATTCTGTCTTTTGGTTGAAATATAGCAAGAAGGAAATAGATTTCCAGCTCTGAAGCATTTTAATATGCCATCCAAATGCATCGCTTGGATCCTATTGCACAGAGCTGCTTGCTGGGTGTCAAGTGTGCTCCGCATGCCTTTTACACTGTGCAGAAGAGTTTAACTGTGTCAAAAGTCATGTTCTGAATTTGCCCCTGGAGAGGAGAAACACTTTCTCATCCACTGTGCTCTGTCACTGCTCTTCTGTTACAATTCTTTACCTGTTCCCGCTGCCCTTGCTTATCTCCAGGGTTCTTCTCACAGTACTTCCGTTCTGGCATCTGTGGTTATTGACCTGCCTGAGAAAACACCAGTGTTTGGCCTCTGGTAAGTGGTGGTCCTGCAGGTCCCAAGGCTGCAGGGCCAAGGGACTCAGGGAGGTGCCACCTGTGCTCTTAGCCTGGCATTATAGCATGAGCATTAAAGGGTTGGTTATGGGGCAAAGAGACGGCTCAGCGGTGAAGAGTGTGCACTGTTCCTGTGGAGAGCCCGACTTTGGTTGTCAGCATCCACACGGCATGATTCCAAACAACCTGTAACTCCCAATCCAGAGGACTCAGCATTCTTTTCTGGCTTCCACAAGCATGCAGACATACTTGGCATTTACACACTCACACGCACATGCGCATGTGCACACACATACACTAAATAAAACTAAATCTTGAACATAAGCATCATTATGAAGTAACCTACATTTTCTTTCTGGGGAATAGAAGTCTTCTGATAATTGTTTTTTTATCACTTTTAAATTGTTTATTTACTTTTTATTCGTTGACAATTCCATACGCTTATATTATGTATTTAGGTCATTTCTCCCTTGGTACTGTCTCATTCCCTTTCATGCCCACTGGACCCTTCTTTCTTCTAAAAAATCTTGATTGCCTTGAACAGCAAGAGTCTTGGATTATTGTGTGGATTACTGTGTTGGTCGGGTTTTCATCACTGTTTTGGTACCTGAGAGAAACAATTAAGAGAAGGGAAGATGGGAGATGTAGTTTAGTTGATGGTTTCAAAAGTTTCAGTTCACCATGAACTCTTGCTGTCTGAGGGCTATGTGATGCTCCTTACAAGACCTGGGGTCACCCTGGGGAGAGGGAGGGGGAGAGAACACTGCTGAGAAAAGGGAGTCCATCGTAATAGAGTAAGCTTAATTTAGCTATCTGGATACATCAGACTTCAACCTTATCCAGCAGAGTTTCACTCGGAATGTAAGCATGTCGTTGTATTTTGTAGTTTTCCAGAGATGCTATAACAGAAAAGCACAGAGCGTATGGCTGACACACTAGAGGCTTGGAGACCGGAAGTTGGATTGAGATGTTGACAGGGTTGATTTCTTCTAAGGCCTCTCTCTCCCTGGCCTATACATAGCCAAGTGCTCAGTGCGTCTTCAAAGGACTGTGCTCCAGTACCCAATGCCTTCTTCTTGTACAGGCATCAATCGTACTGAATCAGAGTCCACTGTAATGTCTCCTTTTACATTAACTACCTTGAAGGCATAGTCTCTACATATGTTCACTTTCTGAGGGCATGGAAGTTCAGACCCCACATTTGAATGTGGTGGGCCGAAGGAGTCATGACTTAGCTGCTGAAAACAGGCGCATCCTAGTTTGCAGGAGATGCATGCTTGACAGGTGAGACAGTGTCATGGATTAAAAAAGGACGTTTCCAGATGTCACTGGGGAAAGAACCCTCTTATTGCTCTTGCAACTTTATCTGTACAGAGCTTGTTCCAAAAACCTGTTGCAAAAAGGCAGCCATTCATGGACATCTTCAGTTTTGTCACAGGGTAGATGAGTTTGTTATATTTAGTTAAATGAAGCTGCTGCTGTTTGAAGTCTCTGCTCTAAATTGACTCAGAGTGTGTCATCTTCTCCAAGGTAAACGGTTCACTATGCAAAGAGGTATTTGGAGGATTTATTATAAAATGTTGGCATGAATTCTTACTATTCTGAAAGAAAAAAATGATTCTGAAAAGCATAAAATATTTATAGCCTGCTGTCTGCCTTGCCAGAGGAAGATCCCTGTCTGCACATGAATGATCTTTGGCTTTAGGGGATGGATGGTGAAGAGAGATAAGAAGGCTGAGGGGCTGGAGGGGAGGGAGGCCTGGGCACCACGGCCACATAGCCTCCTTCCTCCGCACAGCAAGTGTCCTTCAGACAAAGAAACAAACTCAGCCTGCAGTCTCTGTCTACAGTTTCCAACAGTCACTGTTCTTTAATTCATGTAGGCTTCCTCCCTCCCCTACCTATTTTCAAGAGAAAACCTCATGGAACACTCGCCTTGCCCTGGGGACACAGGGCAGGGTGGCTGTCACTATGATGCCATGAACTCCCTCTCTCTCTCAGGGGATTCCACCTCCATGCCACCTTCCTGGCCTACTCTGTCTAGAAATGACCATAGCCCACCTGAGGCTTTCCCCTTCCTTCTGCTTCCTTCAACCCCAACTGACCTAACAGTTATGTTTTTCCATCTTTATGTCAAGAAATCTCACGCTTGCTCAAATTCCCGAGTCTGAGCCACACAAGGCCTCAAAGCAGGGCGAGGCAGCTTGCTTAACAGCTCGAGACACTCACCATTGTGCTATACACACCTCTTTCCAAACAGACTAGCTGGTCACTCTACCCTAGTAGTTACCTAGCAAGCCCCTAACAGTTCCCTTGTTATGGTCAAGAACATCTGGCAACTAGATGCAGTGTGCCATTTAGCTTGGTCTGGGGGTCAGTAAGTCAAACTGTGTCCTTTGAGTGAAATTTTAGGGGAAATTCCTACTTGCTAACTTCTGCAGGATCAGGCATTCATATGATTAAAGTCAGATACAACCCAGGAAAGCAGTAAGCAAGGGCTTACAGACCCAAGCTTTCAATCACAGCTGAAACCCGCGACGCCTTTCCACTAACAACCAACTCCTCCTGGACCCCCCTCCAGAGCCTTGATAAGGAACATGGGACTCTTGAGCAAATCTTTCTCAGGCTGGTCTCTCCCTTGTAATGTCTTCACTCTGTACTTGTGTGTGTGTGGTAATGAGTGTACACACATGTATGTGTCTGTACACATGAAGGTCAAAGGTCAATGTGGGTACCTTTCTCTATCATTCTCTACCTTGTTCTGGGGGACAGACTCTCACTGACCATGGCTCTCACTAGTTTGTCAAGACTAGCTGCCCAGGGAGCTCCAGGGAGCTGCCTGTCTCCATCTTGTAGGCACTGGTGTTGCAGGCGCACACTGCCAGGCACAGATTTTTAGCCGAGGGCTAGAGATCCACATGACCCACCTGGAGCCCTCACGACTGCCCAGCAGACCCTTTGGCTATTGAGCCATCTATCTGCACCTGCTCTGTTCTTTGCCTTCACTTTCAGAACCTCTGATGCTTTGATAATTGTGTGCACTTGTTCAGCTCTTTTGGACAAGGTTCCAAGAGCCTGGAAACTCCAGGTTCACACAGCAACAAAGTAGGGCATTGTCCACACCAGAGTTGGCCAGCAGAGACACACCTTGCTCTTCCCGTGACATAGGAAGCAAGCCCAAGTGTATTTAAGGATGACCCGGGGACCTCCAACAAAGACAGAGCACTGGGATGGAGAAGCAGGAAGCTCCAACCTGTCTGCCTCTTAAATGTCCCCTAGAAGGAACTGCAGACCACGCCCAGTGCTCATCGTCCTAAGAGGCAGATATGGGTATGTGTCCTCCTCTGTCTCTGTCATAGCGCCCAGCAGAGGCTGGTGGCTCTAAGGGGCAGGGGCACTCTTTGCTGCTTTGCAACTTTAATGCCCCTGCTGGCCCAAAGAGGCTACTTTTTCTGATTAAACTGGGCAAAATATTTCTTAAGGCTATAGTGTTAAATTAGTTAAACGTTAATTGCAATAAATTTTAATTAAATGAGTTCCTATTGCAATTACAACAATTTAAACTAGCTTAAATTAATTTTTAAATATTCTGTGCTACTCCCTCCAAAGCCTTTTCATTTTGAAACACCCTCAAAGCTAAAATTATTCTTCTCATTCTTTTAATAGCTTCCATGTTCCTTATTACCCACCACTGTGCAGGAAGCCCACAGTGTTTGCTTGAGAAATTAATATCTTCAGCCTAAGAATTAAAGTTTAGGGTGTGGATATCAGGCACAAGGCCCTGGCCGGCAGAGGACCCTGGGGCAGGGAAGGCAGGCTCCCCACGGTTCCGCAAGTTATTGAGCACGGACCTCTCTCCCTTCTCTACCCATCTCACGCAGCTCCAGAGCCCCCTGAGGCCCCAGCGCTGCCATGGTGAGAACATAGCACAGCATCTCTGGGTGCTGGAGGGTCCGTGTGCAGGTTTCCCTACCCCTGTGCCCTTAGGAGAGGAATGGCCTTAAGGGTTTCTGTGTCTCAGAGGTCTCTGGGAGTATTTGCCAAGACTTCTGTTTAATGGAAAATAGCTTTTCTTACATAATATGTTCCAATCACAGTTTCCCTCCTCCCTAACTCCTCGGAGATCCTCTCCACACACCCAAATCCACACCTTTTCTTTACTCTCATTAGAAAAAAACAAAAACCAAAAAAAAAAACAAAAAACAAAAAACAGGTGACAACAGAATAGACCAAAGCAAACAGAAATCCCATAAAAACACAAGATCAGAAACCATACTATGTAAGCAAAAGACCTGTAAGGCTGAAAGCAGAGCCCTCCAACAGTTCCCCTGAGGTCACCCTGTGCTGCCATCTACTGCTGGGTGTGGGCTGGCGCTCAAGTGTGGTTTGTATCCCCAGTGGGGAAAACAAACTAATTTTTCTTTGCCAGCAGTTGTCAACTGGGGACAGCTCCCAGGCTAGCAATGGGAGTTTGCAGGCTTCTTCAGCGTGCTGCGCCACTCTCCAGCACCTACCTTGAAGCAAAGGAGCTGTGATTGTTGCAAGAGGAAATCCCAGTGTGGGCCCGCAAACAGCTGGCAGGCTGGGAAAGAACAATTTATCTTCTTTTCCATTTTACTCACTGTTCTTTTCTGGAGAAACACAAGCATGTTGATAGTAATTTACAACTCGGAAGGATTCCATGCATGCAAAGATGTCATCCTGGGTTCTCTAAGCTTCCTTATGATTTCTGTATCATGAAATAATATAAACAAGTACACACAGGTGGAACACTGACAGAAGCCCCGAGCACAGACAGGTGGGAAGCTCAGACTTGCCTTTCCCAGAGCCTTAGAAAGCCCAAGAGGACCTGGGGGCCATGGGTCACACTCCACTTCAGGTTCACCAGAACTTAGGTGTGGGAGGCAATGGTGTGTGTGTGTGTGTGTGTGTGTGTGTGTGTGTGTGTGTGTGCTTTCCTTACATGATAATCAAACGGCTGTAATGCGCTCTTTCTGAAGTTTGTGGGGCTCACTTAAAACTATCTTGAAGGAATGCGTAGGGAAGCATGTGGACAGGAAGAAGGATTTCAGACAGAAGCCACAGCTTGCATGAGGCCCACACAGCTTAGCGCGGCCGTGATGGGTGGGGTGACTTCTGTTGTGTGCTCTGGGAACACCCACACCCCAGCACCATTCCCAACACAGGCAGCCCTATTGCTGGGACGCTTTTAACATTTTAACATAATTCTGCTAATTCCAGGGATGCGCCTTTTTATAGTCAAATCAGTTTTCTGGCGGATGAAGGTGGAATGTCTTCTGTAATAAAATGTAATTAGTTGTGACAAGTGTGTGATGATGGGAATGAATGAAGAATGTTGTCCAGATGATGCTGAGATAGAGACTGGACGTGTGGATGGCTAGTTGGGAGTTCGGCGGGTCACTCGCTGTAGTTAACAGAAGATCAATCGAAGAGTTGGTCAAACTGACAGAACTTGTGATTTTGTTATTCATGAATTCTGACCTTGCGGAAATGAAAAAAATTAAGGCTTCAGTAAAGTGCTACCACATTGCTTTAACTTGTTATGACAGGTTTGAAGTTTAGCGTAAGCCTGATATAATAAGATCTGCACATCCAGGGTTCATGTGAGCTTCTCAACTAGTTAGCACCTCAGAGATTAGAAAGCACCCGCCGTGCCAGCACATTACCAGGGAAATGTGACAGTCCTCGAGGCACCTGGTGACGATTGGCCCTCCTAGACTGACTATGGGGTGTAAACTTTTGCCTGGAAGTAGTTTCACTGTGGTTGATATTGCCTGGCAATGTCCTTCACTTGTGTTTCATGATAAGCCATAGGATAAAAATCACATGTGAATAAGATAGATATATTACATAGTGATGCACTCACCATGGCAACCATTTATTGCTTTAGTATTTTTATTAGGATCATATTTGAGTGTTGTAAAAACGTAGAAGTTTCTTGCCTACTTTTATAATAGGTAAACTATGTCCTGAATATCAAGAACTAAAACTTGGGAAATTAATCTGATGGAAAAGAAAAGTTCTTGGGGCTAAATGGGTGTCAGAGTAAAAGGTCCAGCGCATGTCTGCGGTACTGCGGACACAGAAACAGCTCTGACCCTAAGTGAATAAGAGTTTATGCTAGAGCCAAGTAAGAGGGCTGTGGCCCAGGAACACAGACACAGGTCGCATCAAAGACCATGTTCCAGTGTGGTAACAGTTTCTTGAAATTGTTATAGCTGTAGAAAAAGCCATAAATCAAGTCGCTTTTCCACTACCTTGGTGGGGCATCAGTTAGGTGGATTGCAGCAATGTAGGAAAATCTCTGAGGTATGTTTCAGATGTTATCTGATGACAGTCTTAGCTTTTGGGTTGGTCAGAGCTGGTGAAAGGTTTTACACTGCAGTCACAAGGATGTTAGTTGGCACAGATGAGCCAGCTGTTGGGGCAGAGGGTACATAGTCTAAGATGGTTTGAGTCTGGATCTGCAGTACTCTAGCTTTCTGCAATTGCACATGTTCTACTCAGTTGAGCAGCCTTGTAGATTTTTGTTTTTGTTTTTAATGAATAGCTCTCCCTACCTCTCAGCTCACACCAGAATGTGGCAGCCACGACACCATGAGAGCGGAGCTCACACTCACCACCACCTATTTCCTTGCCCTCTGTAACTGACAAATTCCAGGACATGTCATAAAAGGGGAAAGTAAGCAAGCTGTCATTCCCTGATGACTTCAGGGTCCTCACTGGTGTGGGCGTCTTTATTTGAAAGGCGAGGCTATGTGAGACCTAAGCTGTAGGGCCAGGAAGAGGGGGCCAGAGAAGCTGGAAACTAAAGACTAGCACAGCCCTCAGGCAAATGCAATAAGCCATCACAAGGGGGCAGACGAGAGCCCTTCACATCAAGGACATTTACACAAAATTACATTGAGACATCTTGTTAGAACTGGTCATACAATGAGTTACATAATAATGGTATTTCTCACTAAGTCAGGGTTCCCTGGACATCTGCTCACAGACCTCATGGCTGACCCAGTCTAAATTCCCACACCTGCATCATGTGTCTAAATCTTTACCCTGCCCTTGGAGATTCAGGTCTTTGACTTGCCTGTATTACATAAGATGTTTTATATTTTGATTGTCATTATTGAGAAAAATAGTCTCACAAATATTTTGCCTTGAGGAAAGACACCTTACTCTGCCTAATACAGATGCCTTGTTTTAATGCTCCAGAATGTGCTCTAGGGGCTGGGAGCCCAGGTTTGGACCAGAATTCAGGGACTAGGGAACTGAGCATCTAAGGCAGCTTAATTTGTGTTATCAGAGACTTGGAAGCTTATATACTACCGGAAATCTGAATTCTAATAGACCCATAAAATAATTTTTAGCTTCTTACAAGGAGCAAAAGAAACATATATTGACACACAGAGATATCAAATGGCAAAGTGACAGCTGTTTATTAAATGCAAACCACATGTTCACAGCAAGCAGGTTATCTTATGCCAAATTCATGCGCAATAAAAATCTCAGAAGTGGGGCTGCTTCCAGAGCTTTTGGTTTTCTGGCAGCTGCAAACCTCCTCCTGCCCTGGGAGATGTGGAAATGGTACCTGAAAATCTAGAACAAGAACTCTCAAATTAGGACCTTAAGACAGGCTGTGGACAGAGCTAGGCAGCAGCATTACTGTGCAAAGCTGTACGGTGGGAGAGAGGCCATGCCGAGCGTGCTGCTTCCGCAGGCACACACCACAGAGCCCTGTGCGGTCCTCTCCTCTCCAACAAGCGTATGCACCTTCTCCTCACGCCTCTTCTCCCTTGTCTTCCCCTCTTTTCACTGGCAGCCATCCCGTGTCTTCAGCGGGGTGATGCCACACTTCTCCCAGCTGCCCAGCAGTCCTTTGAATCGTTCCTCCTGTAGATCCTGGCCCCTGTTCCAGGTCTTTGCCAGCCTTGGCTGCTCAGACAAAGCTCTGTTGATGGTCTTAGTTTCATCCCCAGGCCCTCTTCTCTTCTCCACCCACCTGCAGGTATGTCTTCCACGTCCTGCTCTTACAAAACTGCTTATCACATCAGCCCTTAATGGAAAGGAGGGGTCCTCAGGAGGAAAGGGGACACTTACCTTCTGCTCTGCCATTTGAGGCAGAAAGCCAGGGGTGTTTGAAGGCTCTGCCATCTCTGCCTTCTGGTTAGAGGTGAAAAGTCTCTCCAAACCTCATAAATGTCTTAAGGAAAGGGAAAGTGTAACGAGAGAAAACAGTCATGTCCCTCAGAATGGTGAAGACGGATTCCTTGGGTGAGTCTGTCTTTGCTCTTTGCTTCTTCCATCAGAAGTATTATACAATGCAGTCACATTTGTGTAAACTCTGACTTTTGAACACCAGTCAGACTCTTGGGTGGTGTGTGCTCTGGACACTTTCACATGGAACAAACTTGAGTGAAGGTTGTCATCAGACTAAGGAAGAATAAAATCACACACACACACTTGCACCCAAACACAGAGACACAAACATACATACACAGAGAGACACACACATAGAAAAACACAGAGACACATACATATAGAGACACAAACACATACACACAGAGACACATAGATACACACATATAAAGACACAGACATACAGGCACACACATATATACACATGCATACACACAGACACATATGTACACACACAGACACACAGAACACACACACACTGGAATGAGAAATAAAGAGACCTCTTTCAAGAACATCACCAAGACTCACTAGTACAGAGGAGTTCTGTGAAAATGGAATAAAACTGGAGATAGGTCGTCTGCGAGTAGAATAAAATCCCCCTTGCAATGACATGCTCACCCTATGAAATTATTCAGCATCCACATTATAGCATGGCAAAATTCCCTAAAGCATACAGGGGGCCACAGTAGAACTTTGTGGTGATCAGTCAAAGAAGTAGGAAAAGGAGGAGTTGGGGGAATCATCAGTAGAAGCAGCACTCAGACTCAAATCCTCAGAGAGGGGTCTGTATTCTGCCAGGGACCACAGGGTCCCCCTCGGGAGAGGAGAGGAGAGAGCACAGAGCACATGCCTGTGCAGGTGTGAGTCGAGCCAAGACAACCTCAGATCTTTGTCGACCTGGGACTTGCCTGTCGGTCTAGGCTGGCTGGCCTGCCTTTCCAGGGCTAGCGTTATAAGTGTACATCGCCGTGCTCCAGCTTGTACACGTGCTGTGACTTCCAACTCACTTTACCTAAGGCATCTTCCTAGTCTCCATTCTGAGATCTTTATGTGATCCAAAACTGCAATCTTTGTTCTCACATATTGTGAACACGTGACATGCAATCATATACATTTTCATATCTATACACTTTGAGATGAATCATTTGGAATTACTAAACTAAGGACCTAGGAACTAAAGTGGAACATTGCTGGTGGATACTGAGTCCTCATCGAAGCATTCTGGTCCTTAATCTGTCTTGGCAACTTTCTCACTGTAGAAGCATACATTCAAATACATTCAAACAGTAAAAACCTGTGCTTTTTACAAAATCATTCTTAGGTGTTAATTAATATTTTTATTTTACAAGGACTATTTTAATCTCTTCATTTCCTCCTTCTTAATAATAAAGGAATTATTTTTCTTTACACCCATCTATTTGTTATTGTTTGAAGTATTTGTTGTAATATAGAGTTGTCATGGCCCTGCTTTCGCAGTAATATGCTTTGTTTTGTTTTTATTCCAGTGCTGGAATTGAGCCCAGGACCTTGCAAATGCCAAATGTTTTAATATTGAGCCACACGTTTATTCAATGCAGATTTAAACAGTAGAGTTCTTGACAATTTTCTAGTAACACATCTTTGATAGAGAACATTGGTGTTTAAACATGGATTACTTATGTTCTAATTTCTTAAGCAAATGTGTCCACATTGCTCCCCTAGCTTGCTTGTCCAGTGTGCCGGCCAGGAAGTTTCCAACCATTGAGGACTGTTGGTTTCTTCCCTCCTTCAGAACTTGCACAGAGCACCTTCTGGTACCATGATAGCTGGTGGTCAGGGATGAGGCTGTCAGGACAATTCCATCCAGTGGCCTCTGGGCCTGTGTCTGACCTGTGTGGTGTCTTCAGCAATAGGGACTTAGCTTCCACCTCTGGGACCAAGGGCAAGAACAGTAACCTGTACTGTTTGGGAGTCTCTTGAACAAGCCTGAACAACAACTCAGATGGGTCTTCTCATGCCTGGTGTTGGAGGGTTTGTTTTGGTTTTATTGATAGTCTGTGACTGTTGGAGGGAGCATTGTCATTCAGGATGGGAAATTTTCATATAATTATGTGTATACAGGAATCCATCTGGTTCTGGACTTTATTAGTTGGAAGGCTTTTTGTTACTACTTATATCTCCTCATTTGATTTTGGTTTGGGGTTGTTTGAGACCAGGTTCCTCTGTGTAGCTCTGACTGTCCTAGAACTCACTCTGTAGATCTTTGAAGACCTACTTGCTGGGATTAAAGGCTTGTGCCACCACATGGGACCATCTCCTTACTTGCTATGGGTCTGTTTAGTTTGCTGACTTCTTGGTTTAAGTCTGGTCATTTGGTTGAATCTAGAAAATCATTCATTTTTTTTTAGGTTCTCTAAGTTCATGGAGTACAGGTTTTAATATTCTGAATTTCTTTTTCTCCATTCATTTCTGATCCCATTAATTTGGGTCCTGTTTTTCTTTTTTGGAGGGGGTGGTATTTGGACCAATGGTCTGTCAGTCTTGCTCATCTTCTCAAAGATGATTTGTTGTTTTCTTCTGTCTCCCCACAGATTTCCTGAGCATAACCCATGCCCTAACTCCCAGGGCCACTAGAGGGCCGCTGACTCCACTGTATGAGTGTCCACAGGACATTTATAAAGCTGGGGTGCAAGTCATTCTTTAGGGCCTGTTGTATTTTTAGATATCACCTCAAAGTTTGTTAAAGATTCGTTTTATACGGTGTTTATGTAGATCACTGTACTTAAGTCCCAGGAGATTAACTGGATCAGGACAGCCTGTGGAAGTGTCTGTGGGGCGCTGTGCTAATTGGTTAATTAGTATGGGACAATCTAGTGCACTGCACTATTCCCTAGGCAGGGGACCCTGAACTGTTTACATATCAGAAATGAGATGAGTACTTACACGCATACTGAGGCTCATTTTCTCTTCCCTGACTGCATGTCGCGTCCGCCTCGACCAGCAAGGAAAGACACGACACACGAGCTCTTCTTCAAGCAGTTTATTCAGGAGTTTTGAACAATCTTCTTTTTCTTTCTCTTCTTCTTCTTCTTCTTCTTCTTCTTCTTCTTCTTCTTCTTCTTCTTCTTCTTCTTCTTCTTCTTCTTCTTCTTCTTCTTTTTTCCCCCCCGAGGAGAGCCTGTCCCAGGAATAAGTACCCCTGAGCCAGCCAACCCCTGGTAGCCACGTAGGAAGTGCGGATAGGTACAGGCAAGAGAAGGCAGATCATCAGACACAGCACAGCCAAATAAGGAGTTGTTTATCACAAGAGCACTCGCCGCCATCGCGGTGGTGGAAGGCGGAAGGCGGAAACCGGCGCCATCTTTAAGGCGCGGCACAGGCAGCTCTCCACAACTGCGGATGTAACTAGCTGCCCGGTGTTCCTGTGCTGACTGTAATCTACACCTTGTCAACCATGAACTGTACTGTATTCTGTCATGGCAACAGAAGAGAGACTAGGATACCTAGTAAGCCTATTTAACTAGAAAGGGGGAAAAGTGCTCACATAACCTTCAGGAATTCAGGAAGCCTTTTCCATTTTATTCCATATATTCTATAAGCCTGTACTGGGCAGTGAGGTCTCCGAATTGAGGAAGGCGTGATCCTGTCTCCGAGGATAGACAAATGAGAAGCACAATAGCTATCCACTGGTGAGTGTGGGGGTCACTCACAGCACAAGCAAGGGAAACACAGTAAGGAAGGCATGAGCTCTC
>CM053764.1:41489028-41520296 GCA_028658305.1 Pachyuromys duprasi
AATGAGGGAGGAGGCTATGCCTGGGATGCAAAGTACCTAACCTGTGATTGATATAAAAATAAATAAATTAATAAAAAAAAAAAAGAAAAGCCTCTAACCACAAAGATGGCGCAGTGGTCATTAGGCTAGAAAGCAATTTGCTCCCAGCCTTCTGGGTAGATAATGGGCATAGCTTTCCTTCCTTTTGGAAACAACCCTGTGTACTTAACATTCCAGGTCCCTGCAGCAATTATCTGTGAGCACAAAGACCTGCATGCCTCCTACAGCATATGCTGAAGACCAAAGTCTTGTAAAGTTAATTTAGTGTTTAAACCATTACCTGTAATAATTTATTACTCTTCTTGTTCTAATCCTATTTAAAGAGGAGTAGCAAATGTACCAGGGATTATTGTTAGGGTTTGAAAATGAAATATTTACCATTGCCACATGGGTTGTTGGTCCTCAGCTACCATGTGAACTTGAGTACTGTAAGCTACCTGAGGATACAAAACATGTGGGGACAAGAGTTTGGAAGTTAGATTTGGTCCCCAGTTCTTTCCTCTGTGTTTTTGCTTCTCATGAGCTGGGTATGAGGCTCTGCTCCCATCCTATGTTTGGTGTAAGTGCGCGGGATCAAACGATCATGTACTGGCCTCTCTGAAATCATGAGCTAAAATCAGTGATTCTCCTCCTTTAAGTGTTTGGTTGCAACTTGCAAAATTAACTAATATAAATGCATTTATAGCAAGATGCCATACATATATTTAACTTGCCATTGTCTGAAGTTACTGTGATAAATGGCTGTAATCACCAAACGCTGCCAGATGCTTTGAAAAACAATTGTTTAGTTTTGAGATTGCAATTTAATTACAGTATTTCTTCTTTCCCTCCCTCTAAGCTCTTCCATGTACCCACCTCTGCTCTCCTTCAAACTCATGGTTTTTTAAATTAATTGTTACGAGGAACACACACACACGTTTATATATCCTGTTCAGTCCATAGAAAGTTACTTTATATGTGTGTTTTCAGGGATGACTGTTTGGAACTGGACAACCAATCAGCATGTTCTTCCCTAGAGAAAATTACGTCTCTGGATACTTTTACTTGCTGTATAGCTGGAGATGATAGATTGATGCAGTTCATTCCTCCTTCTGCTGCTGAAAGAATCTCAGCAGCTTTGTTGGTGTTTCTGAATAGTCATGGGGTAAAACAACTTCAGCACATAGAAATATGTTGTGCAAGCTTTGGTTTATGATATGTAAACATATTTTTGTTTTGGTCCCAGGTGTGGGATATGGGACTGATTCAGACTGTCCACGGCAGCAGACTATTTGCCTCATTTGGGCTCTGAGAGGGGCTCTCTGCCAGCTGCAGATAATTTAAATCTGAGGATTCTGAAAGGGAATAAATGCCAGAGCCCAGGGAGAGAAAGGGGGCTCTGAGAAAGAAGGTTGCTGGTGGCTGCTGATGCTCGCAGCATGAGGATCTACTGAAATGAGGACTGGACTTCCTCCAAGGAACCCTAAGACCCTAACCAGCAGGAAGTAGCTAAGGAAAACTCCGCCTCCCTCCCCGCTACCCTCTTTTTCTCCTACCTGGTGTGTGGTGTTGGAAAGGACTGGGGTGGAGAAAGGAGGAAGAGGCAATGAAAAACACAAATAAAATAGTTTAAGAAAAGTAACACCAACAGAAATATGTTTTATTTTCAAATGAATCCATATTTTAGAAAATTTGGGAACTACTTCTGGTAGATGGATAATTATTTATATATAACTAAGTATGCACTAGAGACAGAGACAGATATTGAAAAGGCATGGATATAATGTAGATTTTTCTCTGTTTGTATGTAAATAGAGTCCATTTTTGCAGAAAAGCTTATTTGATAAGAATGCAAGGAGAGAAAATAGGAGCAAATACTTATTAGAGTATATTTTTATTTGCAGAAGGTTAGGAATGGAATCAGTTTTCTAAATGGTCATTACAATGGTCTCAAGTAGAAGTCAGAAGACATTTATAAACATTTGTGTTCTTTTAATTTCTTAGGTTTCTGTGTCTAAATTTGGCTGTTTACAGTCCTTTCCAGGTAGGCCTGTGTTTAGAAGCCTTATTGAGTAATACAATTTCGCTGGGTAAGCTTTACTGATTTCTATGTGCTAAGCCCGGTGCTAAGCATGAATTAAGGGCTTTGCAACAGCTGAGGACTAGGCCATCATACCCTGTATCGCACATCTAATGAAAGCAAAGACGTCACCAATCTCCAAATGGTTTGGATTTTGTATGTGTGTGTGTGTACTGGTGGTTCTGCAGCTGAGTGCCTGTGTGTGTCAAGGCCTGAGGTTCACTTTCATTGTCTTACTCGTTCTCCACCTTGTTTATTGCATTGACCCGAGCTTGCCGTCTTGGCTAGCCTAGCTGTGCAGGATTTTCTCTCTGCCTCTCGCCTCCCTGAGCCTCCCTGAGCTAAGATTCCAGGAGGGCTCTGCCACTCCCACCCGTCTCACCATTCAGCCTCCTGGCCTCGGGTTTGCACGGCCGGCCTTTTCCCCACTGATATATCTCCCAGGTTTAGGGTTTCGTTTTGAAATAGGAGTTGTGTGGAACCGAAGTTTGAAGCCGCCTTTGGTATTGGGTTATGGAGGTTGTCAGTACCTCAAGAGAAGGCTGCATTGAAAGCTGTAGGGACACTCAAGAGAAAAGGGATAATATGGCTCAACTAAATGCAAATATTTTGAAGAAAGGAAAAGCCAGAAATCATGATAATCAATAATAACCAACAAAATAAAAATATATAATGATGCTTTTAGCAAAACAATCAATGAAATTAAACAGGAGAAAGAAACCCAGTCAAATTGGAAAATGATCTTTTGTCCTTTTGTCAAAGTGAGCAATACTGGCAAACTTCTAGCAAAACTGACAAAGAAAAAAAAAAGCATCTATTACTAATGTCAGGAACTCAACTTGGACATAACTGCAGGTACTACATTATTAAGAAGGATGATAAGAGACTAAAATGAACAGATTGAGCACATTAAAAAGTTCAAATGGGGCTTGGGCGATGCCCAGTCAGCAAAGCACTTGCAGCACAAATCCAAGGACTGCAGAATTCAGAGCCCCAGGACCCATATAAAGCCACTGACAGTCATGTGTGTCTATAATCCCTGAGCCACTGTGAGGAGATCGGCAGTGGAGACAAAGTCTGAAGCTTTCAGACCCAAGCCAGATATGCTGGCACACACACAGTAAATGGTGGGAGGCCTAAAATAAGGTGGAGCGGGGGACAAGCCAAGTTGTCTTCAGGAAGCACATGGTATATCTGAATTCACACACGCATGACTATAGATACGTCATACTTACATCACACACACAAACACACAAAGTTCAAAGGATCATAACTTACCCAGTATGAAAGATACATTAGTCTTTTAACTAGTCAGAAAAAAAATCCAATCAAAAGTAGACCCATGTGGTTTAACTAGGAATTCCAAAAAATCTATAAAAGTATTCCTCCAAATCCCCTCCCAGAAAAATACTAAAGAAGGCAATGGTCCAACGTGTTACATGAAGCTATATTCCTTTAATATTCAATCCAGCAAACTGCAGTACCTAATATAAAAACGAGATAGCAGCATCTTTTATAAATATAGGTACACAATTCTAAATAAAACATACATAGAATGCAGCAGCATATACAAAAATTATATACCACAAATAAATGAGGTTTATTTTAGAAATACAATGCTAGTTCAATATTTAAAACTCAACACATTCCTGTATAGGAAAAGACTAAAAAGAGGAAATCATATGACCCTTCCTACTGTTGTAAAAAAAAGATTATAGCTCTATGCCCCTTGTGATAAGATGTCTCAGAAAGCTGGTGGTCACAGAGAAGCTATTTAAAGAACATCTGCAAATGTTCAACCCCACCACCTGTGGTGGTCAGTCTTGATTGTCCACTTGGTGGGATTTGGAGTCACTCTAATAATGAGCCTCTGAGAATGTCTATGTGGGGTTTACTAGATTAGTTTAATTGAAATGGGAACACCGGGCCTGGCTCCAACTTGTCCACTACAACGTGCACTCTGGGGCACCAGGGCACAGCAGGCAGCAACCATGTGCCTCGCAGATGAAAATCAACTAACCATGGCAAAGGAGATCCTAAGAAGCTGAGGGGCAAGGTGTCCTCTTTGTGCAAAGGTGCCGGGAGCAACACAAGAAGTGGGCCCCAGATGCGTTGGTCGCCTGTCAGAGTTCTCCAAGAAGTGCTCAGAGGGGTGGAAGACTATGCCTGCAAGAGAGAAGGGCAAATGTGAAGACAAGTCAAAGGCCGGCAATGCGCGCTACGAGAGACAAACGAAAAGCTACGTCCCTTCCAAAGGGGAGACCAAAAAGCAGTTCAAGGTCCCCAGCGCACCCCAGAGGCCTCCCTCGGCCTTCTTGTTCAAAGGAGAACACCCCCTCTCAACCCCCCCCCCCGGCTTATCCATTGGTGATATTGTGAAGAAGTTAGTGAGGACGTGGAGAACACTGCGCGTACCACAAGCAGCCGTAGACAGGAAGCCTGCCAAACTGCAGGAGAAGAGCTAAACGAAAACCTGACGCCGTGAAAAATGGGGTGACCAAGGCTGAAAAGAGCAAGAAAAAGAAGGAAGAGGAGGATGAAGAGGAGGAGGGGGAGGAGGAAGGGGAAGAGGAGGAGGATGAATAAGTTGGGTGTAACACGGTGGTTTTGTTTTTGGTTTTTGGTTTTTGGTTTTTGTTTTTTGTCTTTTGTCTATAAAGCATTTAACCTCCCTGTAAACAACTCCTTTAAAGGAAAGAAACCCTGAATATGAGGCTGTGTAAGATGTTTTTAAACTGCACAGTGTCTGTTTTTGTATAGTTCACACACTACCCAATGTGTCTTTAGATAGCCCTGTCCTGGTGGTATTTTCAGTGGCCACTAACCTGCCTGGTATAGACTGGGCGTGTAAATCGGCATAGAAACTTAAAGCAGGTGGTTGGTGCAAAGCACAAGTTAGTTACATACGGGAAAGGTAGGTTTTTTGTTGTTTTCATCTTCAGTTGTCTGAGATGCAGCTTATATGAAGATAAGTGTTGTTCTGTTAACTGAATACCACTCTGTAATTGCAAAAAAAAAAAAAAGTGGCTCTTTTGTTGACATCCTGAATGCTTCTAAGTAAATACAATTTTTTTTAACTAAAAAAATAAGGAAAAAAAATAGGAAGACCCACCCATTCCATGGTCTGGGACCCCGGGCGGAATAGAAAAGAGAAAGCCAGCTGAACAGCAGCAGCCTAGCTCTTGTGGGGGTTTGAACAGGACCAATCCCATAGACTCATGTATATGGATGCTTGGCCCATAGAGAGTAGCACTATTAGGAGGTGTGGCCTTGCTGGAGGAAGTGTATCACTTTGAGATGTTCAAACTGTGCTCAGTGTGGCTCACAGTCTCCTGCTGCTGCCTGTGGATTGAGATGTAGACTGCTCAGCTCCTTCTCCAGTGCCCTGTCTGCCTGCACCCTGCCTTGCTTCTCTCCATGATGATGATGGACTGGACTCTGAAACTGTAAACCAGTTGAAGTGAAAGTTTTCCTTTATAAGAGTTGCCATAGTCATAGTGTCTCTACAACAATGAAAATCCCAAGTAAGACAGAAATTGGTAACAGGGCCTGGGGTATTGCTTGTGATAGGCCTGACCATGCTTTCATTTGGAGGACAGCTTACTGTGGGACTTTGGATTAGGAAAGCAATGTGTTAGGTCCAAGAATCACTGAAGGAAGAACCCAGTGTGTATGGAAAAGCAAAGAGTATTCTGCAGAGAAAACCAGCATTCTGGGGTCCCTCACTCATCCAAAATGGTGACGGCCTCAAGGAGAGGTCATGGTCTCCTTTTAAAGGCAGAAAGAATTCCTACTGTGGATGTGTGACTCCAACAGGGACTGGCTGGTGCCCATGGAGGCGGGCTGCCTGGTGCTCACAGAGGCTGCTTGGCTCCTTGGATTTAAGTCCTCTCACGTGGAATGCTTTAAGTGGGGCTGAATGGGCCATCTAGTGGGAACATGGAAGTCAGTGGTGCTGAGGGTAATTTGAACTGGGGGGTCTGGCTCAAGAGGCTTCAGAGGAGAAGAATGTTAACATGTGGCCTAGAGACTGTTCTTTTGATATTTTGGCAAAGAATGTGCCTGCTTTTTGCCCTTGAATTTGGATTAATTGTATTGGCAGAGGAAATCACACAACAGCCTAGTGTAGACTCTGTTGTGTGGTTATTAGTGTTCACTCTTACGAACAAGGGAAAATATGAAATGTGCAACTTGAGGAGAATGGGGTACCAGGAATTGGAATGGAGCCTGTATTCAAGGAGATAAAATGATTAAAGAAAAGCCAGATATTAAACAGAATAAAGGGAGTAGTGACCTCAGGACCAGACTCCCACCCAGCTAAGCTTCCAAGTTGTGAAAAGTGAAAAAAAGAAAGTGAAAAAAAAACCCAACTTAGGGCTTGGTGTGGTGGTGCCCACGTATAATCCAAGTGTTCAGAAGGCAGGGGTTGGCGGACACCTCTCTTTGCTTCCTTGCTTCTTTGCTCATTTACTTTATGTACACAAGGCTCCTGCCTGCATGTGTGAGTGTGCCCTTCACGCGAGCCGGGTGCTCATGGATGGTAGAAGAGGGTGTTGGATTTCCTGGAGTTACAGATGGTTGGGAGCCATCCTATGATTGCTGGGAGCTAATCCTCTTCGATACTGCACCATCTCTCTCGACACTCTCCTGGTTCTTGACTGCAGATACAACGCGCCCATCGGCCTCAAACTCTTGCTGCTATGCCTTCCCTACCAGGTTGGACTGCAGCCTCAGACTGTGAGCCAGAAACACTGTCCTTCTTTAAAGGGGTTTTCCCCCAGTTATTTTATTGCAGTAGTAAGCAAGGTCGCAATAAAGCCTCCTTTCAACATGTCAAGTGGTAAAGGATTTTAAATAAAGAAGGAAAGAATGTGAAAAGTGTACGTCATTGTAGGTGACATAACGGCTCACAAGGACATCTCAGCACTGTGCAAAGAAACTGCGTTCATCAAAGTGCAGACTCAAGAAAAGTTTAAAATTTACTCATGCAATTATATATTGAAAACTAATATGGGGTGTTTATGAGAAAATACAACACCATTTTTTTTTGTAATTACTAAAAAAAATGAACATTTAGGACTGACAAGATAGCTCAGTGGTTAGAGGCACTCGCCCAGTAGACATGAATTCAAGCCTTAGAACCTACATAAAGGTGGAAAGAGGGAAGCAAAATTGTCCCAACCTTTAGACACATACCATTGACATGTTCACGTGCACATCCACCCATTCACTTAATACTAATAAGGAATGCACAAAAGCTTATGTAAAAACAATATTTAGATAAAAAAACCAATGAAGCATGTGGGACTTGTGTGGGGCACAGCTGTGTTCACTGGAGAGGGTGAGCCATGGAGCTAGCACAGCCGCTTGACACAGTTCCAGTGAATCCGAGCAGATTGCTACAATTGCTGTCCTATCTCTAACTTTTGGATTTTGCTCTCTGCATGTTGCATTATTGGGGACTTCTGCATTATGATTCAATTTATATCTTTTCCTGAGAAAAATTATATCTGAGTCTTTTCAGGAAAAACCCTAACATTATCTTTGTCTGGCCACTATCTGGAAGTCTTCTTTATGCCCTAGAGGTCATTAAGCACAGATAAGCATGTAGCTGGATGAGGCCATTACTCCAGGAATCTTGGGGTATCTGCCTTCGAGAAATCTCAAACAGCCTAATTTGGTGCAGGATAAACAGAGACAATTGACAAACCCTGACTTGCCAGGAGACTAGGTTACAGATCCAAGGCCTCTTTTTATTATAGACTTAGAGCACTGTGAAAATGTAGTTTAAAGATAGGGGGTTGAACGGGGTGTACCCCTAGATGAATAGATTAACTAAAACAAACCTTTCCTACTTTATAGCGAAGATGATGATACATATAGTAAAAGTTAGGTATTAGTATTTGCTATTCATAAAAAGACAACTGGGATATTTTCTGTTTGTCTGGAGTGCTTTCAAACAGCAAATATTGCCAGCCAAAAAGCAGGCTGTCATATATTAACTGTTTGCTTTGGAGGAGATGTTCCTTAATTGGAATTATAGGGATAATAATAATAATGATATAATAAAAATGAAATCTCTTCTGTAATGGAAGTTTCGGTTTCTTTAACAACTCAGTTATGCCATGTAAATATGTTTTTGTTTTAATCTCAAGTGTGGGATTTTAGTTGGGCTGTAGTTTGTCCACAGCTGTTAATTGTCTCGTGTGTGACGTGGCTTTTGCCAGCTGGTAATGGTCTTCCATATGCAGCATGGAGAGGGGCGTGACCTAGGACTCTGAAAGTGCATATAAATATGGGAGCCCAGAAAGAGGTGTGTGGCATGCAGTGTTGGCATGCGTAGCAGTTTGGAGAAACCAGAAACAGAGGCACGCTTTGGGCTGCATCGGCTTGGAGGAGACTGCTGGCTGCATTTGCTGTTGACGGAGATTGGCAGAGCCCTAAGAACCCGTTGACCCAAAACAGCCAGGATAAATAAAGGGGCCCTCTCCCCCAACCAACCCTCTCTCTCCTATGTAGGGTTGGAAGGGAGGTTGAGGCCTAAACACCCCAAATAAAGCAGAGTTTAAAATGGAGTGCTACATTGTTCTGTTTGTATTTGCTAATTGTACTAAACTTGTAACCCTGGAAATATAGTGAAAAATCAAACACATACCCTGTACCACTTAGATAATTATTACTCTGCCTTTGTTCTGGGAAACTTGTATAAATAAAGAAGCACCTAGTTGCTAGACAGTCAGAGCCACAGAATCAGCCTGATTGCTAGATAGAGCTGCTAAATTCCCCTAACTATTGCCTGACACGCTCAACAAGTCTCCTTTGCTTACCCTGTCAGAAAAGACCCACAGACTCTCTTGTGCTGGGGAAGGCCCCTGCATGTGATGAAATTAAAACAGCTGAAGGAAAATATATAAGAAAACTCTGCGCAAATACTCTGTGCTCACGTATTAGAAGGGACAACAGTAAACAACTCTTCCTAACTCAACAAATAGTTTTAATTTTAAAAAATCTTTAAAAACTGTGTGTACCTGCTTGTCTGTACAAAAACCAGATACGTGAAGGTGAAATTGGAGGCCAGAGAGGGCTCTGGGGTAACTGGAAGTGGAGTTACAGGAAGCTGCGAGCAGCTCCATGTGAGTGCTGGAAACTGAATCCCAGTCATTTGCAAGGATGGCACACGCTCTTAACCATTCAGCCATTTCTCTGGTCTCTGAAGGAGATTCTTCCTACAATCTCAGCATACATGTATAGACATTGTGCTGGTTTGGAAGAGAAATGTCACCCGTAGTCTTGGGCATGTGAGCACTTGGTCCCAGCTGGTGGCACTGGATGGAGAGATTGAGGAGGTACAGCCTTGCCTGAGGAAGCCCATCACCAGAGGCCTCTTTGAAAGTTTAAAGACCCATGGCATTTCCAGTTCTGATTTGTGCTTGTTTGTCCTAGTCACTGTTCTATTGCTGTGAAGAGACACCACGACCGCGGCAACTCTTACAAAGAAAGCATTGAATTGGGCCTTGCTTCCGGTTTCAGCAGTTTAGCCCATTATCAGCATGGCGGGGAGCAAGGCAGTGTGCCGGTGAACATGGTGGAGAAGCAGCTGGGGGCTTACATCCGGATTCCCAGTGGGCAGCGGGAGGAGAAAGCCACCGGATTTGGACACCCTGAAAGCCCACCCGCGGTGACACACTTTCTCCAATACTACCACACCTACTCCAACAAGGCCTCCAAACCTCCTAGTCTTTCTCAGGTAGCGCCACTCTCTGCTGACTAAGCATTCAAATAGACGCGTCTATGGGAGACAGGCGTTCTTATGGAAACCACCGCAGGACTTTGGGTTCAAGGCATGAGCTCTCAGTTCTTTAGCCTCCATGCCTGTTTCTTGCGCCAGCAGCCACGCCTTCCTTTAGTGACCGACTTTTTTCCCTCTGGGACTGTGAACCCAAATGAACCCTTTCTTCTGTAAGTTGCTTTGGTCATGGTGTTTTATCACAGTATCAGAAAAGTAATGCAGAGGTAGACCATATATGGCAAGGCGAAGTTAGAGAAAAAATAAATAAAACGGAGGACTCATTCCACCTGATTTCAGGAATTATTTTGTAGATACTGTAGTTGAGACTATATAGTATGGTAGAAGCATAGCCATTAATCTATGCAGCAGAATATAAAATTCAGAATTAATTCCATGTAGCTATAATTAACTGATTTTTGATAAATAAACCAAAAGAATTTAGTAAAGACAGGCTATTGAAGGAGTTAAGGACTTGTCCCAATTATGTGGTCCTGGCATAATGATTATTTCAAGCTGAAACCTTGACTTTTTAACACCAGGAGTAAAAATAGCCTTGATTACCAAAGATTGACAAGGGCAGCAATACACCTGTACAGATAAGTGCTTTCCATGGCCCTTGTCCTCCACTGCCTTTCGCCTCCCTCTCAGCTCCGAATGACTTCCCTGGAATTTACTACCACAGTTCAGAGGTCCATTTGCCCTGTCATCTCTCCACAAGTTTATTGTTCTTGATCTAAGAAGTTCCACACTTTGCTTGTTTTTTTCACTTTTGTCTCTTGTAAAGATCACCTTGAGCAAATAAAATTAACACCGCTCATGTGCTTTCTCTTGCTAACCAGGCCCTGTGTCTGACTGCTGGGTACAGCCAAATAACCCACCTGTGAGTTGCTACTGTACAGTGGATTTCTTACTCCTTTCCTTTCAAGTCTTCTCAACAAATAATGCTCAAGAAATTTGATACAAGAAGAAGGAACCCCAGTGTGAGTCATTAACTTTACACAAAGAAAATGGAGCTTTTAATGTTGCAATTGGGAGTAGTGGGGTATGCCTGTAGTTCAAGCTGCTCAAGAATCAGAGACAGAAAGAGCTCCTGGAAGCAGAGAAGCCAGCATTGGCTACACAGTAAGTTCCCAGCCAGACTGGAGCACATAGAAAACACCAGAACAAACACAGAATCAAATAAAAATTAACACTGTCTGCTTTGACAAAGACTATGATAATGTGAGGAAAACCCACAAATGGGTTTAAAACAATCACACTTCTTACAATGAACTACCATATCTGTAAAATTCTTTTTCAAAGAATTTTAAAAACTCAGAATTACAAAATCAAAGAAGGATGAAGTCCAAATGCAAATAAGCACATGGAGAAATGGTTCCGATGAGGACTTTCACCCTGTACACAGATGGATGGAAGCCAGTACAATACAGAACAAAGATAACGTTGCTGAGGATGTTGAGAAACTGGGTCCCTTGGGCATTGCTGTAGGAATGTGAAGTGGACAATGACTTGACACTTTCTGACGAACTGGTCATACAATTACTTATATTTCCTAACAGCCACACTCCTCGGCATTTATACAAAAAAATAAGTTATGGTCACACAAAACTTGTATACAGTTGCTCATAGCAACTTTTCTGGATTTAATCAAAAGCTGGAAATAACCAAAATGTCCTGTAAGCAGTGAACTTGTAAACAAGCTGTTGTAACATGGTCACCTACACCATGAAATCGGCCTGGAGCTCTTGGGGTCAAAGCCTGGCCCCTGGTGATTCTAACAAGCCAGGCTCAGTCAATAATCCCCAACAGGCCACGTAAACAAACAGTGATAGTGAGCATTAGAGGAAGAAGACCTATTCAATGCTGTCACATGGGGAAAGCAACTAGTAAAGAGCTCTGGTGACCTCTTCCTGCCTGCCTCAGCTGATAGTAGAGAGTTAAGCATAACTGCGCACATTTCCGGTTGAGTCACTGACCCCCTGCTGTGTCAGTTCCAGTCTCCCCTGCAATGGTGCTGACAGCTCATCAGAACTCTGTGGAGTCTCTTTCCTTGGAGACAAGTTCCTCTTCCAGCTGGCAGTGGGCTTGAGCTCTGTCCTTCTCCCAGCATGAGATTCCTATGGAAATTCCAAATTTGGGGGCAATGTCTCAGCAATCTGATAGCTAATGGAGGGGACAGAATTGTCTCTCCCTGGAATACCCTTGCTCCTGAAAGCCAATCTCAAATTTGTTATTGTGTGATCCCATTTACATAATACCTTGTGATGACAAAATAACAGGAATGAAACAGGTTCCTCATTATGGGGGCCGGGGAGGGGGGGAGTTAGGGATGGCACAGGATGTGAGTGTAATTCCTGAACACAGCGCCAGCTAGAGCTTGTGACAGGGCAGTCACTAAGGTAGACGTGGAACTTGCTGGCCCAGGCTGGCTTCAACCTTGCTGTCCTGTCCTTCTTCAACCTGGGCTGTTTTGCAGGTGTGTGCTGCCTTGTTTTGGTATTGGGAAGTAATGTGTAGCCATTCCAGGAACTGGGTAAGAGATACAGAGAACCTATTTGTTGCATATTTGTAACTTCCCTTGAAGCTACGCAAGGCGGTGGTGGCACCCCTTTAATCCCAGCACTTGGGAAGCAGAGGCAGCTGAGTTCAAGGCCAGCCTGGCTACAGAATGAATTCTAGGAGAGCCAGGGCTACACAGAGAAATCCTGTCTCCAAAAACCAAAACCAACAACAACGACAAACAAAAAAACCCAAAACTAAAAAAAAAAAAAAAAATAAAAGTCCAAACAAACAATCCATTTGGAAAAATTTCCTACGTTATATTTTAGTTAGTTGATGTCAAATAAGATATTCATATGTTGTAAGTGAACTAAACTGACTAGAATCCTAATATAAATAATACACCTTGGAAATATTTCTGACTAACTGGAAATACTTTCTTATGGTTGAAAAGAAAGAAACAATGAAAATAGTTTGGAGTGCTTTAGACAATGTTTACTTCCCAATGAGCAGGTTTTCCTGGAGAAGCTAAGGGAGAAGGAACTTAGCTCCAAGCACCCTCTATGTTCTGGAACTTACTGATTGATTTCCTGGGGGGGGGGGGCGCTGGTGTGCCAATCACTTATGTTTTGTTTTGTTTTTTTTTGAAGTTAATTACCATTGCTGAAAAGACCCAAATAAACTACGAAGGACTTTTAAAATAGGCAAATAAATTCAGTCTTCCGCCTCCCGACCCCTCTCTTAGACTTCTGTGGGGTTAACTTCGTGTAAAAGGGCAGGGAGTGACAAGAGGAGCTGCCCCAACGGAGGAGGAGAAGAGAAAGTCTTTGAGGTGTCAGGGTCTGACGGCACAGACGTTACTTCGGGTGACAGAAAGTACTACTGCGTCTAATTTCTGAGGCATTTTCCTAGGAGTTTCTGTTTGCCTGTTAGAGGAGCCGCTCCCAACTCCTGCAGATACAGTCAAGCAAAGTGCACGGGGCCACACTTTTGGTTCGAGGGCTTGAGCTATGACGCTAGCGTGAGGGGCTCATTCATGTCTTCTGTGCTTAAGGGTCCCGAACCCCCCACCCCCACACAGATGGTCACTGTGGATTTGGATCACTGCAGCTTTTGTTCCAGATGATCATCAGGATGTAAGGCCGCCCTGGTTAGATAACACGCAGGAGTGAATGCGAAGCTGGGCACTAAGGGACCGGCCTGGGGCCGGGATGGAGTTTGCCCCGGCCTCCTGGCTTCCTCCTGGCTGGGCGCTCAGACCTCGGACCTCGGATCTTGCCTCCCCGCCGCCCCACCCGTCGCCTCCTGCGCAGACTCGGGAAGGCCGCACCCTCCGCGCAGGCAGCGGGTGATGGTGACGGGCACCTCTGGTAGCCAATCAACACCCGAGCTCTGCGCGCTGGGGCGTGATTGGCCTGCTGGAGGGTGTCGGCTGAGGGCGGGAGCATCGCATTGGCCAATCCCCGGAGGCCATGCGGGCCTCGCCCAGCTCGAGGGGCCACCTCCCGGCCCTGGGCACGCGGCCGGCTGGGGCCGGGGATGTCCCGGGCGGAGGCCGGTCAGACGTGAACCGCGCACCACCCTGTAGGACTGCGTAGCGGGGCCCGGGAGGCTCACTGTTCCGAGATGGCCGGGCAGGCAGACAAGGATGTGAAGTACTATACCCTGGAAGAGATCCAGAAGCACAAAGACAGCAAGAGCACCTGGGTGATCCTGCATCACAAGGTGTACGACCTGACCAAATTTCTGGAAGAGGTGAGCCGGGAACGCATGCTCCAGTGGGGCGCGGGGAGGGTGGCCTCGGCCGTGGGTCTCCCGGGCGTGACCTGGGACCGATGTCAGGAGCGTTATCAGTGAGCGAGCAGTTGTTTGCGGACCTTTGGGAGGGACCTCCGCGTCTGCACGCTTGTGTTCGCTTCTGAGCATGCTCACTTACGTGTGCACACCTGTGTCTGTGCTCCTGCGCGCCGTGGGTTTGCACACCTGGGCATGCCTCCGGGAGGGCGGGAAGCATCATTGCGGCGTGAGCTGTTTTTGCAGGCTGCCGTGGGCCTAGGGCTGCGGGGACAGAGCTGGGTCCGTACAAGGTGCTCGGGAGTGGCCTGAGTAGAAGCTACCTGCGCACTTGCTGGGAAAGGGCACGGCTGCGTAAGGATTTTAAGCGAGCCTTTTTTTCTTCTGCTTTCTCTTGTTGGCATGTAAGGCCCTCACCACGTGGACCAGAGAACCCTTGATTTCCCAGACCACTTCTCCTGTCAGCTGCCTGGAGACCACTGGTCTGAAGAGCTGATTCCCCCACAGGGTTGCTTCACTAGAGTTGGAAGTCCAGGAGAGGCCGCTCTGAAGTCCAGACCCATAAGTTCACTAGTGCTCACTAAGTAGAGACTGAGTAGTGTCAGCCTTAAGGCAGTAGTGACTTGCCTGAGAGTCCCAACCGCTGATGGTGACTCCCTAGTGTGTGCCTTCAGCTAGTCAGAGGAAGGCAGGTAGGCAGCGCTGTACAGTCAGAAGACTGGGACCTCGTCCTTCAGCTACTTCGAAGTTGTTTAAAGGAAGGCGGTTCCGTTGTCAGCACTGCTGTCAATATTGTAATTTTGGCTGCATTTTGTGGGTGTTCTCTTTACCCCCTCTGGATGTACTTTGTAGCTTTGAGGGTGTTTTGATTCAGAGCAACTTTTATACCGCAGTTCTTCCAGTCAATAAGACTTATCTATGAGGGGTGATTTGCATGTGTTTTTTTGTTTGTTTTGTTTTTGGTTGTTGTTTTGGAGGGCTGGGCAGAAGTTGAGGCTTAGTCTTCGCTAGATTATAATTTACATCAGAGATTTGTTTTGCAAAAAAATGTTAAACACAGAAAAAAAAAACTTGGAAGTTTGGAGTTGGATGCTTCTTGATAAAATTCCTGCCTGTTAACGATAAAATAGGATTCGGGTTTAGTCGGGAGTGTTGTGAGGTGTGGACTCGGGCCTGCCTTCCTTCTGTTGCTCCCAGAGCAGCTTTGCATCAAAGCCTCTCCAGCTAACACTCCTGTGTAATAAGCCTGGGCCCACGCGAGCGGCTCTTCATGGGGAATTGTGTCTTTGCCTCCTCCCGTGATATGTGTAATTCTGCAATTGTATGATATATATGTCCCTGACTTTGTATATATAATCAAGTAAAGCATTTGTATAAAGAAAAAAAGAAGACATTTTGGGGGGGGGGTGTCATTTTATACGATAAAGAGCCATTTTAACTTGTCTCATCGTTTTTTCCAACGAACCTCGGTGCTGTGGGCCTTGCAGGTTGCCATCCTGTGCTGCACTCACTGGATGTCCGAGCAGTGGCAGCCTACACTGTCTCGCCACACTGCCCGATGCCGCACAGGGCATGTGGTCTCTCCTGATAGAGAATTGCGGCCCTAATCGTGTATGACGGTTACAAGTAGATCTTTGAAGCAGGTAACAAGGAAGAGATTATTAAATTATGCTCAAAGCCATTTATCCTCTTGTTTTATTCTTATGAGGCGGGAGAGGGGTGAGAGGTTTACTGGGCTCAGCTGAGGGGCTAACAGGCAGCTGCTCAGTTGGGAAACAAGCTGGAGAACAAATTCCTTTGTTCCTCCAAAGTTTTCAGCTTGGGGAGAATGATTCTTGAGCAAACCGGAGAAACTTCCTGGGAGACAGTCCTCTAGGAAGCTGATGGAGAGGTCTGAGTTTGGGAGAAGCACGGAGAATGGTTGAGTCCTATTGACTTAAGGGTTAGAGGAACCAGGGACCGACCTGCTCTCCCTATATGTGAATGGTTCTAGCATGTTGGAAGGTAGCAGGGGCATTTCCTGGGACTGCCAGGCTGCTTATCCACCCAGATTCCGCCTGGTGTTGACCTGTTTCTCCTCTTGACATTTTTGTAGCTTGCTTTTACTAGTTATAACTACTTGTGGCACACAGGGCCCTAATCGTTGGCTGTCCCCTCACCCCCTGTAGCATTGCCTTAGGACCTCTGGGTGCACTGGCACATGCAGTTCCCTGCAGGGGGCTGCGTGTGCCCGGTTGGGTGAGGACTTACACACAGCTCAGAGGTCCTCAGTTCAGCATCCAGGAAATGCTGCCACAGTTTTTCTTCTTTCTAGATTCCTCCAGTTTCATTTATTTTGTTAGCTCTACGTGGTCGTTTTCATGCTTTGGTGTAAAACAAATACTTTTCAAGGCCCTTGCCCCGCCCCCTCCTACATTTCAAGGCAGAGTCCAGCTGTGGTTTTCTTTTTGCAGAGACGTGTGTAGCTGATTGCTTGAAATGTTTAGGTAGAGTGTAAGGCCAGAAGACAATCTTGAAATACTAGAAAAATCTTTCTAGTCAAGAACACAGTTTGAAGGTTACTTGTGTAGTGTGAACTCTGTTCTTGAATTAATGTTCTGAGGTTCAGAGGATGAATAGAAATGCAGCAGGAGGCAATCTAAACAGCAGCAGGGCTTTTGATTCCTGTCTGGTGTCTGCCAACAAAATGATAAGCCTTAGTACTTAAATGTTATGAACCTCCCTTTTTCTTCTAGTCCTGACCCCTAGAGTTTATATTTATGAAATCAAGCCTTGTCATCCAATCCTGTTATTGGCCAGGTTAATGATTATAGACATTTGAGAGATCATTATTTAAAATGAAAACAGGTGTTGAAGGCCAAGGACCAGTTTGCATTTCTCCCTTCTGTGGTTGGGCCTGGTTTCAGCGGAGCTATGGAAGGAGGGAAGAAAGCATAATAATCCTGTTACCTTTCTCTTCTGGGCTGTGGGTGTTTGTTACACAGGTATCTCCTGGACAGTGTGGAGGCAAGTTGACTCTCCTCCCCATAGAACGTTTTTTAGTGGTCCTGAGAGTACGATTTTAAGCTGAAGCTTGAGTATTCTCTGAAAGCATCCTTTTGCACAGAGGCTGTTAGCTTCTGACTCACTTCGCCTTTGGGGGGGGTGTCTTAAAATGAAATTTTATTGTCACATTTTACTTTTTGTGTCTGTTTATAGACTAAGAATTCAGAGTCTGCAACCACTGTCCCTCTGAGACATTTAAGATGTCCGCCTTTGATTCTGAGAAACTAGAGGGCATAGGACTTTACCTTTGGTGCAGCCATACCACAAGCTTGGGATGGAATTCTAGCTCGAGCTGCAGCCACATTTGCCCGTAATGGATGTAAAGTGGAAACCCTATTACTTGGTGGAGTAGTTTGGGTGGTGGTTCAGGCATCCTGGGTAAATAGGTAGGAAAGCCATATCTTGAAGGTCCCCTGGGGACTGCACTTATGTGTCTTTTAGGCATTTCTTCTGTGGTGTGTGTGTGTGTGTATGTGTATACCTTTTCTGAAAAGAGATTCCAGTTTGTTTTAAAACAGTAAAGACCAAACCAAAAGAAAAGCACCAGTAAAATCAAACCAAAACAAAGGCAGCACAGCAATTTGAAGCACCTTACTTTTTTGTCTTTAAGGTGATGAAAATTTTGTAAATAAGGAAGTAAAACAAGTTATACAGGCCAGCTGGGATAAATCAGGCACTAGGTGAGACGCTAATCACTACTTAAGGAGGATGTCTGTTATTCTAGAAGACTCCAGAACCCTGGGAGACAACCCACAGCACCTTTCTTGTGTAATAGAATCTGAGTAGCTCTGGTCCTCCTCCACTCAGGGGAACATGTTGGGCTATGGTGGGGGCACTGGGTCTGGTCTTAGTACACTGGGGAAAAAAGGTGTGAAAAAGGCTTAGAAAGACATGGAATTAAAAGGTGTTCAGAGAGTTAACAGTTTATTGTTTGTTCTTGTTGTCATTGGTTTGTTTTGTTTTTGTCCTAGAGATGGAACTTGGGGCCTTGAGCTTGCCAGATAAGCCACTAAACCGCCTCCCACTTCTTGCCATTTCATCTCACCATGAGACACAGGCTGGCTTTCAGCTTGTGACTCTCTTGCCCCAGCCTCCCGAGTACTTGGATGACCAGGATCACCATACCCCTTCCTATGATTACATACCTCGACTGAGGGTATGGCTCAGTGGTGGAGTAGTATAATAGCATGCTCAAGGCTCTGCATTTGATCCCCAGCACCTGAAAGAATTTACAAATTACCACTAACATTATTATCTGCTGTGTGTTAGCTCCAATATTGATTTGATTCATAATTAGTAATTATAATGTTTACCAGCAAAAGAACCTATTCAAAATCCAACTCTTCACCTGAAGTATGATTTTCTAGGAAGATGTGTCATACACAGTGGGAAGCCATCTCTCATGTGGAACTTTTAAATCCACAGCTTTACTGCTTATTGGGTGGGGAGAAGAATCCACAATCATTGTAAAGAACAATATGAAAGAGGGGGAAGAGAAGAACTACAGTTTCCCAGAATTCTGGTAGCCGCACAGAGCAGCCTGGCGAGTGCCCTCCAGTCAGGTCACACATGCAAGCACAAACCCACACTTGTCAGGGTGTGGTCTACATTAGTGGAAGGATGCTTTCCTAGCCCTCTTGTCATTTGTCACTTTCCCCGATGAACCTCTCTGAGCCACCTTTGGCTCGTGTCCCTCCTGGCTGTGTCTTTATTATACAGGTGGATTCTGTCACACCGGCCACCTCTCTCTCTTGCACAGTTTGTATTTCATCTCCCTGTGACCCCTTGTGATAGAGCCTTGTGGTGAAAACTTGTGAGGAGTTGTATGCTTTTCCATTTAGTTTTGGTATCACCGATGTGCTCTGGCATGGTGGTCCTGGTGGACAGCCACAGGGCTTACACAACCGAGGGTTTTTTCCTCCAAGTCTTTCAGGTCTCCAAGTAACCAAGAAACCTGCTTGTGATTTACTCAGATCTTCTGGATCATGTGGGCATGTGTTGTTATCAGAAAAAGAAATGAAGAGAAAAATGCCTGGCAGCCGTAGCATGGAAATGATGCTGATACTACACCTTCCTATCCTTTGGGAACTGGGCATCGACAGCACTAGTCTGTTTCTTGGTGTGAAGAGAGGGACCATCTGACAGATGGCCTTAGAGACAGCAGATCCAGCGGAACTTGAAGTAGCAGTGGCCCACAGCGTTCCCTCTCTGTTAAGAGTGCGCTCCTGGTGTTACCTGGAATGGAGTCTTCTTGGGAACGTGCCAGGAAGTGTATTGGTGGGCTGGCTCCTGCCTGTTTGCTGCTTTGGAATCAGGAGAATGATTTTAAGGTTGATTGGGCCAAACTCTATTGTAGGGGCCTGTACAGAGCTTGGCCTTTGTAGCCTCTGCTCAGGAGGGTCACAGAGATGGAACTTACTTCCTTACACTTATAAAATGTATTCTCTAGTCAGGTGGGTGTCAGAACAGTGGTTGCAAACCACCACAGGCTAGGGAGACGCTGAAGAACGTGTGTGTGGGGGGGATCGGGAGGAAGAGGAGTGAGGTCCTAACGTCTCCGCCCACTCTGCTGCTGCTAGCTGGGGCTGCGGCCTGTCTGGCTAGCCTTGTGGTGCCAGCTTTTCCTCACCTGCTCTCATTGTTACTGTACAGGCTTGGACGGGATCCCAAAGTGTGTTCTGCCTGTTCTCCCTCTTTTTACTATGGCAGTGAATGTTGCCCGTTAATTCCCTCCTCCCCAGGGAGGCAATAAAAGCTATCACAGGGACATCCAACATTACTGGATGTTTGTTAACATTCCTTTTGCACCAGGCTGTAATGCTGAGTGTGTTTTTCTCATAAATCCATCTTTGTTTGGGTTGGGGAGATTGCTCAATTGGTAAGGTGTTTGCTGCACAAACTTAAGGACCCAAGACCGATCCCCAGGACTCATGTGAAGCAGGCAGGTGTGCTGGTGCACACCTGTAACCCAGGGCTGAGGAGACCGACTTGGGAGGACTTCTGGAGCTCACCAGCCACCTAACCCGCCCACCTGGGTTACCTCCAGGCCAGAGAGCCCCTGTGTCAAACAACAAGGTGGACAGCACCTCAGCTGTTTTGCCCCACCCCCTTAACTTTTGCCCTTTGCACACTTGTGCCTACTTGTGTTCATGTGCACATGCATACCCATGCATGCTCACATCTTTATGAATAGATGTGTACCTGCAAAACGGACAAGAAAGAAAACAAAACTGCCTTATGTTTGTATTGTCGGTCTCTGAAGCAAACCTCCCACTTGCTGGAGGCAGCATTCTCCTCGTAAAGGCAGAGAAATGTGGCAGGTCACGCTCAGCTGTGCTGTGTTCTGAGGTAGGAGTGCTCTTGCCTGCAACCATGGGAAAATAAGGCAGGCTGTGAAGCAAAGATGCAACCAGGTGAAGGGCGCACACATGCCTTCTTTCCCTCTGTTGTTTTCTCCACATGGCTTTCTGGAAGGGATGGGAAGCTCCCATTCCAGTTTCTCACAGGAGTAGTTCGGCAGCCTTCACAGGAATAGTTTGGCAGCCTTGCCCAGCTTATTCTCAGCCATTGGGCCTGGCTTAACTGCCTGAGCACTTTTCATCTGTAGAGGAACAGTCCACACATGTCAGACATGTGAGGAGGCTGTTGAGAAGGCCTTTGAGTGTGGAGACCATGGAGAAGAGAAGGTCTTTGAGTGACTGGCCTCTGGATGCTGCGTGGCTCTGACATCACTCCTGCGTCACCCTCTCGCTCAGGCCTGTGGAGCGAGCCTTTGGTATTTGTTTGGCTGATGGTGTCAGTGCGCGCTTTTGGCTGGTTAACATTATGCTAGCATTACACTAAGGGATGTTCTTTCCAGAAGACAACGACTCCATCCTGAGCAAGACTGTCCTGTCTTTGTGTGATTCCTTCCAGTGACTTCCCATTGCGTGTAGAATAGAATGCCATCTCTGCCCCCATCGAAAGCTGGGTCCTTGGCCGTCAGTAGCGCTCTCTCCCTCTCCCACCATGCTTTTGTCTTGTTCCTCAAACCAGCTAGACTTGTTTCTGCCCCAAACCTTTGTTCTTTCCTCCCTTCCTGTCCTCTGTTCCCCTGGTCAGGCCTCTTTTAGGGGACAGTTCTGTGGAAAGGACAGCTTTCTGTCTGGCTTTCTGCTGTGTGTGCCTGCTGACAAAGATGTCAGTGCCTGAGTGCCTGTCTCCTCTAGACGGGCTTCCTGTGTGTCTGCCAGTGCTGTCTGCGCTGGACCCTGCAGCTGCTCAGCAGGTGATGCCGTGCGGCTGCACAGCAGCCAGCTCAGCCTGCAGCTTTCATAGTTCACCCCTTCCCCACCTTCCCCACTGTTGGTGCTTGGTGTACTGTCAGGATCCTTTGTCATAGACCGTGGTGAGATTCTATCACTCAGCACTCTGGGACTTTGTTGTGAAAATATGGACTGTTCTATAACCATAGAGCAAAGGACACCTGAGCCAGGCCCTGTGCTGTATGACAGAGCACATTCGGAGACACTTTCCTGCCTCCCTTCAAAGCTGATGCCGCCGTGTTTGCTCTGGTTTCTGTCTTCTCGCTGCTGGCATGGTGTTTCCTCACCACCTTCTGTTCTCTGTTCTGCATGAACAAGTTCCCTCCTCAGGGCCTCACCCACTGGGCCATCCTCTTCATCACTCAACATGTCCTAAGTGTACATACACATGGCTTCTCTGGGAAGCGCTTCCTCAGTGTCTCCTCAGAAGCTGTTCTTCTGTGTAATGGAGCCTTTAAAGGCCTGTCTGCCAAACCTGCCATCTGTAACCACTCCCCTCCACTCTATTCTGCCAGGTCTCCAGAAGTGTTTCCTGCTCAGCTTCCTGGATATGGTCTTCTGTCTTGTCTTCCTCCCCGCTCCCTAGTCACGCATTTGGCCTCCCTCTCTTCCTTTTCCTCCTACCTCTGACCTCAGTACTTGACACCCTAAAGCTAGGGCATTTTTACATTCTTCCTGGACCACCTTATCTATTGTCACACCACCTCTCCTAAGTCCTGGGTTGCGTACGCTGGTCTATTTCATGTCTCCACCTCCACATCTGATAGACTCCTCAGACTTAACCCCTGAAAAATCACCCATTTTTCTGCCCCAAACTTCCATCATCATCCTTCCCTGTGTCTGTTGATGGAAGTTGTGTCCCCAGTCTTGAGCCTCTTGTGCTCTATGTTAAATCCACCTGAAGAGCCTCTGGCTTATCTTCCGTATTAAAGTTAGAATCTGACCAACTTTTACTCTTTCCACTGCTCTCACGAGTCTAATCCTCTGCCACCTCATGCCTGGTATGCTGTCCTATGACCCTGAATTTGTTCATCACAAGAGACTGACATTTTAGAAGTAAAGCAACTTTATTCTATTTAAACGCTTTATGGTTATTTACTCTACCTAATTAAAGATCTTCCATGTAGCTACAGGACTCCGGAGAGCAAGGTGCTGGCAGAGGGACATATGTAGATCAGTGGAGTAGAAATAGAAACATCCAGAAATAGACTTGCACAGATATTTCTAACTGATTTTTCACAAAAATATAACGGCAGTTCTATGGAAAAAGGGCAGTCTTCAGCAAATGGTTTTGGAACAGATGTCTGTCAGTGGTGCAAAAAAAGTCCTTTTTCTAAACCTCACATTTTATGGAAATTAGCTCAAAATGGACCACAGTGTAGGCGCTAGTCTTTTAAATGCTACTTTATTTGGAGGTTCCTTAAAGCTTATACCTCCCTTCCAAACCCCCAACCCCAGGTAGGGGAAAAAGAAGGATGTAAGGGAAAGGGGACATACCTTGCTTTTCTTCTTCCTGCTGGGTGGGGTTCTAGGATTCTTTTGGGGGCAATACCAATGTCCATTGTCAGGAAATCCATAAGTCCAGGTAACCAGCAAACCAGCAAGCAGCCCTCCTCTGTCGCCTCCAAGCCACCATGCCTTCTCCCCTTTTCTTCAGAGTCATTGCCACAGAACTGGGGGCTTTTGAGCCCTCCAGGAGTCAGAATAACAATTATCTCTCCAATTTCTTTACAGTGAAACAGGCTTAGTGATGGTGGATTTGAAACACTGGCTAGGCACACTGGCCACGCATACACTCCTCCCTGACTCCTGGCTTGTTTTAGTCCTGACGCTTAACACTTTATTTCTAAAAGAGGACTTTTGCTTTCCTGTTTGAAGGAGAGAAAAGCACTGGTCTTCTGCCAGCTCACAGTGGATACCACTTATACAGGTGCTCGTCACAGCTGACCTTGAAGAGCCCACTGTCTTCAAGATGTTTCTGAGAACTCAGAGCCTCTGCATTAGTAGAACTGAAAGACTAGGAGTTAAACTTTCTGGTAGGCCGCTTTTGTCTCAAGTCAGGAGGCTGAGGAAGAAGTTGGCCATCTTGGAGATTCGCTGCTTCAACTAACCAGCCATGGCCTCTTTCCCTATCTGCCCCTCTCCAGGGAGTCTATCTCTTAGCTGCTCAGAATCCTGGTAGTTAATAAGTTCATTGTCTTGGTGATGGGGGGAGTTGGTAAAAATGGGAATGAACACCTTCCTCCTCAGGTTGTCTCTGTTCCTCCGTGAACATGCGTGCCTCCAGTGTGAGACCCTATACTAAGCAAGAGGAGGGGGGGAGGAATTGAGAGCTACAAGGTGACAGAAAGGGTGGGGAGTTTTGGCAGATGGATGATGGATGGACGGATGAATACAAGACAGAGAGACAGACAGATGGATGGATGATAGAAACTTTGAATGTTACTGTGACACACAGGCAGAATAGATGCAGAGCTTCTTGTCCACTCTCCCGGTTAGTTCTGTGCGGAGACAGGAGCCTGCCCAGCCCAGGAGTCTTGCCCAGATTTCCCCGTGTTACATAGCTGCTTGTTCCTCCGTGGCAAGTCCATCACAGTCTTTCCAGGCCTCTGCGTTGTCACCTGGCCAACCTCTGTCACTTTCTCTGCTCTCTGCCTTGCATCCGTGGTTGCCTGCACCGTGGGACTCTTGCCACTCCTTGGCGTTCCCACCTTGCTCACAGGGTGTGGCTGACACTAGTGTCTGAGTGAGTGGCAGGCTTGCCCGGCAGCTGGGTGATTGCATAGGTGGATCTCAAGTGAGAGTCCAGCTGTGATCTTCAGTATGGAGGAGCTCATAATTGATCCTTTCGAGGAGCTAGTGGGCAGGTGAGCACACTGAAGTCAGGCGAGCTCACACCAGCTTCAAAGACAGCACACTTCGGGTCAGAAAAACAGAGTCCAGAAACGAGTCTCCTTAAGCTGCCTTCCAAATTCTTTTGTATTTCTGTTTTAACTATCCCAGATAACTGCTAATAAGTTTTTGTTTGTTATTCTTTTGGGCTTTTTTTTTCTAATGGGTTTTGTTTTCATTTTTGCTTTGTCATTGCTTTAGGAAATGTATTTACTTTCTTTTCTTCCTTTTTTTTTTTTTATGCTTGGAATGCAAGAGCCTGTTTCAAACTCCAGGACTGGTGGACTTTTGGACTGCTTGGTTACATTTATGTGGCAAAGCTGTTTTGTTTTTTGTAGTTGTTTTGTCAAGCAGACTCTCAGGGGCCCTGACCTGATACACGTTTACAGGGTTGTGTGCTCTGCTTCCCCTGGGGCTCTCCCAGGACCAACCACTTCAACATTCTCTCTCACCTTTTTTTGGGGGGGGCAGTTTTGTAGTCAGTTAAGGGCTCTGGCATAAAAGTATTCAAGTTTGTGTGTACGGGTGTGCATGTGGGCGTGCAGGCTGGTATGTGCATGCACTTGTGTGTTCCTGTTCTTTGAATTACTGCATCTAGGAAGGTAAAAGTTAGGTTTTCTTGAGTTCAAAGGAGTGATTTCCCTTCATATTCCCCATAAAGAAATTATGAAGAAAGTTTGTTTTGAAAGTTTTACTTTATATATGAAGTTACTTTTTTTTTCAACATTATTTTTAAAAAGCAACTGACCTGAGTCAGAAAGTGTCCACAGCCCTTCCTGTCTCCTGAATTGTGGCTCTTATGTCAGTTCTTTGTGCCTCCTTTTCTTTGCCTGTAAATGTAGGAAGGTCGTTCCCTGAAGGTCCTTTTAGTTTCTCCACATCTGGCTTTCAACCTTCAGCCTACTGTTCAGAGTCGGGCTCTTTGGCCCACATACGTGTTTCTGAGCGTGGCTCTGGGCAGCTGAGGAGGAGGCCAGCGCTGCAGGGACTAGAGTGGTGTACTCTAAGGCGAGGCTCCCTGCCCTGGGCTAACTGAGATCATGCATGGGTGACAGTTTTTATCACAATGCTGTCGGATGGTGTTACTCCTGCTTCCTGGAGTTGAGTCGCCTTGGCTGTTAGCCTGCATGTGGCCCATTGCATGAGTGGGGCAAAATCCTTTGTGTATCTGTCATGCCGTGCTCTTCAGGCCTCAAGTGGTCCCAGGGCCTCCCGCAATATCCTGGCTTTGCATGTACCATGTGCTTCATTCTAACTACCCAGTCTTTCATAGTTTTCCTTATTTAGACTAATTTCTTTGCTAATAGTAGTCAGGTTCTGCACATATCAGCCATTAAATTAACCTGCCTTTCTTTTTTTTTTTTAACCTCTACTCCTTTATTTACCTGCTCTTTGAATTTCAATTTTAACAATCACAAAAGGACTCAGATTGTTTTTTAAAAATTCCTACTTTTCTGTGTAGATGTCTATTTTATACTGTTTAGTCAACAATAGAGACATCTCCTAAATAGTTCTAATTGATTTATGTCAAGACACTAGCCCCTGCGTGACTGGTGGAGCCGTGGCTGCAGATGCTCGCCATTGCCTAAGACCTCCCAGCTTTCATGGATTAAGCACACCAAGCTTTCCCTTTCATTGAAAAGACATTTGGATTGTTGAGTTTGGAAGTTTATAGTGTGTATTCTGCGCCCACTGAAAGGTAGCCATTCTAGGGATTAAGGCCAACCACAGAACAAAAATATTGTAGATCAAGTTTAAGATAGTTCTATTAAATTGTTTGTGCTAAGGAAGAACACAGCTGACAAAAGTAATTCCAAAGCTATACACTATTCTATTTCTATCTGAAAGTGGGGATGTGGGGACGGACTGTGAAATGGCCCTAGAAACTAGCAGGTGAAGCATGAGCCTGGAGATTTATTTTCAGTGAGGAAGGAGTATCTCTGTGGTGGAAGTTGTAGGCTGGGTGTTTGAATCTAAAATCATTCTGGCTTCTCTAGCGGAATTTGTTTTCTGCTTGAGCTCATAAATAAGTGAGTTATTATTCACTCAGATAATCCATATCAGAACTACTATCAAAAGCTATTTTAACATAAGTTTTTGTAGATCCATTGTAAGTTTTCAAAAAATCGGAAATGGATTTTTTCCCCTAGAGTTAAACAAAGAAACAAACCTGGGGGGTATGATCCATTTGTGGCTAAAAGGACCCTTTCATTGGGGTTACCTATCAGATATTCTGCATATCAGATATTTACATTACAGTTCATAACAGTGACAGAATTACATTTATGAAGTAGACATGAAGTAATTTTATTGTTGGGGTCACCACTACGTGAGTATGGTGTATGACAAGGTCGCAGCATTAGGAAGGTTTAGAACCCCTGCTGTGGAGTCCATAATAATGTTTCTTTCTCTTTTCATTTATTTTTGGCCTCATTCTGAAAAGGGTTTAAAGTATCAGTTTGGTAATATTTTATCATTCTTGTGCTATTAACATAAAAGGCAACCCCAGGGCATGCCCTTTAAGTGCATTCTGGGGCTGTGCTGTATGTGTAGTTTTGTGCTTTGGAGAACACCATCTTCTGTTTTACTCTGGTGTTCGTCGGTTGTCTTTTGTGTATGAGGAATTTTAGTCTTATTTCCGTTGACAAGGCAGTGGCATGGCATGTGCTGTATTGTCCTCCTTCCTGGTTGTTCATGAAGTAGAGGCTGAGTGAGGAGCATGAAGATGAAGAGCTTCTGGGGTCAGGGTTTGCCACACGAACCCCACAGGGTCAGACACACACTGTCTTACCGGCATTGCCTGTAATGGTTGGGTTAATTGGATTAATTATGCTTTATGACCACTGTGCACTGTAGTCTTGAACAAAAGACATGCATTCTCAGTGAAGGTCTTGGTCTTGGTCGTGAGTCATTTTATCATCTGGTCTCTTAGGGAGATTCTGTATGTGGCCAGCAGCCTGGGTGACTTCAGTGACTCTCATGAAGAGAACGGTGAGCTCTTCCCAGGCTGGGTGCTTTTCAGATGAAGTTCTTTCTACTGGAGCTTACTTGGAAAGGTATAGGGTAGGCAGTCATGGCTTTTGTAGATAGGCTGTGTGGTGGTCATGCATTTAATAAGTGGGCTAATTTCGCACAGCAAGTAATTTAACAGTAATTCCATAAAAATATTAGCTTAGCATTATTAGTGAAAGATGAAATGGGATTCTGAGCTTTCATCAGCATTGGCCAGTGGTCTCAAAGTAGAGGTTAATTCAGTGAATAAATGTTGCTCAGTGAGGAATGGTGGTCAGGTTGGTGATATTGTCTTCCTTTTTAGCACTTTCACTTTTTTTTTAAAGGAAACCAAAGATACACCTTTTAGACTTTTGAATATCACACCAGCTTACTCAATGCCACGTGATTGGGATGCCCAGTGAGTGCAGGCAGTGCCAGCCCCACCTTTCCAGTCAGTCACTGGGTTCCTTTCTTCTCTGTCCTCCTACCTGAAATGACCAATCTTAGCCAATCTTAGTTTATTGCTGTCTTTCACTTAATGCTTACTTTCCTACCTTAGTTTTCATTTTTGATATGTAGGCGTTTGGATTCTAATTTATGATATATGTTGCTATATTTTGCATTTAATAATTTAAATTAATAAATAAATTTTAAGTGAGAGGGTTAAGAAACCAGTTCATATCGTTAGTGACTGTAAGCCAGTGATTAAAGCAATAACTCTTAATTTATATTAAATTAATATGAATGAAATATTACATAAGCTTTAAATGCATCATGCAAGCAAGACTTTTCAGAACCTCTTCATGCCATGGGATTGGGAAGATTGTGAAACAGGTTTGGCTTGATTCTAATATCCATTCCATAGTTGCAGAAAAGACATTTGGTCCTTGGCTCATACGGGCACCTTTCCAAGGATGATTCAGCTACAAAAGCCTTTTCTTCTGAAATACTTTGGTTTGTTTGTGAGTCTTCTTCTGGAGTGTATTGAACATCATGATGACTGTTGCTAAGTATGATGTGTATTTGCAAATTGCTAAGAGGGTGAATCTTAAATTTACTAAAACAAAATGGATAGGTTAATGGATAGGTTAATGACCTTGCTTGAATACACAAACTGTTACAACACATACACAGAGTGAGAAGAAGAGAGGAGAGAGCCAGGGACTGTTTTACTCTAAAGCCAAGGAGAGATTTTCTTTTTTCTTTCTTTAGTGTTTTCAAAGATGGAAATCATGCAGCTGCTCTGTGATGTGGGTACTTGTGGCTCAGTCATACTTGCTGTCTCAGGGAACACTGCTTGGAGCTGTGGCTCAGGATTAGGACCTGTTGGGTATTGACAATTAGTCAAAACTTAGGCTCTAGCTAGCAAGGAAGGGCATAGGTCTTCTGTTTTGTTTTGTTTTTGTTTTTCTTTCAGCTCAAAGGAATTATACACTTCTTTGGGATCATAGCACATACTTTTTTCTTTTTGATTTTTCTCCCGCTTAGTAACTACTAACAGGCTTGAGCCTGCTTAGCTAGCTATAAGATCAGACAAGATTGGGTGTGGTCTTTCCTATATGCCCCACAGTGCTTTGCACAAAGTAGACTTTAATTTAATGAATTACCAGTTAAGTGTGAAGTCGTGTGACCAGAGGGGAAAATGCTATTATAGTGCAGGGAAAGGAGATTTGTATGAACTGTTTGGAGTGAGCGTGTTCCATTCCTCCCCTGCCTGCCCTGCATCGTGGTCACTGTAAAGGTCTGTGCTCACCTGGTGTATTTAATCAGCACCTCCTTGAAGGCATTGTGCAGGTGGCGAACACAGATGAACTAACTGGGCAGGCAGAAGTCTGAGTCATGAAGAATCTTGCAAACCAACTGATACATGACTTGAAAGTGTAACAGTGTGAGCTGAGAAGGAGTGGGTGGAGGCTGTGGCGGCCTGATAGGGAAGGTCATGGCTGGAGGGGAATTCAGGGATGGTATCTGGACAGTTGCCATCGCAGCAGGAGTGAGATGGCCACAGCATCCAGATGGTTTTTACTGGAAACAGAGAGACTGGGAGAGGGGATGTTTATGGCGGGAGAGAGGAATATTATGCTCGGAATGTGCATTGGACAGCGAGTGGGGTTTGCAAGGAGAGATGCGTGAAGAGCCTGGCACCATGACTTCAGTTGTGTTCATTAGCGGGCAGCGGCCCATGAACAGACTGCAGAGGGATCAGCAGGAGAGTGGCTGCGAGCGGGCTGGGAGCGGAGGCCAAGGATGGAGCCCCAGCGTTTGTACGTGGGCATCAGGTGGCTGTGGTGCCCGGGCAGGAGACTGAGTCACGTGAAGAGAGCATTTCAAGGGAAGAGCCATGACTAGAAATTTTGCTGAGGGCCAGCTGAAATTTAAGCAGCTGGTAGCCAGCGCTGGCTCTTTGTCATGTAGTCTGGAGATGCTTGGGACTAGAAGCGTTTCAGGCCTCCAGGTTCGGAATATTGGTGTATCCACAGTGATGTCTGAGGGATAAGACTCACCGGTGAGAAGTTCACGTGTTTCATACACTTGTCTTTGTGCTTCTTCTTAAGCCTGCGTTGTGTTGTCAAGCACTGCGAGTTGAAGTTCAGCTCTAGGACCTTGGTTCTGTAGATGGGTAGGCCCAGCCTAGCCCACTGCATCATTCATTTTTCAAACACAGAGCTGCCATCTACATTTTTCTGACGTCCTTTAAAAACAAAGAAGCAAACAGCAAGACCCTGTTGAAGCTCTCTGAATCAAATCCACTAAACTTGAACCGAGTTCAGTATCACTTCTTTCTGCGATTATTAACTCATCTTTCTCGGCTTGAGAAGCAAAGAGCAGGTGACACGAGTCTTCAGAGCCCTGCAGATGTATTTTTACCTAGGGAGTTTGGATTTCAACAAGAGACACATTCTCCTGCGTACAGCCCATGGTGGGGAAGTGAGCACGCACAGACCACAGCCTGTGATGGACGTGCTGTGCGGAGCTGCAGACAGTATGAGCAGTTGTCAGTTTCCCGTTTCCCACCGTTTCTTAAGCCAGAGCCTTTCTTTTCTTTCTGAGTAGACTGGGCTCTGTACAGATGTAAGTGCTGTAACTGAAGAACCCAGGGTTCTTCTGGTTCCCTTCGCAACAACTGGCTGTCCCTCCGGAGTAGCATAGACGGTCCTGGAATGCCGACAGCCTCCCTGCCGAGAGCGCGCTTCATTCTTGCAGGATGTGTGGCAAGGCCTGTCCTTCGTACACACATGCCTGCAGGTAGTGTGTGTGCCTGTGATCCCTTACATGCAGTCAAATTAGAGAATTTTCCAATTGGATTATGATGTCATCTCTCAGTAGGTTTTGGATTTGGGGTTTTTCGACAAGGACTGTCCAACTTGTACCGTGGCTTCCTAGGTGCTGAGTTGGAGGTGTGGCAGGAAATTTCTCCAGGTATGGACAGACAGTGCTGACTTAGTCCTTTAAAACAGAGTTCCTATTTCTTTTTAGATGAGAGAATGAAAGCTGTCCAGTGCTGTCTATTAGTGCCCCTCATCTCTGGGAGTTCTCGGGTACAGCCAGGGTCAGAGTGTATCAGGGCAGCTAAAGAAGCTGGGGATTGACAAAAGTACGTGGAAGAAATGTGATCCGGCAAGATGTGTGGACGGAGCGTGTCGGTACGGCTGTTCCTACAGCCTGTGACTTGGCCTCTGCGGGACTCCAGTCCCGCTTCCTTCAGTTGGTTCTGTGGTTGCTGCGCTTTGTCTCCTGAGCACTGTTCATCAAATGTCTGAGTCCCTCCTCGTCGGCTGGAGGCCCTGTTGTCTCACATCTTCCAGTTCACACCTCTGTCTCACACCCATTCCTACTGTCTCATGCACACTCA
>CM053764.1:41520796-41547501 GCA_028658305.1 Pachyuromys duprasi
GGAGCAGGGCCAGGTGGTGACATTATCTCTTCTGTGTCGTCCTGTAGACAGGCCGGCGCCTGTGCGCAGTGACACTCACTTGTCCTGAGCAGGAGTTCCGGGTTAGGCACTGTGACTCCCTGTCGGCTGAGGGCCAGTAATGTGGGCCTGGTTACCTGTGGGCTCTGGGGACTTCGCGCCTTCCCATCTCCCACCTGCCGGCCCTTCTGCTCCATAGTCAGATCAGTGTTCATAGTCCCAGGTTGTTCCAGAATCAGAAACTCCTGCTCAGCACTACCACACCTACGAGATGTGTCTGGAGCCTCAATGTAGTGATGTTTATCAGGTAGTCATTGTCAGGGTGACTGGGGCAGAGCACATTTCAGTGAATTAGGGGACGCTGTATGCAACGCAGGAGGGCATGTTAGGGCCAGAGACTAATACTGTCAAGTGTTTAGTACAGTCACTGTCGTGTTTATTGAATATGTGGTATGTGTCTGACACATTTTAAAAATACCTTCCAAAGCTTTGAGACAGATACCAGGATTTTCTTACTTTTTAAAGTTTTGTGTGTATGTGTGTGCGTGCTGAGTGTGTGTATGGGTACCATGTGTGCAGGTGCCCACTGATGCTGGTCCTGGAATTACGGGTGGGTGAGAGCCATCCTATAGAGCACCTGGAATTACGGGTGGGTGAGAGCCATCCTACAGATCACCTGTGTTTGAATCTGGTTTTCTCTGAGTGGCAAATGCTCCCTCCTTAGTGCTGAGCCACCTGTCTGACTCCAAATATTTTCTCAAGCTCCCATAGTGTCTTGGTTGGTGTTCTATTGCTGTGAAGAAATGCCATGACCAAAGCAATTCATAAGAGAAAGCATTTCTAGATCAGAGGCGTGAGCCCAGTTTTGGATGGTTAGCCCATGGTTATTACCACAGGAGGCACACAGGCATGGCGCAAGAGCAGTCAGAGCTTTGCATGCTGCTCTGTAGGCAGCATGGAAAGAGAGGGAGATACCAGGCCTGGTGTGGACTTTTGAAACCTCAAAGCCCTTCCCCAGTGGCACACATCTTGCAATAAGGCCACACCTCCTAATCCTTCCCAAACGGCTCTACTAACCAGGGACCAAGCGTTCAAACATATGAGCCTATAGGGGTCATTCTCATTCAGACCGCTACACTCGTACAGTCTCTGGACCATGGAGCCTCACCTGCTCTGTATTTAGTAACGCAAGTGCATAAGATAAAGATCATAACTCTCCTTTGAAAACATATTCAAATATGCTTGTTTATCTAACTCTTTTGGCAGCAAGATATCAGCAGCTTCTGTAGCTTGAGGTTCCTTCCTTTTTTTTTCCTACAGTGTAGTTTGTGATGTTTAACAAAGATGGAAGAAACATTAGTACCAGACATGTCCAAATAAAGAGTAGAAGGAATGGGTGCCTTTTGACAATATTGGGTGTCCTTGTTATTTTCTGTTGTTGGGAAGAGGGAGGCTGCACAGAGAGGTGGCTTTTGGGCCTCAAGGGCCTTGCTTAAAGGTCGGGATGAATTGGATCCAGGAACATCTTCAAGCTTAACTTAAGTGGTTTTGGGGGCCGGAGAGGTGGTTCAGTCAGATATCTAAGAAGTGGTTTTGTTTTTGTTTTGCTTTCGCACCAGATTTAATCAAGCACACTGTTCTTCTGCTTGTCGAGGTCTCACTCTGCCCCCTGGGCCATGGCTGTCCTTTGTTTTCCAGTTAGTGCAACTAAGAGCTCTAAAACGCTTCTGCCACATAAAGGGTTCTTCCCACCCTTCCCCGAGCAGAAGTGCACTCTGTCTTTGGTAGATGTTCTGGTGACACTGATGGCACTTATGTACAGTCCTCCAGAAAGAGCATCCTGCCTGCCTGGGCCTTCCTGCCTGGCCAGCGTGTGGTGCTGGCTGTACATTGCAGGTGCACACAGTGCTTCCTGAAGGGCAGCCTGGTACTCACATCTCTTGTGTCTGACCAGTGGTCTCTCCTAGGTCCACACTCGACGGAGAGTCCCAAAATTGAAGTCTCGAGGAGAGGGAGTCAGTTTAGGAGCAGTTGACGGGGGCAAGTTTGGGGAACTTTCTGGAAAAGCAGAGCCAACATTAGCACATCGTTAAGGGCACCCACGTGTTGCTGGATCGCTAGCATGGAGCACAGCCTCAGGGGAAGGGTCTACTCTACCGTCACCAAGGAAATGGAGAGGGAAGAGGCATGTCTACAGCCAGCCATTGCCGTCTGTGACTTCTGGACTGGGCTCTTTAAGTAGATAAGCTAACCATTTTTTTTTTTAACTCATTTGCCTGAAAAGATTTGAATGCTCATTCACCTGTCCTTTGAACAGCATCCTGGTGGGGAAGAAGTCCTGAGAGAGCAAGCTGGGGGTGACGCTACTGAGAACTTTGAGGATGTTGGACACTCAACTGACGCACGAGAACTGTCCAAGACGTACATCATCGGAGAGCTCCATCCAGTAGGTTATTTCCTGGGGCAGGAGGCTCCTTGCTTCTTCTTCATTAGGGCTACCATTTGACATTGCCTAGTCTAGATTTGTATCTAAAGAAAACAAAAGGGAATAGAACAAAAGTAATTTCTTTTGGCTTTAGAATACTTTGTTTGAGACAAGGCCTCAATAAATAGTCCAGGCTTGCTGTGCAGACCAAGCTGGCCTGCATCTCTCAAGTTCCGGGGTTAGAGGTAGGCATCAACATGCCCAGCAAGACACCATTTTTTTGTGATAAATACATTGATTCAGCCTTTTTTGCATTGCAATTTTTGGTTGCAGTTATTGCTATATTCAGGATCAGAATGCTGTGTTCCAAAGCCTTGTCCTGGGGATACTCCTCAGTCTCTGAGAGCCCACAGAGAGACATGTTCAAAGGGTGGAGTACCAGTCTTGGCAGTTTGTTCTCCTACAACCAGGGAGTGAAGGGTGGCCATGCATACACGTTCTCTAAAGAGAGACAAATGGCCAGCAGCCCCAGCTCATGGAAAAAATCAAGAAACTTTAAAGATAGATAAAGAAATATAGGCATATCCCTATTTATATGTGAGTCTTATTGTATATGAATGACAGCTCTTGTAAGAACTGCAAATGGAGGAAAGATAAAGTAGACTCTTTTTTAGAAGGCTCAGAAATTCATTTTAGTGCGAATTCTCTTGAACAGGTGTATATGTATCTGTGTGTGATCTGTCTGTCCGTGTGTCTGTCTGCTTGTGTATTGCCTTTGGGGTTTGCTGGGAGGCCGTCTCGAGACTTCTCAGCCCACGCATGTTTGTAGCCACACTTCCCAGGAGTAGCATGGTTGTCTGGCACCTGTGTGGTCTGTCCTTGTGATGTTCCTCCCCATCCTGTTCTTTTAAGTTCTGTTCCTGTGAGAAGGGAGGATGGGTTTATTTAGGTCACCTCCCTTCCAGGCTTTTCTGTGGTCAGCATTTAGATGCCCTTGGATTTTGACATCCTCAGATTGCGTTCTTGGGAGATTGCAGGCTTCACTGAGGCCGTCATAGCAGAAAGATGCCTATCTCAGTGAACTTGAGAGTGGGGAAGGAAGGGGAGCATTTGGACCTCAGTTGTTGCCTGAAGTAGAGGTCAGCTCAACTCTGTTAAGCCCTTAAACAGCTCCACATACAAGTAAGACAGTTCGGAATCTGTCCAAACCCCAGGACTGCAGTTGGAAAATACCTCCTGCTCCTAACTCTGCAGTTAATGTTTGTTGTGAAACCACGTGGATCAAACTTTGCATTTGAGTTTTCTGGATGCCAGGTGCTAATAGTAATTTTTGAACATTCTCAGTGAGAGTCAGCCTTTTGGAAACAAGACTTTCATACATGTCCTGTTGTTTCTTAATGCCCACTCCCCTCTCTTTTCTTTACAGGATGACAGATCAAAGCTAGCCAAGCCTTTGGTAAGTGTGTCCAAACATCGCAAAGGAGTGCTAGATGGAGGTAACTGTGTATCATCATTGTGTTTAGTACGTGTCAAAATGAGGCAAAAATCAGAGCCTACACAGGTCTTTCTAGATAATGTGGATCTGGAACTTACTGTTTTTTTTTTTTTTTTTTAAGTTTGGCTTGGGTTTTTTTTGTTTGTGTTTTGTCAGTCCATGTGTTTTGAGGAGAGCTTTTGTGTTACTTTGTACAACAAATGTATTAATTTTTTAAACATAATTATCAATAAATAAGAGTCTTGGCGTAATTATCAATAAGTAAAAGTCTGGGTGTATAGCTCAGTGGAAGGTGCTTGTCTAACATGCATGAAGCCCTGGGTTCATTTTCTAGTACCAGATAGACGTGAAAAAGAACGTCGCTGTGAGTCTGCTTGGAGCGATTTGACACGAGCCTTATGCTCAGAGGACTCAGACCCTGTTTGAGTTGAGGCACTGCCTGCGTCTCTTCCTTCTTTGCCTCTTGGTGGTGTTGGAGGCGCTCAGAAGAGGCGCCTTTTACACTGGCATCCCCTAGCTCTTCAGTCAGAGCTGACCTCCTCACCTGCATTCGCTCATTAAATCTAGAACAAGAATGCATGAGACCATGAAGGCAACAAAGTCTACGCAGGAAAAGTTAATTCAGGCCTCTTAAGTAATGAAGGGTGAGGGAAGGTTTTGTTTCAAAAATGAGAGCAAGAAAGTCAGCTTTTCTGTTTTGCTTTGTGCGTGTGGGTCTGAGTGGGAGGGCACATGGCATCTCCTGAGCTTGCGTTGAGTGCTGGAAAGGCGCTGCACCGTCTCAGTCAACACGATGATGTTCTCAGTGCATCACAGAGGACTTCAGCAGTGTGAGCGTAGGAACCAGGCTTCAACCCTCACACAGTGCAAGAGAATCCCTGACTGCCTTTCAGCACACAGCCACTTCACTTCTGTTTTCCCCTGACCCTGTTCAAAAGAGAGGACATACATAACACTGTGATAAGAGTGCTTCAAGAAGATTGCAAAAGAGTGGTGTTTAGAGTTTGGAGGCTGTTGGTGACTGCTGCTCAGAGTCTGACTTACATGCTCTTTGTGGCTGCTTTATGGCCAGCTGAAATTCTGGAGCACCTACTTGTCCCTCTTGAAGTCTGTCAGGGGAAGAGTCCATTCCTGTCCTGGTAGGTGTTTAGGCTGTTATTGATTTTGTTGTAAGTCACCTGCAGGAAAACAAGGCCTTGAGGTTTGTTTCCTGAGCGTTAGTCGCTGCCCCTAACCACATCTATGGCACCCATGCTATGTGTGGTGGACAGCATTGCTTACACCCCAGACCACCGAGGCCTCCCTTGTCCGTGTGTTCTGAGAGTGTGTTCACTGAGCAGCCTGCATCTCTTCCGGTAGAGTGCTTGCTTAGCGTGAGTGAGGCCCTGGGTTCAGTCTCCAACAACTGCCTGATACTCTACTCACCCATGGTCCTGAGTGCTTGGGAAATGACTCCAGGAGGACCAGAAGTCAGCCTTGGCTATGTAGTGAGGTTGACACTAGCCTGGGAATTATGGGAGCCTGTCCCAAAAAGTCACGTTGAGGGGAAGAGCATGTGTTTGCCCTCTATGTTTGCTGTTCTCTGTGGGTGTTTAGCTTTCTGTTTGAATTTGTAATTGCTTTAATGTTTGGAATAGCTGGTTGACAGAGGACACTTAGAGGATCAATTCTGGGACTCACAATGTCAGGAGTGATGGAAGGCCACCTTCCTGCACCTGTGAGCAGGAGGGAGCAGCTCTCAATAACACTTGGCCTTTATTTCATCATGTGTGATGCCCTGGGGATGGAGTCTCTCCTGGAACTGAGTCTACTCGCTGTTTAAAGTAGACACTTTTACTCTCAAGGTTTTACAAATGGAGCAATGTTGGGGTGTTTTATTATTCCAAAACAAACCCCCCTTTGTCCGATCCTGTGGGAGCACAGCTGGGAGAAAGTGGGGTGACCCTCACTGGTTATTTGAGAGGCTAGAAGCAAGTGACATGGAAGGATATGTGTTGCCACTTTTCTGGGCGCTTTGTTTTTCTGCCGAAGAACACTGGACCCTTAAGTGTTTCTCGGGATCATGTGTAATCATCTATAGCTGGGGAATGCATTCTGTGGTCTGATGTTTTGAAATAAACATGCTTGGGGTTGGAGCTGGAGCTCAGCTGTAGAGACATTATAAGGCTCTGGTATGTGCCTTGGTTAGTCCTCAGTGTTGAAGGGGAAGTGTTACTTAAAGTGTCTAGTTTAACTGTGAAAAACAAGACGTACCAGAGAGTATTAGCTTGAGCCTGCCCAAAAGAAGCTAAATTGCCAAGTTAAGGTTTTTATAGTTGTGGAATTACACGACACAGCAACCAGATTTGCATATATATAAGTATGCTGTTAACTGTCCTGGTGCCTTTCCTTGTTATTCACTTTCAGAGCACAGTGACACACAGGGTGGTATTGTCTCTGAGGTCCCTGGACCTGGGGCCCTGAAGTGCTGGGGAACAGCCGCACACCCAGCCTCTGCCTTGTCCCTGGCAGACTCTTAGGTTCCGGGAGACTCTGAACTTTGAGGAAGGCTCCACCCTCTGTACTTGAGGGGAGCTGTGAGGGAGGCTAGATGAACTTGGTATTCTGCTGAGTCACACGACCTTTGTAAGGCGTCCCACGTGCCGGACACGGCTGTCAGCCCTTTTTGCTGTAAGTTGGAAGGCCTCCAGGCTTCACAGTAAGCAGGTGGCATCGTTGATCCATGTGGACGTTCTTTCCCTGACAGCTGAGCCCCTCACAGCACACAGGGAAATGGGGCTCCTCTCCCCCAGTGCAACTTAAACCCTCAAGCATTCTGCGTTTGAAGGCTAGGAAGAAGATAGACAATACAAAACTATGTGATTTGTTTTTTAAGTTGTACCTTTTGGAGGGTCATTATTGCCAGTGATGGTGGTTGTGACATGCTAGCCACATTTTATGTACTTATATTTAGTTTTTTAATATTTGTTTACTTTGTCTGTATGTGCACACGTGGTCAGAGGAACTGGTTCTCCTTCCACCTTGTGGGTCTCAGGGATCAGTAAAGCTCAGGTTGTCAGGCCCTGAATCAGGTACCTGGCAGGTGCTGGGCCATCCTGCCTGTCCTTACAACAGCATTTTAAGTGGCGTGGGTGTGTTTGCACCTCAGCAGTATTTTAACCTCCCAGTGATGCCTTTACATTAGAGTGCAGACACCAGGACAGGGGAGGCAAGGAGGGCCACGTGAGGGTGCAGGGGGTCTCCTGCAGTGCATGCTTCCCTGCCTGCCCCACAAGCGAGAGGCCATCCCTGTCTGCCTCCAGTATGGCACAGTGTCATGTCATCAGTGAGCTCTGCAGTGTCTTACATGATTCTGTTCCTTCTGATAACTGACCGTCATTGCTTGCATAGTTCATTGTCTATAATCAATTAATTGTACTCATGTACTCATACAAGTAATTGTGCTGGTTATGAATTCCTATAATTACTAGGATTTAAAATTGCTTAAAAAGATTGCTTACCTTTTAAATGACTTGTTTTTCTTCCCCTTCTGTGTCAGGAACCCTAACGGTGATGTGTCAAGGTTGGTGTGTGGTGCTGGGCTTCACTCATGCATCCCCAAATGCATTGGCCTTTCCGGGGTCATCTCCCTAACACGCTTTGCATTGCCTTTTTCGCTGCAAACAGCTGCTTTACTGATGTCTCGTCTGCAGGAAGCCACGCGGCTGATTTTCTCATGGAGCTTGTCTGTTGCTGCTTCTGTTGAGGCACACTAACAGTTTTGCGGGTGTGGAATATTACAAGAGTGCTTCCTCACATGTGTGAAAGCCTATGTGTGTGTGCTTCAGCGGGCTGCAGTTTTGGAACAGTTTGGGAAAATACACATTTTTTTTTTTATAGTCCTCCGGAGAAGGGCTGTGATCAGGAAGTGCTGCAAGGTAAACGCGGAGTTGTATTTGTTGGGTAGGCAGAGCAGTTTCTGAGTTAATCAGGTCCTCCTGGTGCCATCCCGAGAGTTAAAAGAAGAACAGGTTTGCTCCACCATATGATGCGGCTGGTGTTCCTCTTTGGTTTTGGTTGAAACCCTGTTAATGTAATGTAGGTGTAATAGGGCTCTCATACCCTATCAGATTTGAATGAAATAACTGACATTTTTATTTATAGTCCGTTCTTTGAAGAAGTTCCCTTCCAAAGACAGTGATGGAGTCTTGTATATGTTGTGTCCATGAGTTTTTATGCTGAAGTTTCAGTTTTTATGTTGACGTGCTTAAATGTTAAAAGTGTGGGTCATTAAATTTATATATATTGACATTTTCAAGTTATGAAGCGCATGTTCTTAAGTAATTTAAATATATTTCTTAAAATGTTATTTTCTTGGAAAATGGTGAAATTAGGTTTTTTAGTAAGTAAGAACTTGGGCATAATTTTGCCTTTTAAGAATTTTTAAAAGATAGAGTTGAATAAAATACTGTGGTTTTTTTTTAATCTTAAAACAGGATTTCAGTCAGGGATAAGTTATTGGATGGAAACTTAACTTCAAGTTTTCTTTGTGTTCCAGGACACTCTTGTTACCACTGTCGAGTCTAGCTCCAGGTACGCAATGGTCGTCTGTCTGTCTGTCTGTCTGTGTCGAGACACGGTCTCTTGCAGAGCCTGGCTTCTCCCCCTCTGGTCCTATGCTTGAATTCCCACTGTGCTACTCAGTGGTGGTCAGTCTGCGCATGCATTCCCAAACCTTTGCAGCTTTCTGTCCTAGACTGTCAGTTGCAGCACTTTTCCGTGACCCCAGATATCATTACCATCTGGATGTGTCCACCCCAGGACCTTAGAGAGCAAGTGGAGTTCCTTATGCCATGGCCTAAGTCCCTCAGGTAACTGGTGCCATGGCTGTCTTGCAGGCAAAGGTTCAGTTTCAGTCTTCCCTGACACAAGGGTGCCTTTTAAAACTGTGGTCATTATGTTTCTGCAAACAAGGCTCAGTTTTCACTTGTTATTCTGAATCCACTAATCCAGGTACAGCGTGACTCTGGTTACAGGAGCCAGATTTCCTTCCGTATCCCAGCCCAAGTTCGCTTTTTGGCACTTCAGCCATGTTGGCTTATATAATAATGGTCTTGCTGTTGTTTTCATTTTTAGACTCAAGCCCAAAGCTACCCACTTTTGTAGTTCATTCTTTCAAATAGAACCACCCCATTCTCTTTGTGTTCTAGAATATTCCCTGCCTGCTGGGAATATTCTAGAATATATACCACCTCCTTTTCACCGGCAGGCTAGCCTCTTTCTAAACTGAAACTGAAAAGCCTCGTTCCAATCCCCTCACATGGACATTATACTTTTAATCCTTTCGCACTTACATCTTTTAATTGAGGTTGTTCTTTGAGTGAGTTGATATATGATTATTTGAGATGAAGAAAGATATATGAATGTATACATAGTATTTTTGGGTGCTAAGCATCAATTAATGAGACATTGTGAAAAATTAATGAGACATTAATTTCTGTCTCCTAAAAAGTTGAAATTTAGAGACTGAAATCCAGTTTAAGAATTCATCTCTTCATTAGCACTCTTCCCAGCTGTGTCCCTGATTTTACCCACCACCTCTACTTTCTCGCCTGTTGAAAGCCTATAGAGACTGAATGGTGAACAAATCAGGTCTGCCTTTGAATTTGGGAGAGAGAGCACAGACTGGGGGCTTAGGGCGTGCTTTTCTTACCAGTTTAAAGCTGTCTAGTACAGATGGTGAGTGTGGGTTTTCGAAGGAGGATCTGAGACTGTTAAAGCTAGGCTGGGTGACAGCTTAGTACTCAGCCTCAGGTTGACACGCACCCTGTGACCAGGCAGGTTCTCGGCTGCAGAGCTTGCTGACTTAGAATGAGAACATTGATCTGAGTCTCATCTTAGTGCCGCTTAGAATGCTTGCTGAGTGCCTGTGAGAGAACAGAGCGCGCCAGGAGCATTTCCCCTTTGTGGGCGTGTGAGTTGAACGTCAGACAGTTACTGTCTGAGGAGGCCATTGAGCACTCTCTCTGAAGCTTATGGAAGGAGCTGGGAGCAGAGCGAGGGTGTTAGTTTCCTCATGGTGCCAACAGGGCGGAGAGCAGGGACGGGTCCAGGGCGCGCACTGTGCTCACGTGAATTTTAGCCAAGCTGAGCTGTTCTGTTAGCCAGAGTGGCTCTAGGGTGAGAAGGTTATGTTGTGGCAGGTTTCCCTCGGAGGGGGCAGGGGCCCAGGTCCCGGCATGGAGGCCTGCTTAAGTATCTTCTTGCTCATGTGTCTTTCTAGCTGGTGGACGAACTGGGTGATCCCAGCCATCTCAGCACTGGCCGTAGCGCTGATGTATCGCTTCTATGTGGCAGAAGAGTGACGTGCCGCTCGGAAGCCAAGGAAGGAAAGACCGCCCCAGAGAGGGGAGAAAGAAGCCAGTGTTAATCACTTCCACTGACAGCACCTTCCCCCGAGAAAGTAATTGTAATATATCTGTCTCCCTCTCCTCCTGTACTAATAGAACCAACAAGGAACTCTCAAACTTTTCAAATGTGCCTTTTTATTCAACTTCGTTTGATGTTTCTTCACTGCATAATTTACTTATTGTAAGCACGATCTTTTTAAAATATATCTGGCTTTTTAAAGTATCTCATGTGTGCCTGTCTGTTCGGTGTGTTGTCTTTAGTGCTTAGTGTTTCAGGTTAACAGAATTGCTAATTTTTCAGACCCAGTTGTCTGTGTCATGCAGTAAAGCAGCAGCCTTGCTGCTTGCTTGCTATTGTCTGAATTGCCCAGTGATACTTGCAGTTAGGCCGTACCTGTTGCATGTTTATGCATCAGTTGCCTTCTTGTCTCTGTGAAGAATAACTGAATGAAGCAAAGTAGAGAAAGAGGAGAATCTAAGTCTCTGCCATGGCCAGGAGGTTAGGGTATGGGTCTGTGGCAGCACTTTTGGATCAGGAAGCAGAGAGCCAAGGACAGAAATGGAAATGGATTATCATCTCCAGTGACCCAGTCCTGCTGGCTAGGCCATAGAGGCAAAGGTCCCTCGGCCTCCCGAGACAGTGCCACCAGGGGGACCCGAATGCCCACATTCATAAGTGTGTGTGGGGACTTTGCACATCCAAACTGTAAATGCCAATGTTGTTTCCTTTAAAGGAAGATTAAGACTCAGAAGTTATAGCTCAAAGATTGATAATATATCTTCTTGAAGTGAATGATGCAGTGTGAAAGTGGCCTACACTGTCTATGAAAGAGGCGCTAGTCTCTGAATAGCAAACAACAGCAACGTAAAGCAGCCCAAGGGTCAGGGAGGCTGCTGTAAGTGTTGTCCGCCCTCTGAAGTTCTACACACTGCCCACTCAGAGACTGCACACGGTGTGTGTTCAGCTTAGGAAGTGCTGGCTAGGCCAGTAATCCACACACAGATCTGCAGATGTTTGCTCCTTGCTTTTTTTTGGAGGAGCTGCAGCTGCTGTGTGAGGAGTTTGATGTGGCTCTGCGCATTTCCTTACTGAGCCCTCTAAGATTGACTCAGATCACAGGCGTCCTGTGTCATCCTCTGCCTGGTGTGCTATTAGTATCTGTGACTTTTTATTTTGAAGGGAAACCCAAGGGGTCGTTTACTAAATGGGAAGTGAATCTGTCCTAAGTGACTGGGTGACCCGTAGTGACATTCTTAAGAAATAGCACAACAGAAAGGGGTGTTACTGCTGTTAAGAGCATGGATTGTTTCTTAAGGATACTTTTCAGTTATTTTTATTGTATGTGTGTGAGTGTTTTGTCTGCATGCATGCATGCTCACCACATGGGTATCTCGTACCCACAGAGGACAGAGTGCTGGAACCCCAAGAATTGAGTTTTAGGTGGTTGTGAGCTGCCATGTGGGTGGTGGGAACTACACCCATGTCTTCAAGATCAGCAAGTGCTCTTAACCACCAAGTCATCTTCCCCACACCGCTGCGTATTAACTGTTTTATCAGCTTCATGCATCACACTGTCCCATCATTTTTATGGTGCTGTGGGCCAACTCCTTGTGCATCCTAAGTATATGCTGTGTCACAAGCCATCCCTGTACATGCCAAGTGTATGCGGCATCACTGAGCCATCCCCCCAGCCACTTGTCATCCCAGCCACTTCCCATTGTCTGGTGGGAAGAGTCAGGGTCTACGATGGCATGTCCACCTTCTCTACTGCACGCTCTTCAGGTTTCCTCCTCCTCACATTGCTCCCTGTATGCTGTTTAGAGGGCTCTAGACAGAAGAATAAGGCACTATGACCTGGAGTTGACAAGTGTATGTGCACATTAAAATAAGGTACATATTTTTTAAGATTGTGGTATTTTGCTGGAAAGTGTCAAGCAAGTTTTAGTGCATTATGAAGCATTTCTCTTAGATCATATATGCAGTGAATTGACACCGATGTAGCATGTCCTGGATGGTATCAGGATTAATTTATACATCAGTTTTAGCATCTGCTTATTTGGAGGGCAGGCGTGTACACATCAGCGTGGAGGTCAGAGGTCATCCTTGGGTGTTCCCCGTAGACGCTACCTTGGCCTTTTAGATAGAATCTCTCCTTGGCTCACAGTTAAGGCTGGCTTTGACTCCCTTAATGCTGAGAATAGGTTTGCATCTCCAGGCCCGGGTTATATGCTGGGCTGGAGATTGAACTCAGGCCCTCTGAGCAGCCAGTACTGTCTACCACTGGCCTCACTACTCCAGCCGCAGCTAATGCTCGTGCTTACCACACAGCTGGACTAAGCTGTCAGCGTTCCTCATGTAAGAACAGTGTTGCACAAAGGAAGAAGAATTGGTTTATATTGTATTTTGAACATTTAGAGCTTGTACAGCCAAAATCTCAAGTAAAGAAAGAAGAAAGGAAAAGAAATTGTGTGTGTGTATGTATGTGTGTGTGTGTGTTGCATGCAAACAAGTCTGTATGTATGTGTGTGTGTGTTGCATGCAAACAAGTCTGGTTGTAAATGCCCATGTGTGCACACGGGGAGGATGTCAGGTGTCTTCTCCAGCATTCTGCCATATTGCCTTGAGACAGTATAGAGCCGGAAGCTTGAAGTTTCATTTAGCCTGTCTGTCTCCATCTTCCACAGCTGGGGTTACAGGCATGGGCAGGCGTGGATTTGAACTCAGTCCTCTGCCTGCAGAGAAAGCCACTTAGGCCTGAGCCACCTGCTCAGGGCCCACTCCTGTGCTAGAGCGTACTGTGTTCTTTGCTGCTCTCCGCTAGGGGAGGCCGAGGTTTCCGTGGGTCCCACAGCTGTTTACACGGTTGCAGTGGGGAGAGGACAGAATTGTGTGAGGGGTCCCATAGCCCCCCTGCCCTGGGTCAGGTCAGCACAACTCCATCCCGCAGGCCTGGTGGCTTTTCGTGAAAACTGTACAGAGCACTGGTTTCCTTGTCCAGTTGAGAGTGTTTGGATCTGCTTCCGAATCCTGAGCTTCTCTGTGGAACTGGAACAGTCCTAGGGCTGCTGGGACAAAGTGGCTCAAACCCAGACTCAAAACCAACACAGGTTAACTCTCGGAGCTCTGGAAGCCAAGTCTCAACCGAAGGTGACGCCGACTCTTCCCCATGTCTCTTCTGTTTCCTGTGATAGCTTTTAGCCCTTAGAAGCCCTCAGCTCACGGATGTGTCATCATACTCTTTGCCTCAGTTTCTAAGTATGTCAAATTTAGGGTCACCTCTGGTGTCGGGACCCGTAGTGCTTACGTCTTCACACCCTGTGTCCACGTGCAGTCGTAGGACTTCCTGTCTTCAGGAACGCAGTGAATTTGTTCTATAATTTCCTCTACTTCCTTTTCTCTTAGCGTGGATCTCAGAGCCTCACACGGTCTGCGTCCTGTTGCAGAGTTGCAGCCCAGGCCTGAATGTCTGACTTCTGACTTAAAGAGCTCGGGGTGAGGGAGGGAGTCAGCAGCACATCTTCCCGTCTCTGGACACTCTGTGTTGGCGTGCATGTCTGTGTGAGCGCTGCACTGAGGTGTACTGCAGACTCTAGAACCAGACCGGCCTAAACCAGGTCTCCTGGAGGGGAGCTGCTGTGAGTGGCGTCAGCCTCAATCTCTATAGAGAAGAGTGAAACAGCTGTGCTCCTGTGAAGAGACAAGTCCTGGGTGAGGTAGGGCACAACACAAAACATTGTCTCAAGGCAGACCAGACAGATGCGTGCTGTGAGAGCACGAGGGCCCAAGTTCAAACCCCAGAAGCTTCGGGAAGAGCTGGGGGTGGTTATGTCATGGGGTTCCACACTCTTGTAACCCCAGCACTGGGGCGGGGGCGGGGGGAGGACGCGGGTTAGAAACAGAATCACTGCTCTCTGCAGGTTCAGTGAGTGTCAGGGTGGTGAAGTGGGAGTGATGGAGTCAGATAGCCTACCACCCCGCAGTGTGTGCGGGCATGTACACCCACACATTTGTACACTGCACACATGCCCACCCACACATTTGTACACTGCACACATGCCCACCCACACGTGTATACACTGCACACATGCACACCCACACATGTATATACTGCACACATGCACACCCCTCCACACACACACGTATACATTGCACACATGCACATCCACATATGTGTACACTGCACACATGCCCACCCACACATTTGTACACTGCCCACATGCCCACCCACACGTGTATACACTGCACACATGCATACCCACACATGTATACACTGCACATACGCACACCCACACACGTGCACACATTGTGTGGCCACTCTCCTGTGCAGTGCCCACTCTACTTGGAAGCCCTTGTTTCGTGACCTGACCCTGCTGCTGAATTGATTGCTCTGACTCTACCTGCCCTGCCATCCATCCACAGCCGAGGGACAGTCCCTGAGAACAGCTCGGCCTGAAACTTTAATGTCGTAATGGATGATGGCTGCATTATCTTCACACTCAAAGTCTCACTTCCAATTCAAAGACTCAATCGAAGATCCGTAAAATTCTTAGAAGAAAACAAGAATAAATCTCAGTGATTTGGGTCAGACAGTGGTTTCTCAGATAAAAGCAGAAAAGCCCAAATGACGAAGGAGGAAATGGATACACTGAAATTAATGAAAGTCACTTGTGTTTTAAAGCACACCACTGAGTAAGTGGAAAGAAATACACAGAATGGAAACACTTGAAGACTTTGCATCATATGAGAGGGACTTATGTTTGTAATTTATTAGAAAAAAAACTCAAAAATTACAGACTTTACAACTGGTGTAAGAATAAATGACTGGAATACTTGACCTCACATAGGTGTGTCATAGCAGAGGAAAGACTGGAAGAGCCCAAGGTTGGGAGGATTTCTGGGCATAACAGGCCCATGGCACTCGTGAACACAAGGCTGTTGGTGGTTGTCTAAACCGAACCAGCGCAAGATTGACTCAGTCAAAGCTCCAGGATGGAAAAGGGGCTCACCAGGCCTCGTCCCTGGCTGGGGCTCACCAGGCCTCGCCCCTAGTTGTGGCCTCCAGTGGTTGCCCAGGCTCCAGTGGGTGGCTCGGCCCATGTGTGAATGGCCAGCACTGATTGGCTTTGGTGAGTTATAAAAAAGAGGAACATAAACTTAGGAGGAGAATGGGGTGTCCAAGAAGAGCTATCTGGGGAAGAAGGGGGGAGAATGAGGGTTCCGAGAAGAGCTGGCTGGGGAAGGAGGGGCAGATTCATTTAAACAAACTATATACATGTGTGAAATTATCAAATAATAGGTTTAAAAATGTTTTAAAAAGTTTATTTTCGAGGTACACAAAATATCAGTATAGACCCTGTGAAATTGCACTTCTAGAAGCCTCTTTAGTGGGTTCAGCGTCATTGTTAAGGAACTGCAAATCAGAACCTTAGTGAAGACCACCTCAGCTTCCCTAGGAATACTGTAATAAATTTAGAAAAGAGTTTTGAGAGCAGTATGGAGAAGTTGTGCTTTTCTGGTGAGAATGTAAAAGGTGTGGATGGTGTAGCCGCTGTGGGACCGGCAAGTCCTTCGGAAGTTAAATGTAGACCTGCACAACCAAGAGTCCCTTTGCTGGCTGTAAGCCTGGAAGTAAACACAGGTGCTCACCTAGAGACTTGTATGTGGGTTCCCATTCAAAAAACCACAAAGTAGAAACAAGGAATACTCATGACGGTAAGCAAAGCACGTTCTGGCCATAGGGCCAATCAGATGGCTTCAGGCAAAGGGGCCTTCCTCCACACTTGGTCTCCTGGGAGAGAACTGACTCCCATAAGTTCCTTTGACTTCCACATGAGCCATACTGTTAGCATACATACACACATACACACACACACACACACACACACACACACACACTAATTAAGTATAATAAGATACAATCTAATAGTGCAGTCTGCTTACTACAGCATGCCTCAAAATTTAAAAGCATGGTAAGGAGAATGTGGTTCCAGTATTCAGAACAGACAAATTTGTAGATACCATAGTGACCTGGGGCCTCAAAGGAGGGCTTGATGCAATGACAGTGGCTGGAGATGGGAATGGAGTTTCTTTGGAGAATAATGAAAATGTTCTGACTTTGATTCTGGTGATGGCTGTGTAGCTCTGAATAGTCTAGAAGCCACTGATCTGTTCAGCATGAATTCTATCCCAACAAAGCTCAACTTGGTCAAAACACGCTCTTATCTGGGCCCTGGAACTACTGCCTCCAGCTCTTCTTATCTCCAGGCACCAGGCTCTTTGACTCAGAGCAGGCGTCATCCTGTCCACGGCTCTCCCCTGTCTGCTTCCTGCTGCTGTCACCGTCACAGCTGGACGCAGCCTCCTTTGTGGCCGTATGTGAAGCTGGAGAAGGAACTTTGCCTTCTGCTGTGCTCTGCCTACTTTAATATGTCTGAGATACATGGATGACTTTTGCAATTGGATATAAACCATTTGTAGTGTGTGCAGCTGCTCCATCAATTGCCTATGTGTCCACCTGCATTCATGCCACAGCCTTCATTCAAGAGTTAGTGCTGCAAGCCCTGCTACCTAGTCTGCAGTGGTGCTCAGGCCTTTGTTGTTGCTTGCGCTGTGTCCCTGAGAGCTTAGTCAATTCTCGAGGTTTAGGTGGTGTTTGTTAACTGAATTCCCAAGCCACTGATGTGTCTAACTGGTTTTTCACCCTTAATCTGCATTTCTGATCTTTTGTTGCCATCATCTTCAAGTTATTCCTGATTGGCACCGTCTGGATACGACTCTTGCTGCAAGCCTTGGTGAAGGCAGCAAGTTCAGGGTCCTGCTGAATGGCTCCTCAACTGTTTCAGACAGCCTGTTCTGAGAACAGTCAGTTCTAGGTCTTGCTTGTTGGAGTGGAGGTTTGTTAGCTCCTGTGGCTGCCCAGACTGGCAAGAAGTGACGGAAATGCTGTCACTTACTGTTCGCTCTCTACTTCCTGTTGGCAATGAAGTACTGTAGAAATGAGGTCTTGTCTATCTTGAAGTCCATCCAGAACCATCCAGGGCGGGGGATGGTGGGAGGTTATCAGAGGCTGACACAGAGGTGGGGCAGCCTCCTGCTGTCAAGGCCAAGAGAGTTCTGTTTTGATAACTTGTGGTACCTTTGCTCAGCCACAGTGCCTCACCCTGGCAAGCAGGTCTGGTGGTGAGCTCAAGACCAGGGAAGCGCACACTTCAGTAACATGCCCAGAAAGTCCTGAATACCCTCCATTTGTCCCAAGCTTGCAGGTGATAACTCTCCTCCTGGGAAAATGTGATTATATCAGCACCCAAAATGTCCTGCTGAGATCTGACAGTGGGAAAGGGTCCATTTTTTTTTTTTTGATGGGGCACAGGGTCATTCATGGCCCCACACTGAGCACCTGGCAGGCCCCAGGAGATTGCGTTGAAGTAGCTGATGTTTTGTGTTGAAGTTTTCATAAGTCATACAAAACAAATTCCCTTAGGGAAAGCTTGTGTGGCAATGCCACATTAAAGAAGAAAGAATAACTCTTGTTGTCCCTCCTCAGCAGTGACCTGATTCACATGGGGAGTCTGGGCTTTCATGTTCTAAACTAGAGTTATGTGGGTTCTGAGAATGCAACTCAGGTCTTCAGGCTTCTACAGCAAGTGCCCTCACCCTCGAGCTGCCTTGCTGCCTTGTGTGCTTTATTTTATTTTATTTTTTATAGCTTTCAATTAGCCTAACAGCAGCTGTGTAGAAAACGTGCACGTGCTTAGGAGCAATACAGTGAAGAGGCAGTCAGGGCAGGCCTGGCAGTTGTGTGGGCATCAGCATGTCTGTGTCAAGGCCATTGACTCTCGTGTTTCAGAGGACCTAGCAAGACCCTGATTAACCTGATAGGTGTGCTAACTCGAATCTGTAAGGTTTCTATTTAGGCTGTTGAATGAAGACTCTTGTCTTTCAACACCCTAAGTTCAAGGTATATATCTACACATGTGTTCTGATGCGGTGTGCATTCACTCGCACGCAGCCTACTGCCGGTCAATAGCAGTGCTGGTTCTCCCTCAGGGAGCAGCTTCCTGGCCAGCCGAATGAGGCTTCACTGTGAAATGTAGAGCAGCAGGTGTCAGCAGATATGCAAGTCAAGATAAGCTGGGCTAGTGTTAGAGCCATGTATGTGTGTGTGTGTTTGTTTATGTGTACCCTCCTGTGTGCGGGGGGTGCCCTGTGTGAGAAAAATAGTAAATTATTCTCAGATCCTTTGAGGCAATCCCTAAAGGTCAGGAGTCACTATAAGTGGCTTTGTCCATTCAAGGGAAGAGCATTTTGAAACAGCTGTGCTGTCTTTGGTGGCCGACTTTCTTCATGACTTGCAGAAGATCAAGCCAGTCAGATTTCCAGCATGGATTCAGCAGGGAGCAATGAAACCCCATTCCTAGCTGAGGAGATCTTGGTAGCTGCTGGCCGCTGGGGAAGGGAAGGAGGGAGGGCAGGTTTCCCCAGTGGTCTCTGGCAGGGTTGTCAGGCCTGTGGGTATACACAGGCCACACAGCCTGTAGTCAGGGGCTGAAGGAAGGAGTGTGAGAAGGTAGGACAGAGGAGTGGGGGGGGGCAGCCTGGGAGGAGGCGGAGGACTGGAGTCTGAGCGGCTTCCAGCGTAGATCAGGGCTGGCAGGCCTGGGAAGTATCACAGGAATGACCTATTCCAATCCTCGTAGCACTCAGTGGGAGAAATCTACTGTGGTTTCCACGTTTACCGTGTGGAGAGGGGGCAGGCTTTGCTGAGAACTGTCCAGGTGAGAGCCAGGCCTGGGTCTGGCTCATGTATTCCCAGTGCTCTAGGATCAATCACCACACTGGGAAGCTTGCCTGGGGCAGTACCCAGGGGTAGAGAAAGCTGGGGGTGGCTTCTAGGAGACAGAAAAGGAGGGACTTTGATTTCAAGAGACTTGGCCGAGACTCAGAGGAAAGGCCCGGGCGGGTGGGGCTTCTCATGGCATCTGTTTTGTTGTTGTTTTGGTTTGGTATGGTTTGGTTTTTTAAGACAGGGCGGGGGGGGGGTGTTCTCTGTGTAGCTCTGGCTGTTCTGGACTCACCTTGTAGGCCAGGCTGGTCTCGAACTCAGAGATACGCCTGCCTCTGCCTCCCCGAGTGCTAGGGTTACAACATGCGCCACGGCACCCAGCCATTGCATGTGATGTTAAAGGTGGGAGCTATGATGTATGTACTACCTCAGAGCTGAGGACAGGGCTGGCTGGTGGCCAGGGTCTCTGAAGAGCAGGACGGGGCCACTCAGCCACCCCCTAACCCCCGGAGGAACAGCCACCCCCTAACCCCCGGAGGAATGCAACCTCTTCTGGGAGAGCCAGCGAGGTGAGCCAGCCCTAATATCACCAATGGGGGAGAGGTGGGAAACGGACTCAGCAGTGTGAACCCACTTTGACTCAACCCCTAGGGAAGGTGCAGCAGGTGAGAAGGGAGAGGCTGTGGTAAGTTCTGGGGAGAGCAGGGCAGTACTGACTGAACTGTGGAAGGATGCTGTGTCATGAGGCGGGGCCTGGGCATCAGCTTCCCCAAAGTCCCCCAAGAAGCCAGTGTGGGGTGTATCCAGCCCTTTTCTCCAGGACTTCCTCCTTCAGGCGCCTCTCAGGGCTCCCCAAATTAGGCTCACTCCACTCATCTCAATGCTAGCAGTGTTGAGATGCTAGCAGTGACAGAGAGGCAGGCAGCCTCTCTTCCAAGGGACAAGGAGTGATGACACAGGCCCGAGACCGTTAGAGACATTTCTGAGATGGAACTTGGGGAGGTTGAAGCTGAGCCTGTCCCCAGAGCCCTGGGACAGGGGCTCGGGAAACCCGAGCCCGAGGAGGTTCTGCTCAGCATCTGAAGGTGTCTGTCTTGAAGCCTGACTGCTGTGGCTTTCCAGTAGGTTTGTGGTGTGGGGTGCCGCTGGTACTTGGACAGCTGCTGACATGCCAGAAGAGTGCGTTCCCTCAGTTTAATGGGAGAGTTGGACCCCTCATCTTTCCTTGTTGGTTGAGTCAGTTCGGGGTGGCTTCTCTTCATTTGCACCTGAAGAACTGTGCAGTGTGACCTCGATCTTATCTCCTGCTCTGAGGAGTGACAGTGCAGCAATTGCCCAGAGCCTGTCTCTGAGGCTGTTGCTGCCACAGGGGTCCTTTTGTTCAGGACCTGGAGCGAGATGCCCAGAGAGACGCAGAGGTTGACAGTGGTGGTGTGGTCCCAGTGGTACCTCTGGGGTACACCATCAAGGAGTCAGCTGCAGCTGAGTGCATTGAGGCTCTGAGCAACGTACGGCTCCCATCGGCAGAGAGGAGCGGGTTGGTGTTCCAAGCCTGGTCCCTGTGGAGGATGTCTTACCAGCAGTGTGAGAATGAAGAATCCGTTCTCTTTAGGCACCAGTAGGCCCTGAAACCAATGCCTCTCCAAGGAAACTCAGTGGAAGGACCTCAGGCTTCGGACACCTCAGCTTACTCCCCGTGTCCCCCACCCAAATCCCCACCCATGTGGTGTGTGCTGTTATCTGTGTGTGTAGAAGCCAGAGGTCAGCTTTGGGTGCTGTTCCTCAGGTGCCGTGCATTTTTGTTGTTTATTGTGCTTTAAAAAAATTCATTAATTTCTATTATGTGTGTACAGGTATTTTGCCTACATGTATGTCTGTGTACCATGTTTGTGCCTGGGAGGCCAGGAGAGGGTGTGATATCTGTCCTCAGGAATTGAGGTCACAGACTGCTATGAGCATTATGGAAATCAAACCTGGGTCCTCTAGAAAAGCAGCCAGTGCTCTTAACCACTGATCTGCCTCTCCAGCCCCACTGTGTGTGTGTGTGTGTGTGTGTGTGTGTGTGTGTGTGTGTGTGTGTGTGTGTGTGTGTGTGTGTGTGTGTTTGAGAGAGAGTCCCTCACTGGGACTCGGGGCTCACTGATTATGCTAGGCTGGTTTCTCAGCCAGGCCTAGGGATCCACCTATCTGTCTTTCCAGGAGTGGATTTACGGGTGCATGCCACCATGCCTCCATCCTTTATGAGAACCGGGATTGACTATTGGGCACCGTGCCTTCTGGCAAGCCTTTAGCAACTGAGCTGTCTTTCCAGCTTGAAGTTGAGCTATTTACACTGAGATGCTTCTGGGGATGGCTAGGAGACTTAGCTGTTTGAGGTAGGACTATCCTCAGTTTTTATGGCCTGAAAGCTGCTTTTCTAGATCATAACACAAAGGAGATAAACTTAGTTTTTCCTGCTTGTGCTGTGCAGCTGGTTTCTCACTAGACACACTGCAGGTTAAACTGGAAGTCATGAGTAAGCACTCAACATACATGTCTCATCAGGCAAGAGGCTCTTGGCTTTTGCACAGAAACGTCCATGTGATTTGTGTTTTTATTTGCTGTGGTCACTAAGAGCTGCCCTTGCAGGGCTGTCCTGGGCAACTGAAACTTCTCTGAGAGGGGCCTTCTGTCTGTGTCTTCATCTCCTCAATCCTTCGAGAGAAGCTTGATCTCTTGGGGTGGGAGGGGGTGGAGTGTCATGGCAGGTGACACTCTCACATCTCTGTCTGGCTTCTCTCAGGGGAGCAGCTCCAGACCTCTCTTTTCTCCATAATCAAAGAATACTTTCAGTGGGGTGCTGTGGAGAACCTTGGTCATTCTCAGGGCACAGACTGGCCAAATCAAAGGCCTCTCTTTCTTGTTAGCCTCTGAGCAGAGACACAGTTCAGCAGAGTTCATTGATTTCTCCTGTTCTAATCTCTGACCCCAGAAAAAGTTCTTGTGTTCCTTACTAAGCCAAGGTAGATAAAGGACATTTTAATCCTTTCATGAGCCCCATGTTAGGTAACCACTTTCATAGCAAAGTTTAAAGTTCATGTAGTGATCACAGCTGGAAATGCCAGTCAGGTTCTGATCACTTCTCAGTGTTTACCTCTCAGGTGTGGAAAGTCAAGGCCCTAGCACCGTCACAGAATGTGATAATTTGTGAAAGAGGTTGTTTTCATGGTAGCTCTTTATTCTCCTTAAAAAGAGGTTAAAAGTTGGCCAGCACCTTGCCTAGTACTGTCTAACTAGCTTGTTATTCTTGTGTGGGCATGAGAAAAATTTCTGTGAAACACTGTGTGAGCCAGAACCAAACCAAAGGATTTCATCACTCACAAGATTTATGTTATGATTTTGCCACTAAAATATAACTTACCGTGACATAAACCTTTCACTTGTTGCAAGTAAAAGAGAATTGACTGACCTCTTATTTATTTGTGTGTTCATTTAGAGGAGCAGTTCTCAAGCTGTGGGTTATGACCCCTCTCAGGGTCCAACTACTCCTTCACAGGGAGTAGTTTATGGCTGGGGGTCACCACAGCATGAGGAACTGTATAGCATTAGGAAGGTTGAGAACCGCTGCTTTAGAGGGTATTGTGGTTAAAAGCTCCGCTGCAAATCATTTCACACAGTCATGAAAGTTAGAATGGCCAGCAGAACCTGCCTTTTTAACGGCCACTCTTCTAGGCAGTGGGCTAGAGCACATGGTGATAAAATAGTTGATAAGTAACAAAACCTGTTCTACCTGCCAAATGAATCCAGTTAGATACGTGAGGGACTAATTAGAAGTCTGAGTCATATCACAGTCCACTTTCCTGGGGTCACGGAAGTACTTTCATGGTCAAGGGGGGCAGCTGATGTCTATTTATTAATTTGGACACGACATATTAAGTGGCAATCATTGTGACCTACTGGTTTTATGGGGCCAGAGCTAGAATTTATTATTTCTCACTGGCTGATCTCCTTATCTAGACATACCCAAAGAAGAATCAGACTATGATAAGCAGAAGGCGGAGTCCTTCAGGGACCCTGAACAACACAGGCGATTGATTGTGATATCTCAGGTTTCTAGGGAGAGTGGAAGGCGCCATGTAGGCTGCTGGCGTGGGGAAGACACTGGAAGTCTTGCCCAGTGCTGGATCCTGCATGCCATAGAACGCTGCCTGATTGGGCAGCTTGTGCCCGTTGCCATAATAGTGGCGCTTTGGTTATGGTGGTCACCAACCCCTTTCGGATGGGATCTGCAGCCTGCTCCACAGGAAGAATGTCATGTCTGCGACCTGGCTAAAAGCCCGGGACCGCGGAGGTAGCAAGCCTTCACCAGGAACCTACTGATTTTGTTTCAATAAATGTTCACAATGTCAAACTCCCTTCTGAGTATTTGTGTTTACAGCCATGGATCTACTCTGCATTTAACTTAAGCAAAAACAACAAAAAATGGGATTTACGGGGGATGGGAGTTCTGATAGATTTTTTTTTTCTGTTGTTTTGGACACAAAGTGTAAGTACTGTAACGAGACATCACTCTCATGGATTGTATATCAAACACTGGTAACTTGTTATAATTTATTAGATAGAGAATGGTCCAAAAAAGTGCATTGGTTTGTTAGGATAGACACTGCAAAGTCTCACAGAGTGGGTGGTTTGAGCTGCTGAAGTGTGCTTCTCGAAATCCTAGAGGTTAAAACATAGCCGGGTGTCTAGCGCATGCCTTCCTTCTGAGAGCAGGAGGGAGGATCTCCCCTGGACTTCTCCCCCGTGTCAGCGGCAGTGGGCACCTCAGTTGACCTCGGTCTTTAACTTTGCATGCCATTCTCACAGGAGGTGCATTCAAATTTCTCTCCTAAAGAAATACCTCATTATTTTATGTGTGTGAATGTTTGCCTGCCTGCGTATGTGTATGTGGACTGGATGGTAGCCTGGTGCCTGTGGAGGCACAGATGGTTGTGAGCCACCATGGATGTACTGGGGATTGAACCCAGGTCTTCTAGAAGAGCAACCGGCACTTTTAACCGCCAAGCCCAATCTCTAGCCCCCAAATTTCTCTTTTTACTTAACACACTGGTTGCACTGAATTAGAGTCTGCCCACACCTGCACTGACTTCATCTTTACTAATAGTATCTGCCACGATTGACCCTGTGTCCTAATCAGGCCACACTCTGAGTTGTGGGTCCTGGGTAGAGAGCAGGTAGGAGGTCTCCAGATGGATTGTGGGACAAAGCTCAGCCCACCACAATGACTAAAGCTGATATCAGGCCAGGTATTCACAAGAATGTGTTGCAGAGCCTGTTTATTTTGTTTGCTTTTACATTTACTAAGCTTTCTGAAGTCAGAAAGGCAGGGCGGAGGATGTAGTTGTCAGCACACTTGCCTGGCATTAACAAAGCCATGGGTTTGATCCCTAGTCCCACATAAACATAGTCTGGTGGTGGCACAAGCCTGTAATCCCAATACTGCAGGAGGATCAGAAATCCAAGGTCATCCTTAGCTCCACAGTGAGTCTGAAGGCACCCTAGAAGATATGACAGGCTACCTCAAGAAGAGTGAGAGGGGAGAAGAAAATAAAAAGTAGAAGGAACAGGAGGAGGGGGAAGAGGAAGAGAGAAAAAGGAGAGAAGAAGAAGAAGAAGAGGAGGAGGAGGAGGAGGAAGAAAAGACTACCAGAAATTTGTCCTGTTATAGGAAGGAGAAACAGCAGAAATGGGTCCCCACTTATGGTGGGGGCTTTGTGGCATGGCCTAAGGAGCATTGCCATGTGCTGTTGTTTACATGGAGGATCTAGACTCATTTGGGGAGTACACAGTGGAACGGGGTCTCAAGGCTTTCCAGCTCTGTCATCTGTACCTGGCTTTCACTGTCCTTACAGGAAGCAAGGGAATGGAGGATAAACAGGTACAATGGTGCAGGAGTGAGTGCCGAGAGGTGCTGACAGTGAAGCTCTAGATCTTAGGGCAAAACCTCACATGCTGTGCTGCAGGCTATCTTCACTGTGCTTTACTCAGTTTTACTCAGCTTGGCTGTTCCTTCTGTGTTGGGAATCTTATATGTATCTTGGCAGGTCCTAAGAAGGTGACCCAGCTCCCTCTGCAATCAGGGTGTTCCTATAAAGCCCTGTGGCCAATGGGCAAAATCAAGCAGCTACTTGACGACTTTTCCTGTGACAGGTACGTAAGTAGTAGGTGTGAGTAAGGCAGCCCAATTCCTGTGGACAGCCTGCCCAGCTGCCCTGGGGCTTCAGTCTTCGGATAGGGCACTTGGAATGGATGCACTTCTGATGTCAACCTCAACCTATTTCATGAGTCTGTGGCAAAGAACTAAACAAACATTCCTCTCCCACCTTGTTTCCTGTTGCCACCACGGCTCAGGAAAGTCAGGGCTATGCTAACCATCGAAGGAGGAAGCTTTGCCAAGGGTTCCTTCCCACTCTCCAGTGTTGGCCACACTGGTTCACATAACCAGAGGCAGCAAACCTCAGTGTGTGGAGTGTGCAGGTGCAGTGCACACGTGTCATGCAGGCAGAGGCCACAGGTCTGTGTGGTAACTTCTTCAGTTGCTTGCCACCTGATCTTTTAAGACAGGGTTTCTCATTGAAGCTGGAGCTTTTGGGCTTGTCTACACAGGCTGGCCAAAAAGCCCCATGGGTCTGTCCTCACCTCCCCAGCGCTGGGACCACAGGCACTTGTTGCTCAGCCTGACCTTTCTGTTTATGAAATTTATTTTTACTGTTTTAAATTATGTGCGCGCGCATGTGTGTTTGCACATGAGTTCAGGTGTTCAAGAAGGCCAGAGGTGTCTGACACCGATGGAGATACAAGTACTTGTAGGCCACCGACGCAGGTGTTTGGAGCTGAACCCAAGTGCAAGAACAGTGCTGAGCTGTCCAGCCCTCACCTGCCTTTTCTTAAAAATGTGGATTCTGGGGACTTAACACAGGTCTTCATGCCTGTATGACAAGCACGTCACCAGTTCCTCTATCTCCTCGGCTTTGAACTGGCAGGTTTTCAAAAATGTGTTGCTGAGCACCAGACATTTCAGGAAACTTGAATGGCTTTCTCATAGTTTCTTTGTGTGTGTGTGTGTGTTTTTTTTAGATTTTATTTATTATTTATACAGTATTCTTCCTGCATGTGAGGCAGCAGGCCAGAAGAGGGCACCAGATCTCATTATAGATGGTTGTGAACCGCCATGTGGTAACTTCTGACAGAGGGATAATATCCAGTATATATAAAGAACTCAAGAAGTTAAAAAGCAACAAATCAAGTAATCCAATTAAAAAATGGGGTATGGAGCTAAAAAGAGAGCTCATTGTAGAGGATTATAGAATGGCAGAAAAACACTTAAAGAAATGCTCAATGTCCTTAGCCATCAGGGAGATGCAAATCAAAATGACCCTGAGATTTCACCTTACACCCACCAGAATGGCTAAGATCAAAAACTCTAGTGATAACGCATGCTGGAGAGGTTGTGGAGAAAGAGGAACCCTCCTCCATTGCTGGTGGGAATGCAAACTTGTACAACCACTCTGGAAATCAATTTGGTGCTTTCTTAGACAATTAGGAATAGTGATTCC
>CM053764.1:41548001-41608085 GCA_028658305.1 Pachyuromys duprasi
ATGGAGATACCTCCAGATGATCTGTTGTTGTAGAGGATTGTTTTGGAGATTCTGGGTTTTTTGCTTCTCCAAATGAAGTTGAGTATTTTTCTTTCGAGGTCTATGAAGAATTGTGAAGGTGGAGCATGAATTCTGACAGGCACATCCTGTCTGAATTGTGGCAGTCTTGAATGTTACAGGTACACAGAAATCTGTGAATCTGCAAGGAGAAAGCTCTTTGGAGTCTTGTGAAAGAACTTTTCAGAGGCACCAATTCTGTCATTCAGAACTCTCGTTTTCTATGGCTCTGACAAGAATGAGTTCACTTTGGTATTACTAATTTTCCTATTCCAAGTAAATTCTTCTGGGACAGAAAACACCATTTGCTTAGTGTTCCCATCATCAAACACCTAGAAGAGCAGCTGACTCTGGTACATGCTTAATAACTACCTGTCAAGTGAGTAAAAGGACAGCACTTCAAGCTTTTTAAGACTTTCATCACCACAATAGTTCTGGAAGTTGCAAAGAAAATCTCAGCAGAATCGTGTCCTGTAACCAAACAGCCTGCCATCTCTCATGTCATCATCTCATGTCAGCCAGCTGTCTGGCCTGCGGCTTCACAGCCATCCTTTGCGCTGACCACGGAGCCACCCACTCCCAGGCATTTCTGTGACCTGAGAGGTGTTAAGCAAACTCTGAATTTGATGGGGAAAACACACGGTTAGTGCTGGGGTGGTGACAGAGCATGATGCATGTATTTCACGGCGGGACATGCTGACAGAGCAGGCGCTGCTCAAAGCTGCCGCCTGTGCTGAGAAGCCCTGAAACACTCTGAAGAAAGGAAGGCATCGTGGGATGCTGTCGACAGAGGGCATGCTGGGAATAAGGAATGTGCTGGAAGAGCTGCCAAGGGCTATAATAAGGCACTGAGAAGCCCAGGGCCTCTGGGAGCTAGACCCGGTGGGAACACACGGGCCCAATTGGAGCAGAGAGTTGACAAGGGCTCGAATATGACAGGAGCCCTTCCTTAGGCCTGGCGGTGACGTGGGTAGATGCTGCCTGGGCTGAGTGGAGTCCTAGGCCTGTTGGGGCCTAAGCGAGCCCAGAGTGGACCCTGCAGGGAGCAGGGATTGACTGGAGCTCCAGGCTCCACACAGGAACCGGAGATTTGAGTGGAGAGCAGGAGGGTCTGGAACAAGACCCAACCAGAGAGAATACGGGGACACGGAGGAGCGCAGGGCACAGGGCCTGATGGGAGAGAGGCCGGACTGGAGCGCAGGGCCTGATGGGAGGAAGGCCGGACCCGAGCGCAGAGCCTGATGGGAGTTGGAGCGCGTGGGACCTGACAGGAGCTGGGTGTGAGGAGAGCAGGTTCTGACTGGAGCACGAGGCTTGCCTGGAGCACGAAGCCTCTCCTCGGCTGCAGGGCGGCGCTGAGGGCGAGCGAGCAAGCGCTGAGAGGCCGAGCGAGGTACTGAGCGAGCGCAGCAGCAGGCCAGGCGCCCTCACCTCCTGAAGGAGGGCTGCAGCTTCACAGGCGCCTCTGTGAGGAAGCCAGGCTTAGGGGAGAGCCGCGGCGGGAGGTCAGCACCCCATCGAGGGGAGAGTCGGGCGCTGCACCGGAGACCCCGGAGTTGAGCAGAGCGTGCTGGTTCTGAAAAGGGCTACATGGGGCCAGGGAAAGATAATTCGATTTTTTTAGAGTTAGAAATTTCTAGAATCACCGTTTAAATTTTGTCTGTAAAGGTTTTGTAGATATTGCTGTCACTAAGAAAGTGGAGCCTAACGAGGGAAAGGAACTTATCCTGAGGGCCCGTGGCAAGCATAAGCGAATACAGCATTAAAATACTACTGAAGAAAATTTCATAAGCTGTGGGTTCTGTGAGCTAGGTTGGTCAGGGCAAAGGTCATGCTGAGCATTCCTGAGATGAAAACACAAAGCCATTTGGTTACTAAAGTCTACCCAGACTAAAGTCCACTCACACTTCAGATTCCAAGGCTTGTATTTCTTTGTAAAGAGAAGAAATATGTTTGTGTCAACTTTCTCCTACTGAGGTATTTGTGTACCTTTGAGTACATGACCTTCCTAGCCCGCGTTTAACGTTTCAGCTTTCTGCAATGCATGGCATACAGGTCAAAGGCAGAATGTGAATTAGCAGCGTCAAAATGTACCCCAAGTGGAAGTTTAAAGCCAAATAATTTGTTAGAAATGAAATCCACTTTACTGTTAAATTCCGGCTAACATTTTCTTTCATGTAAAATAAAAAATAATATAGTCTTTAACCTTGATGTGATTTATAAAGAGAATCAGAAATAGCAGAAGTCTTTGCTGTATGTTTTTATTTTTAAATTATGTAGGAGGAAATATTCTGGTTTTTCTGGAAATAAAACTTTAAGAATAGCCAGCTGCTCTTTGATCACCTCCCCCTCTGAGGGGGTAGCAGCCTTACCAGGCCACAGAGGAAGACAATGCAGCCACTCCTGATGAGACCTGATAGACTAGGATTAGAAGGAAGGAAAAGAAGACTTCCCCTATCAGTGGACTTGGGGAGGGGCATGCGTGAAGAAAGGGGAGGAAGGGAGGGGTTGGGAGGGGAGGAGGGAGGGAGCTACAGGGGGGATACAAAGTGAATAAAGTGTAATTAATAAAAAAAAATTTTTAAAAGAATAGCCAGGATCGATAGGATGAAATTATTAAATACAATATAGCACATATATAGCAAGTACCTAGAAAAGACTTACGTACTTAACAAATTAGGGATTATTATTATTATTTGTACTTAAATTAGCCATTTGATTTTTGTTGTCGAACTGAAGATGTAGAATATTGGGAGAGGTGATGAAAGTTTTAATTTATTGCATTAATAGGTTCCTAAGTCTATGAATATAGTAAAAAAAATCACCGAACTGTATACTAACTGGATAATTGGAGCTGAACAATATCTTAAAAGTGGTTAGAAAACCGTGAAGGTGGATGGTGATGCTTTGTGGCTAAAGTTTACTAATTTACTCTTATTTTCTTATCCTACCATGACATCAGATATTACCTGCTGAGTTAGAATTGATACCTTATGACTAAAACTGTTTATGTACTTTTTACTGCTGTTTGTTTTTGAAGGTCTGATTGCTGGAACACACAGTCAACAAGAAACTATGAATGAGCCCAGGCAGCAGTCTCTGTTCTTTATCATACTTCCAGATTTACACAAACTCTGTGCTGTCCAGATAACACTGAGTAGCAGGGTGGCAGAAACAGAGATTAGGAGCACACAGATAAAGATGTGCAGGTAAAAATGTGTGAATTCTAGCTAAGCTTTTACACTTAAAAATCCCATTATAGCTATTTTAAAAAGAGTTTTTCAAAATATTTTATTAAATCCATCTTTATACTTTGAAAGCAAGGAACCTGAGTATGTTAGGTTACATTTAAAAAGGGATTTGAAGTACTTGAGATAAATATCTCTCTGTGGAGCTTTTATATTTGTCACCTTTTGTGGTTTTTTGTGTTTTTTTTTTTTAATTCTCCAGGATGAAGAGATGGCTCAGTGCTTGAGATCACAGATCCAGAGGACCTGAGTTCAATTCCTAGCACCCACGTGGCAGCTCACAACTGTCTGTGACCCCATTCTATGGGATTCAACACCCTCACACACATATATATCCAGATAAAACACTAATGCACATAAAAGAAAAAATAAATTTTAATTCTCTGTAAGACTTAATTCATGAATTAGGTCAGTCTCCTCACAACATAGAGATGCTAAGTAATGCATAATTACTGTCTATTCTTTAGAAGGCATTTAAAGATACTAAAAGATTAATATAATTTCTGAACTTTCACACCAAAACATGACAATGAAGAATAATACTTCTCTAAGAATTACCTTTAATAGCTGGCCCAAGATAATCTTTAAGGAACAGCTCAGCTGAAGCCTGATTATTAAGGACTTATGTATTAGTTCCTTTAATTGTTTGATGTACTCAAAGAAGGACTCGAGATAGATTATATACTGAAATGAATATTCTGGAGAAGAATAAAACCTGTAAGATTTCTTGGAGCAAGATGGATGTAACAGTGCTTACCTATAATAGCAGCAGTCTGGGGGCTGAGGAATGAGGGTCTACATTAAAGCCATCCTGGACTATCCAATAAGATGACTGCAAAACAGAACAACCCACTAAGGACAGAATGAGGAAGACAGTCTGAGAGCATATGCCCTGTTTGGGTGTAATCTAGTCATACTTACTACAAATTACTTCTGGCCCTTTTGAAAAATAACAAAATAGGTAGAAAGCAAGATTTTAGACTGTTTCTAAATATTCCCATAACATACCAGTATAGAAGTAGACAAGTTCAATTTGAAAATAATACGTTTTTTTTTTTTCTCCACAGGCAGTTGCTACTTTTGCATGAAGATATTCTCACAGCACCTGTGCCTGGAACAGTAAACCAAATTTGGGTGGTGATGTCGGTTAGTATTACTGCTTATTGGAAGCAGTAGTGATAAACAACAACTCAAGCATGCTATCAGAAATTAAGGTGGTTTACCAGGACTAACCACCCTATATTTTAGCTTAGTATGCCTGATGTTTAAATCTATCTGTGATTCTAGTGAATATTTAACTTTATCTGGCATATACGCTGAGCTATGTTATGGCACAATATCTAAGACAGGATGGGCTTTCATGCCCTTTGTCAATATTTTAGTTACATTTAAGTTTCTCATCTCGGTAAATCAACTTTTTATTGTTCTTTATTTATTTCTATCACATTCTCCCTCCACTTTCCCCCTCCATATCCTTCCAGATATAACCCTTTCCTTCTCCCAACCTTATATCTTCTAAAAGAAAATAATTCACTGACTCTAGCTAGTACTGCTCATACATGCATAGGGTAAGACTCTGGTCACCTAACAGGTACCCTGCCCCAAAAGAAAACAGATTCTCCCTTTGGTCGTCACACTCAAAGGCTTCTCAGCTACATATGGGTCCCTCCCACAGCCATGCTGGCACATTGTCTTGATTTTGTGCAGGCTGACACAACAGCTGTGAATTTGTGTGTGTACTTGGCCTGTCACAGCAGTCCTCCCTGACCGCTGGCTCTTCAGGTCTTTCTGTCTGCCCCTCCTCTGTGACGTCCCATGAGCCTTGGGTGTAGGGTGGATGATATCCCATTTCTGACTGAGCGGTTTATAGTCATGTGTTCCTTGCACACTGCCTGGTCGTGAGTCTGTCTTAATCGCCATCTGCCACATGAAGAAGCTTCTCTGGACTGTGAGCTGCACTGATCTACGGGCACAAACACATGGAGAAGACAGCTTGATATCATGTCCATTTAGCAAAATAATATCCACCAAGATAAAAATAATAGTCTTTTAAATTTTTAAATCTAAACTTCTTTAGGTCCATTTTCCATAATCATGTCTAAGTATGTTTTGTGTATGTAAAAGGTGTTAAGTACTTATATGAAATTCGTTTCCCTTTTCTCTTGTATGGGATGGATATCATGTCATTATCAGGCAGCTTCACCTTGACAGTGTACCTGTCACAGATCCTATTGCAGGGAAAAAGTGGCTATCACAGTATCTTTCTTCAAATGGATATAGGATAGAAATAAAGGATGACAGTGGAATCTATGCCCTCTCTTGTATTTTGCTTAAAATATTTATGTATCACAATATTTTGCTATATTTCTATGTTAAGTCCTTTTTACAAATGTGGACTTTCTGTTATAGATACCATTTTTTAAATCTGGGAGACTCAGTATCTATATTGAAAAATGTGGAGCAAAGGTATGTGTTTACAATAATATAAATGTTATATTGGTTGTATGTTCTAATTCTTTTATCAGTATCCTAATTTGCTTTCTATTGTCTGGTAAAAGCACCATGACCAAAATGCAGCTTGGGGGAGAAAGGAGTTTATTTGGCTTAGTGTTCACACCACAGCACATCATCAAGAGAAGCCAGGGCAGGCACTCAAGGCAGGAATTTGGTGGCAGGAATAAGGTGCAGGCCTCAGAGGAGCTCGGCCTTGACGCTTGCAACATGGCTCACTCAGATTGCTTTTTTACACAATGCAGGACGACCTGCCAAGGGGAGGCAGCACCCACACTGGGCTCCACATTAATCATTAATCAAAAGAAAAAATACAATCCACAGACTTGCTAGGCGTCAATCTGATGAAGGCATTTTCTTAGCTGAGGTTCCCTCTTTTCAGATGACCCTGGTTTATTTACAGTTGCCAAAAATAAACAAATAAACAGCCAAAACCTAGCCACCACAGCCAACAAACAAAATTTGTAGTATCTTTGTCACAAGTTATTGCTATGCATGGGAAAAGACCTCAAGATTTTTCCAAACAATTATTTTGTGTACATTTAAGGATGAGAGGAATTAATGGGTTTTCTACATTTTTTCACTGGGGGGAAAATTGAAATCCTGAGAGATGGAAGTATTGCCACAATTATATAGCTAATATATAGAAAAACAAAATTATAGATTGTGTTCTACCAATGGTGAGCTTCTTCAAAGAGAAAATTGGTGTGGGGGGGCAGTACGTCACAGCTTCAGAGGGCTAAGCACATTGTGGTGGGAAAGCTCATCTTGCCTTAAGTCATGCAGGTGGGAGAGAGAGCCTGCACTCTCAGGCTTTCTGGTTCCTCCTCCTTTATCCACCCTGGCCTCAGCCGCAGCCTGTGAGCATGGCTCTGCCACATGCAGCATGGGTCCTATCCTGAGTGAGTTCTCTCTGGAAATCCTCATACACGCGCCAGAAGAACGTTTTACTCATCCCTTCAGCACTGTTCAAGTCGATCAGTTGACAATTAAGATTAAGCATTCTGGCTGTGGATCAGTTAGGATCCCTACCATGAGAAACCAACTAGTAAAAATAGTATCCCCTCCCTTAAATAAAAACAAAAATAAACTTTTTTGGAAGAAATGATGTCTAACTTTGCTATTTCTTCCCTACATGTTTTGAGTGTCATCCATATTGGTATCTGGAACTTAGATTTTGAAGAAGTTCAACTTTAATTTTAAATGGTAATAGAGCTATTAAGTTATAATACTAGTTAAGTATTTTAACTGGTAACAGAGCTCTTATTTATTTATTTCAAGGACTGTGTCCTTTTCATCTAAACTTTCAAGTTTGTTTTAATGAAGTTGCTTTGATAGTCTCTCTCTTGCTCTAAAATGTAAAGCGATGTCTCCTTATATTTAGCATTGGCTATATGTGTGATCTTTTGATTTTTTTTTTCCTTTTCTTTTTCTTACTCTGATCAGTATAGCTAGAGAGTTGACAATCATTGACAGGATTAAGGACAGAGGATTTGGTTTCATTGATTTTTCTCTATTGTCTTACCGCTTTGGATTTTGTTGAATTTTTTTCCCTCTCAGTTTGTAGTATTTCCTTTCTTCTACTTAATGTGGTCACTGATGCCACTGAGTTGAGAGCTTCGTTCTTTTCTAATGTAGCCATGTTTAGTGTTATACGCATTCTCTAAGTCGCTGTCCCCTTGACTTTAGTGTGAATGCCTCCTAACACCTGTTCCAGATAGGCTGCAGGGTTTCCAAAGGGGGTTCCAAGACACCTTTCTGCTGCTGATTTCTCATTCAATTTAGAAAGATATTTCATAAAGCTTTTATTTTAAAAAATTGAGATTATTTATAGGATCCAGAGTGTATCTACTATAGACTTAGTAAACATCCCTTGTCATTTTGACAAAACTATGAATTCAGTTCTTACTGTATAAAGTATCCTATAAATGTTAAACAGGTCTCATTAGTTGATAATGATAAATCTACTATGTTCCTGTTTTCTGTCTGTTTGTGTCAATTATTGGGCTCAGGGTATCTAAATCTCTGCCTATATATAATTGTGGATTTCCCAGTGTAGTTCTAGCTCTCACTTTTCTGCTTGCCTTCCTTGCCGATTTCAGGGCAGATTTTTCTGGATTGTATTCAATGCTTAAAAAGCAAACAACCTTGGTTCTCACTCTAACCTTCAGCATTTCTCTCACATCTGCGTGCTAACCCTTACTCAGCAGTAACACCAGGAGCGGCCCCTCTCAAGGCTCTGCAGCCTGCTCCCTGCAGCCCTGTCCTCCCAGCTCTTTCTAGCTGCTTGACTCCCTGTGGACTATCTCTTCAGGTCATAGAGACTAACAGACTCTAGATTGCTTCTCCTGTGACCACAGCCTGAAAACATCCTTCATACAATAACCTGAGGGAGGAGGGTTTCGTTCTCTAGAAGAAGAACCAACAAGATGGGTTCTGTGATTTTCCCAGAGCTCACCTTGTCCTTTCTTCTATAGAGAAGAACTCTTCTTTGTTCATAAAGGCCAGTATTCCATGAGCCATGGTTTCAAATAACTTGCCCAATTTTTAGAAGACACTTCAAGTGGGAGGATAAATTTGATTCCTATTACTTGGGAGTCAGCAATGAAAGCTTACTATTAAAGATGAGCTCTGAACAAATAGATGTGCACTTGGTTGCATGTGTGCTTTTGTACTTAGCCATTTGTAGTGTTAAACTACAGGGAACAAAATGGACAAACCAGTGTCATCCTTGCTTGAGTTCCTGGGTGTGGAGCGGATGCATGGTTGAAGACTCCACACCGCTCGAGTTCAGCTTAAACATGAACAAGCTGGCACAAAGCGTTGCCCACAGTGGTAGCATCAAAATGAGTTTCCCTTTAAATTCTCTAGCCTTGTAACTAAATAGTACTCATTATAGGAACAGCTATATTTTCTGCCTAGAACTGCTTAGTTTAGTGGATGTTGACCTGAAACTGCAGACATTATCTGAGCTTATAGATACACAGCAATTATTCCTAATTTGCCCATCTTTTCTTTAATGTCTTAGATGGAGGCTCCACAAAGAGTGATTCCTGTGATTCTTCAAAACTGCCTTTCCTATTCACTCCCTGCTAGACTTGCTCCAGCCTGGAACAGAACAGGTCATCTCTTGGTACAAGGTGATTTTGTGTTTGCCAGTCATTCAGACCTTCTGAAGTAGATTACTCCTCTATTACATCTGTTGTAATTTCAAGGTGTCTTACTTTTAGAGAAGAGTTCTTAGCTCAATCTCTAAACATCTCAGACAAGCCCACAATAACACCACTGTCATCTCCTTACGTGGGACCTGTGTATGCTACTTTAAAATGCTTTCATTATTATAATACTTAGTGCTTAAGAGTAAAATTTATGAAGGATTTGATAAAGTAAACACTGCTTGTCAGTATTGTTGGACCCAAATGGCCATCTTGAAATTTGTGCTGAAGTCTGATGGCTTTCTAAGTATCTTATAGCAAGAGATAATTTTTTAAAGGAAGAATACTGTATTTTGGTCCTTTGTAGTGAAGAGATACTTTCTGAGTAATATTTTTTCTATGAGCTGTCATTACATATTTGTTTTATAATTTTTATAGCTTTTATACTTTTTTAAATGGTTCTATTATTAATAATTATTTCTGAGTTATTATAATGTGGTATATCCTGTGAATTTTTTAAGGAAGAGATTTTCTTTCGCATACGGGAAAGCAAAGTGCTGTTGGTAAGTAAAAATGTATAAACAATAGACAAAGCATTAATACAGCTAACATTTGTTTTAAAATCAATGTTAGGTTGTTACATTATCATTTGTCAGACATAATTATAATCAGAATTTCAGCTGGGAAGTTACTTCTCATTCAAAATTTATATTTGCCTACTTGAGGGAAAATTCACTTAATTGAAAGGAAAGGTATATTTTACTTTCTCTACTCAATAAAATGATTATGAAGATATTTATTTCTGCAAATAATTGAATATATTTTTAAATTATATTGTCAAAACTGTATTTCCCCATGTTAACGCTTAGTTTTATTAGAATATTATTTTTCTTCTGAAAGTATTATCTAGAGGAACATGAGTAGTCTCAGATATAGACTTTATTATAACATCTTATCTCATTGTTTGATTGCTCTGCATAGTTACACTGAAGGCAGGCAGGCTCCTAAAAAGCCATGCTGAGGTTGCAGATGGATGGGAGCATAAGCTTCCAGTAGGCATTATTAATCAGACATGATAGGTTTCCCCGTCATCTGAGCATTGTTCTCAAGTCCTCATCTATAATCCCCAATTCCTGGAGCAGAGGAGGCTGTCCTGCTCAACCGTGTTTCCTGTCTGGCACTAGTTTTATGTTTCAGTTAGACAGTAACAAACACTCTGATCTCATTCTGGATGAGTGAGTTTGAACCTAAATTTAGCTTCACTGTGCTAGCATGAAATCTTAGTTAGAGATTTAAGATAACAATTGAGAAAAGCAAATTTCTTCAGTGCCTGTTAGAAGATTGTTTTTACTTTTGTTTAAATGTGATATACTTCGGTAAAACCCAGAAATTTTAAGTGTATACTCACTAAAGTTTTACTAAGTAAATGCAGCCTTGTAATTGGTCCCAGCTCAAGAATTACTGTTGTCAGCCTCCCTGAAGCTCCTGAAGCTCTTTTCAGGTACTGTCTTCTCCCCAGGGCGCCATCGCTATGACTTGTCGGCACAGCGTTATTCCAGTCGGAAGCCTGGTGTGAGGCCTCACTGGAATTCAGTAATGGATGTCAGAACTGTAGAAAGTATTTCTTTTTATCTTAATTTTTAGTTTTTATGTTAATTACAGTTTATTCACTTTGTATCCCAGATGTAGCCCCCTCCCTCATTCCCTCCAAATCCCACCTTCCCTCCCTCATCTCCTTCCATTCTCCTCTCCCAGTCCACTGATAGGGAAGGTCCTCCTCCCCTTCCCTCTGACCCTAGCCTATTAGGTCTCATCAGAACTGGTTGCATTGTCTTCCTCTGTGTCCTGCTAAGGCTGCTTCCCCCTCAGGGGGAGGTGATCAAAGAGCCAGCCCCTGTTCCCCTTACTAGGGAACCCACTTGGACACTGAGCTGCCATGGGCTACATCTGTGCAGGCGTTCTAGGTTATCTCCATGCTTGGTCCTTGGTTGGAGTATCAGTCTCAGAAAAGACCCCTGTGCCCAGATTTTTTGGTTCTGTTGCTCTCCTTGTGGAGCTCCTGTCCCCTACAGGTTTTTCTATCTCCCCCTTCTTTCATAAGATTCCCTGCACTCTGCCCAAGGTTTGGCTATCTCAGCATCTCAGCATCTGCTTTGATATACTGCTGGGTAGAGTCTTTCAGAGGTCCTTTGTGGTAGGCTCCTGTCCTGTTTCCTGTTTTATCCCTCTTCTAATGACTGTCCTATTTGCCTTTCTGAGTGAGGATTGATCATCTTACCCAGGGTCCTCCTTCTTGCTTAGCTTCTTTATGTGTACAGGTTTTAGTATGTTTATTCTATTTTATATGTCTAATATCCACTTATAAGTGAGTATATACCCTGTGTGTCTTTCTGTTTTTGGGATACCTCACTCAGGATAATCTTTTCTAGATCCCACCATTTGCCTGCAAATTTCATGATTTCCTTGTTTTTAATTGCTGAGTAGTATTTCTTGAGTAGAAAGTATTTCTGAGTAGAAAGTATTTCTTGAGTGTACTAAAACCATAGGAAGTATCATTCTTCTTACAGTCTTCCTGTTTTAGGACCTCCCTCGTGCACATATTCACAGTGATTCATATCTTTGTCTTAGAAATGTAATTTGTCGAGTGTCAAACCTATGGTTAATTATTTGAACTTTACTATATGGGTAAAAAACTGTTCTTGATGTGTAAGTTGAATAAAGTACTATGTGTTACTAAAATGCTTCATTTGATAGGATGGAATACCAATTCCAGAGCATTCATGCCTAATTCTTTTTCAGTATTAGACATCAACGTAACTGAAACACAAGTTTGTCTAAGTGTAGAAGTCTATACGATCAGATTGCCACCACCTGAGGTATAAAATATTTGATTTCTATAAGTTCCCACATTAGTATGTACATGTTATTATTACTAACATGCTACTCAATTTCAATTTTTAACATGAAAGCTGATAGAAGGTTTGTTAGCAAAAACATTCAGTGTTTCAGTCATTTGTAAGCTATACATGTATACACACATACATATGTATTTGAAAACAGAAGGGAGACTATTTGGAGGGAGAAAAAATGGGTGGGACCTAGCAGGAGTGCAGGGTAAACACCAGAGACCAGTATGCTGACTGCGGACAATATACAAATGTACACTTAAGTGTCTTAATGAAACCTGCCGTTTTGTGCTGACATTTAAAAGGGCTTAGTGTTGTTATTTGTTTGTTTGGATTCAGTGTTTTAAAACAGAGTCCACTTTATAGCTCAGGCTGGTTATCAGTTGGTATCTGCCTGTCTGGCCTTAAACTTGCAGCTATCCTTGTAGCTCAGCCTCCGGAGTACTAGGATTGTAGGCACAGGACACCACGCCCAGGTTTCAAAAAATAATAAAGTTCATGCTGCTGAATGTTTGGCAGATCTGTGCTATTCCTCAACATCATTCTCCTTATTTAACGTGGAGTTTTTTAATCATATTATTCCTGTTGAAAATATCATTAGATACATCTACAATATCACCTTATCTTTCCTCAGCACAAATTTCTGCTGCTTTTCCACCTTGAAACATTAAAAATACAATTTCATCTCATGGCTTCTCTTGACATTCTAGTAGCATTTTTACATTTCTTTTTCATACAACATACTTTCTGTCCTTGTCTTCTACTTTCCTAATTCCCATGGCACCTGCCATAGAGTCTTGTGCTCCAATAGTCAGTCACTCTGTACGTGTTGTTTCCGTTACTGGGTGTCACTGGGGAACCAGTGACAGAGAAGGATGGGGGGGGGGGAGGTGAATGTTTTTGCTTTCCAGGAAACATTGTCAATACTTTTGATTACCAAGGTGTAGGGAAGAAGGGTGTGATTTTTCCTATAGCTTCAGAACTTTGTTTTAGATTCTGTTTTCTCTTAAACCAGTCATTCTGCATCGTGCCAGTATATGGTACATTAATGACTCTCTGCCCTGGCCATCTTTATTCATTCTGTTCTTCCTTCTTTCCTTCTTCCAAACTTCCTGTTTGTTTGTTTGTTTGTTTGTTTGTTTGTTTGTTTTTCATTGCATAGCTTAGGTAACAGACTTCTCAAGCACAGTACATCACATCATAATGTTTACCTCTTGAGGCTAAAGAGATGGTTCAGAAGCTAGGAACATGTATTGTTTTTCAGAAAACTGAATTTGGTTCTCATATCAAATTGCTCAGAAACTGCAACCTAGCTGCAGGGTATCTGCACCCTCTTCTGGCCTTCCTAGGCAATCAACTCCCCTACATGCATACACATTAAAGAAAAAGTGGGCACTGTGGTGCATGTTTGTAATTCCAGCACTGGAATAACAGACAAGCAGATCTCTAGGCCTTTCTGGCAAGAGTTCCAAACCAGTAAGACTGTGTCTCAAAGTAAAGAGATACATTCCTAAGGAATGACTCACAAGGTTGCCCTCTGCCCTCTACCAACTCCTTCACACATGTCCACATGCAGAAACGTACACACAGATACACACAAAACATAAATACTTTCCTTTAGAGGGACTCAGTTTCTGTAAATTAACATAATAAAATTGATTGAATTAAGCATAAAATAAAAGTTATGGTTTGGAATATGGAAGGGAAAGCATAACCTAATGTATTTGGTATACTATGGAATGGAGAGGCAGGGTGTGCTGAAACACTGATCAGTGTAAAGTGGATATGTCTATATACATACACACACACACATATATATATATATATATAAGATTGAGAAAAGCATAAATCACTAAGACATTTATAAAGCACTGTCAGTGTGTACTGTTTTAATGTTTCTTTTGTGACAAATTCTTTGAGGACTTATATATTGAAATCTTATTTCAATTTAAAGCTAAAGGACTTTGACATTTCTCAGCACATTATAGAGGATTTTCACACCAACCAGAGTGCTGTCATTGAGAGACATTCCATTTTAAACAACTGGTGCTATGTTTTGCCAAGGTAAGATTTTAGGTGTAATGTGAACTGGTACAATTGATAGCTTTTACCACTGTGACCATAATATCTTACAAAAACACTTACAGAAAGGAAGGTTTATTTGGGCTTACAGTTTTAGAGGGTTCAAATCATCATGTTTTAGCATGTACAATGGTGTATGCCTGTAATCCCCAGCAATCAGGGAGGCAGAGGCAGGCGGGTCACTGTGAGCTCTAGGCTGCCTGGCCTACAAAGTGAGTTCAGGACAGCCAAGGCTACACAGAGAACCCTATCCTGAAACCCCCACCCCCAACCCAAAAAAACCCCACCCAGGACAGTTCATGTTATCAAAGGTCAAGAAGTAGAAATGGAGCAGGTGAGTGCTTGCCAGGGTATTCTCGTTCCCTCTTATATTCTTGTTCCCTCTTATATTCAGCTGGGTCCCAGGCTATGATACCTCACTTAGGATGATCGTTTCCAAGTCCCACCATTTGCCTGCGAATTTCATGATTTCCTCCTTTTTAATTGCTGAGTAGTATTCCATAGGAAAACATTAATTCCATATAGAAGTAAAAGGCTCCAAGGAGCTAAAGCAATCTCTGAGCATCACACTCTGATTTCAAACTTTCCTACAAACTTGCAGTAACTAAAACAATATGATGCTAGCATATAAGCAGATACATAAACTCAGAGGCCTGGACAGCATGTCTCTAAGTATGCATTTATAATCAATTGATTTTCAGAAAAACTGTCATGAAGACAAGATAGAAATAATGGTCTTTTTCAAAAAGGGTGCTGGGAAAACTATATGCACATATAAAAGAATTCAATTTAGACCCTTATTTCTCACTTTATACAAAAATCCAATAATTTAGTGCTATGTAGAAAAACTTCATGACTTTAATCTAGGGATGAATTTTTTTTATATTGCCTGAAACATTGTACCACAGAAGTAGAAATAGTTTCGCAGAACTGCACCAACTAAAAAGCTTCTGCATGCCAAAGAAAATATTCAAAAGAACAAGGACCATCCATGAAGTAGGAGAAAATACTTTTAAACCACATTTCTCTTACAGTATTTTGTGCTTCTGTATTAGAATGCTAAGTACTAGAAAAATAAAAGCAATACAGACTTATTTCTCTTATAGTCCAGAGGCCAGGAAATGTGAGATCAAAGTGCCTACACATCAAGTCTCTACCAAGAGTTTCTTTGTTGCATTGCCCCATGGGGTGTAGGCAACACACACAAAGGGCCAAAATAACTGTTTTACAAGAACCCAAACCTGAAATAATTACATCAGTATACTCCTTGTGAGCAGAACCTTCACAGCCTAATTACCTCTTAAAATGGTTACAATGTTAATTACATTTAGGAGGGAGCAAACACTCCGTCCACGTGGGGCAGGTGTAAGAGAACTCAGTTCACAAGCAGGGAAACAACTTGATTTTCCAATGATCAAATAAATAGACGTTTCCCTACTTCTCCTCCTTCTTTCTTTTTCCACCTTACCTCTGCCTCTTGAGTGCTGGGATTAAAAGCAGATGCCACTACAACTTAAATAGACAAAAGATACCCAGGTAGCCAATAAATACATGAAAAAAATCATCAGCAACAATAATAGGAAAATACAAATTAAAGTCATAGTGAGATATCACCTCATATCTTTTATAATGGCATTATCAAAAATCAATAAATATAGAGAGAGCCTTTGTCAAAATCTTAACATTCCTTCATGATAAAAGTCCTGAAGAAAATAGAACTTGAGAAAGCATACCTCAACATAAAACAGCTATATGACACACCCTCTAGCCAACATCCTAAATGGGGAAAAATTTAAAGCAATCACATTAAAATCAGGAGTAAGACAGTAATGTCCTCTATCCTTATTCATTTTCAATATAGTACATGAAGCCCTAGCTAGACTAGTAAGAGAAGGAAACTAAAGGAATACAAATAAATTAAATTATCCCTATTTAATTTTTTTTGCAGATGGTATGATACATATAAGAGATCTCAAATATTGCAGTAGAAAATTGTAAGTGATCAACACCTTCAGCAAGTGGCAGGATATAAAATTAACTTACAAAAAATAATATCTTTCTACATACCAATCATAAACATGCTGAGAAAGGAATCTGTATAAATATGTCCATTCACAAATCTTCAAAACAAACAAACCAAAGGGGGAAAACCCAAGAATAAACCTAATCAGGAAGTGAAAGAGCTCTACAATGAAAAATTCAAATTACTTAATTAAATGGAGGAAATCACTAAAAAATGGAAAGACCAATGTGGAACTCTGCTGGATATGACATTTTCAGATAGCTTCCATGTTCCATCTATAATGGTGGACTCCCTTTTCTCAGCAGAGTTTTCTCTCCACTTCATCTGGTGACCCCAGATCTCATAAGAAGCATCCCAGCCCTCAGGGAAGATTGCAGGCTTGGTCTTTCCTGGTAAGAAAACCTGCTCAGCAAGTATCTTGTTATCCATAAAAATACCCCACCCTACTACTAAGAAGATCTCAGCAATGACCTTCAATTGTACTTGGAGATTCACTTGCCCATAGAATAATTAAGAATTGTGTTCTCCTTCTTATGATAGGACCATGCTAGTACAGGTAAATGAGGTACTGTACCACTATATGTAAATCAACACATTCACTCTCCCACTGCCGAAGGTCTGTAAGTCCCTGATTTCACATGAAATAAACTTGTGTGCTGCATGATACCATCATCTTTCCACCATGGCTGCCTAAGATTCATCAATTGTTCTGGGGGTCGGAGGGCTTCCCTCTTCCCTGGTAAATTGCCACTGAATGCTCCAAACTTGGCTGCCAATCAAGTAGCTACATGCCCACTTCTGAGAGCTTCTGGACCACCCAGGCCTTGACTGCAAGTCAGCCAGCCATATACTGCTAGCTGCAGTGACCTTCCACCATTCACCAGTGGGGCACTGCCTCAGCAGCCATTAACCTGCATTTCACTGAACCTGCCTTCTGGCAAGTCTCAAGCCTCTGCCATGCCTAGCACAGCAGCTTAACCAAGGGGCTGTAACACTTTAGTATCTCCATAGGCTTTGGAATGCCCAAGATTCCATTGCCACCAGCAATCTCATTCTAAGCTACCTGTAACTTCCTGATGGAAAAATTCATTTCCACTTCCCATGGTGAGACCAGGAGCCTTGCCTAGCACACAGGCCTCACCCTAAAGCACTGGAGCCATTCATGAGAAACCTGGAACCCGGTTCTGGTCCAGAAGCCTGGCTTCCAACGTGGTGTTTGTCCTGTCAGAACTGGGCAGCCCTTGAGCCATGCTCAGAGGAGTAGCTTAGTCCTGGGAATCACCAGGCTCTCGCCGAATGGGGAACAGACCTTTCATGCTAATGGACTGGTAGAATTAATTCTGTGAAACTGACTATCCTACCAAAAGTAATTTACAATTCAATGCAATCTCAATTAAACTTTATATGACTTAGAGAAAAAAAAGCTCTAAATTTCCTATGAGAGTGCAAAAGACTAGGGATAATGATAGCAAGCCTAGATTAAAAAAAAAAAATAGAGATGGATACATACAAGATTTCATACAAGATTTCAAGTTATATTACACATCAATATTAATAAAACAGCATGGTATTAGCACAAAAAATAAGCATATAGATCAGTGGAACAGAACAGAAGATTCCGTTACAAGATTCCATACAAGATTTCAAGTTATATTACACATCAGTATTAATAAAACAGCATGGTATTAGCACAAAAAATAAGCATATAGATCAGTGGAACAGAACAGAAGATTCCATTTCAAATGCACATAATGATAGCCATGAGATATTCGACCAAGATGCCAAAAACAGTGAAGGAAATGCAGCATCTTCCACAGACACGCTGAGGAAACTGGATGCACACATATAGGAGTATGTTAATTCATATCTATGATCACACACAAAATTAACCCCAGATAGATCAAAGACTTCAATAAGGAATTGAAGTCCAAAATGCTACAAGAAAACAGTCTGTACCCTACAAAATACATTTTTGGTAGGGCCCCACTGGCCCAGGAATTAGTCCTAACAATTTGCAAATGGGTACTGATAAAACTAAGAGTGTAGTGTAAGAAAGCATTAAGTGAAAAGGGAATCTGCAAAGCAGGAGAAAATCGAGAGAATCGTCAACAGCTCTACATCCAACAGAGGATTCATGCCTAGAATATGCAAAATAAAAAGAATCCAATAAAATCGGTGCTTTGAATCTGTAGTGCTTTAAATGAGAATGTCTCCCATAGGCTCAGGCATTTGAAAACTTGGTCCCCAGCTGTCAATGCTAAAAGAAAATATATAAGTATCACATGTAGGATTTAAAAGAAAAAAAGTAAGTATCACATGTAAAAAGAATGCCAGCATACTGTTCATGAGAATGTAAATTGGTACAAATATTATAGAAAACAATATGGAAATTTCTCAAAAGGGTAAATGGAATTTTAAAATCTAATTACCATATGATCATTAATCCTAGTAATATATTATATATATGTGACATATCCAAAGGAAAAACAAACAGCATGTCAAAGACATTTCTGCACTCATACTCATTGTAGCACTATTCCCAGTAGCTGAAATGTGGATGCAGCCTAAGTATCTATCTAGGTGGAATACATATAGATGTGGTTTGTATACACAATGTAGCAAAATTCAGCCTTAAGGCAACCGTATATGGATGATAAGCCTGAAACATGTGATACTAAGTAAAATAAGCCAGACAGACAAGTCCTATGTGGTCTTCTATGTAGCATCTAACAAGTTGGGCTCATAAAAACAGTATAATTGCAGGTACCAGGGGTAGGTGGGACCTTTCTATTGGATCAGCAATAACCTCAGACACACGAAAATATTTTACCACAAAACTTGTTCATATGTGAAGTAATATATATATTAAGTTAAGACTTCCCACAACCTTTTTTAAAAATTCAAAGCATGCTATATATAACTAAAATTTACATCTTACAATAAAAGGTTTAATGCAGTTGTATTTGGAGCTAGGAGCAAGTGATTGGTTTGTTATCTGCATTTGGATAGTAGCATAATTATGAAGTCTTTTGGAATACTTTCTAAATCACAGTCAGCTTTTCAAATAACATTGAACTATACTTAATCACTGACACAATGTATCAAATCTCATTTTTCGTAGTATGAAAATGGGGCAGATAATAAATGTTCTTCATACTGCACCACCTGACTGTCCCTTTCATTCCTTTGAAGATTTCCGGAGGCATTGGGATGACCTGGTAGGAAGCAGATATGTCTCACACTAAACGTTACACTATCTCTATTCTGCCATGTAACCTAAAAATAGCCTCCTCTGAAATGGTTTACATTGTATGCTTAACTTATAGTATGGCTACAAACTTCCAGAGGATCGTGGAGAGATGAGAATATACTGCAGCGTCTACTTCAGAATGAGCAACAAAAGGACCTTCACATATCCTTTGCACACTAGTGATAGCAGATTCTTTCTGTCTGCCTTCTGAGCCTACCCTGCTCATGCCCCATGCTGTCACTACTTAATGGACCCACTTTTTCTGCAGTTGTTTTAGCTTAGAGGATGAGATTAATAAGACTTTTCTGTAGCTGATTTTGGGTGTTCTGGTTTTGTTTTGGACACAGGTCCAGCACATGCTGGCTGGGAACTCACTATGTATCTCAGGCTATTCATGGATTTCTGATGCTCTGTTTTTCAAGTTCTGTTTTTCTGACACACACCACACAATGCACTTTATGCTGTGGGTAGAATTGAACTCAGCACTCACTTAAGATGGGCATTCACTCCAGCAGCTGAGCTGCACTCCCGACCTCTCATCTATTACTAGAAGACCTGTCAGATCTTAATTGTTTCTAATACGAAACTACTGTGGTGACAGGACGGAGGTTGAGAAAAGATCTTTTTGTGTAAGGCTATCCTTGAACTGCTTATCCTCCTGCCTCAGTGTTGGAATTATCACCATCTCAGGTTATGAGGACTTTTCCTTGAGGACTACTGCAAAGTTTTTGACAAGAAAGAACATTCAGAATAGAAATATATATACATATGTATTTCCTAATAGAACCTAAATCACCCATCATAGGATTCTCCTTAGCCAAGAGCGCCCCCCAGTGTTCTTTGGATATTGTTGAAAGGGTTAAATTAAAAGTTGCTGAGGTCTTCCTTTTTGAAAGATTTGTGTTTTAGATTTGGCTTGCATTTAACACACTGCACTGACTTAGGAAAATGGCTTTTTTAAATATTACTTTAAAACATATACAGAAACAGAACACAGTGTGTAGCTGGAGCTCTTAAATCTTTCTTGGCATGGCTTTCCCCGCTGAGAGGCTGGGATTTAGAGATGGACCAGCAATTGTGTTCTCGCTGTGTTCTTTCCTAACCAAGACAATCCACCAAACCTATAGCTGATACTTGCCAGCAGTTCCCTTCTATTAGATGCCAACACTGTCCCAGGTGTTTACATTCTCAGCAGAAAAAGTGACTGCTTTTCTTGACTGTTTTTGAAGTTTGAAAATAATTGTAATGTGTTTTTTCTCTGGGCCAACTTTTCCATTGTTTTTGAAGCTAGGAGCAGTTTATTGTCTGCTACTTTTGTCTTTATACTCGGTACAAGCGATGACACATACCTTATAAATATTTCCTGGAATAGTGGGGGACACAGGGACTCACTTTGTGTCATACTCCATTGCCACCCCCACCCCACGCTACCACCCACACATATAACTTGTTAATAAACTTAAAAGTGAAGGAATGCTTTTTAGCTTTTGCATCTGTAAACATAATATAAATAGAATCCATTTATCTGTCTTGTCAACATTACCGCCTTCTACAAATGAGAATTTCTATCTAGTAGACAAAAGAGTCTGTGTTGTTCTTTAACCTTGCTCAGGTACCCTCTTACCTGCATCAGAAGTCAGCCCATTCAGTTCTTCCCGAGGGTAGATCTGGACGGCGTGCTGAAATGCTTTCTTTCAGATTTGAAGTCTAAGCTACCGCATTTATGTGGATTTCCCATCAAGATGACAAATAAGCCATGCTACTACACACAGGAGCTAAGCAGACCTCAGGTACAGGTGAGATGCGCTCTCACCTCATGCTCTTTGGCATGCTAATCGCTGCTTTCTCACGCCTCTTGATCCTTTAGTAGAACACAGCTCTCCTCGGTCAGCCTCTCACACATGCCGTTTGTTGTTACTGTTACCTGTTCATCCTGCTGTGTGTTGTGCTTCTGTTTGATTTGGCACACAATAGTTTCTGATATGTTTCATACCGATCTGGGTATGCATGAGCTGGGTTATTGGAGATTAAAGAGAGAGACTGTGTGAGGTGTTCACCTGGGCAGATTGAACTGTGGGTGCAGGACTGCCCTGTACAAGTTGGGTGCCTGCTGCCCACTGGGTGGAGTCGGCGAAGAGCTGCTGGGAAGCCTGTCAGGAGGAAGGCAGATGTCAATGTTTGCCTTTGGACTGACTTCAGCCAGCACGCCTGGCTCCCTGGAGGTGAAAGGGTGGTTTGGGGTTTCTGCTGCAGCCCAGACTTAGCAGCACAGGGAAGAAGACACACGTTGACTGAGACTCTGAGTCTGTAGTTACTAGAGCTGGAAGTTTCAAGGGAGAGTTACTTCTGGCGTTGCCCCACTCTGCATTTATTATATCATTATTATTTCTCTCATTTAACATGTTCCGAGCAGCCCCTGGATCCACTCCTCCTCTGCTCCCCTTAGAAAAGCCCAGGCTTCCCGGTGATATAAGGCAAACCGGCATGGCAAGTGCAGTAAGAGAGAGCACAAGCCCTCATGTGGGCACAGACTGCTGAACAGGCTTTCCTGTGGCCCAGTGCAGACCCTGCTCCTGCCTTCCCCACTTCACCCCCGGCTAAGTCCAGGGAGATAGCTATTGTTGTGACTCCCTAGACTGGGCTTCAGTTACGTCCTGTTCTGTACTTAATGCAGATGACGGATTGTGTCTGTGTTTCTGTGTCTAGCGCTTGTGACACTTACCCATGCTGTTCCACCAAGAGACGATCATTCACTTTCACTTCCATTGTTACATGGCTAGGCCGTAGTTTGTTTACTTTCCCTTGATTGGTGCCTGGATTGTGCGCGCTTTTTGCAGTAATGTGGTAGTGACTGGTCAAGTGTGCGGTCCCTAGACTCAGGCATGAGTTCCATAAATGCAGCATGCGCCTCTCCAGGGTTAGGACATATGCCAGGCGACCTCCCAAGGCGGCTGTAGTCTTTGTGCACCTCTTGCTGTTGCTCTGTGCCCTTGTTCACATGTGGCATTGTCAATCCTTACCTCAGCAGTTCTGCAGATGTGCTCACTATCACGTGCTCTCATGTGCGTGCTCGTGATTAGGTATGTATACTTGGGTATCTGCTTTGAAGGTCTGTCTACCATCTTTCATTTACAGGGTTCTGACAGTATGCTAGGTCTGAGTTCTTTGTCAGCTGTAGACCACTTTATCCCCCTCCATTCTGCAACATGCTTTCTTTCTCCTAATGCTGTTTCTTAGTAGAAGTTTTAATTTAGTTTAAATTAACGGGGTACTTCTTTATGGTAGCCATACTTTTGTCTCAATTTTTAAAAATACATCTACATTCCAAAATCATGCATATATTTTCCATGATGTCATTAAACATGCACTTGGAATTTATTTTATAATATAGTGTGATGTGACAATCTTATTTCTTTGTTAATTAGATGTATTTGTCCATCCAGTGACACTGAAAACTCCTAGTAATCTACAGGAGCATCTTTCTCTTAAGATTACTCTCTACATGTGTCACTGAGCTATCATTTGTCTCTGACTTACTTATTTATCCTTGCACAAATATAGTTACTGCTAAGCTTTACAGTTAAAGCAGATAGTGTTGTATGAACATTAATTTAAAAAATTCTTGAATGTAGTGAGGCACCTTAACTGTTTGTGCATGGGGGGTACTTGGTGATTGAACCTAGGACCCCAACATAGTAGACAAGACTCTGCCGCTGGCTCTGCTCAGCTCCATTTTACTCCTTGAAACAAGGTGTCACTAAGGCTGTCTGATTGGCCTTGCTCCTCCTGCTCTAGCCTCTGAGCTTCTGGGGTCACAGGCCTGTGATCCAGCAGCATCTTAGCTCCCCATGGCCCATCCATCTCCGTAGACATTTTGTCTCAGCTTGTCAACTTATGCATGCACATAGATCTATGCATACATGTTTACACATGTGTACCCACAGATATTACTGAGGTCTTTTTACCTATGAACTCTTTCCATTGCTCCTATATTCAAATATAATCTAATATTTCAATAGTACTACATAGTTTAGTATTTATATTTATATTTAGCATTTGATAGTTTTAATGTCTTTATAAATGGTTTCTTAAACTTTTGTTTATCTTTTATTTCAAAATATTTTTAGATTTCTGCTGATTTCTCTTTTGAAACCTTTTTTTCTTAAGAGTGTTTTTCTTACAGAGAAACCCTGTCTGGAGAAACAAAAAAAGAATAAGAAAAGAAAAAGTGTGTCAGTCTTAGGGATGAAGAGATGGCCCAGCAGTCAAACGAACACATTTTAGGGACCTAATTCCTTTAGCTGCTGCAAGCACTGCACTCGTGTGTGTGTGTGTGTGTGTGTGTGTGTGTGTGTGTGTGTGTGCACCACCAACAGAAAAAATAGAGTATTTGGAATTACTTGTCTTCCTGGTGACTTGAACTTGACATTGTACATTGTACGTGGCTCAGCTTGTTACCTTAGAGTGATAAGTCCCTGTGGGGCTGCTGGATTTTACTCAGCACTCTCAGTAGAGGGTACTGGAGCCTGTCAGCAGGCTGGCATGGCCTTTCCTCAGGCCCAGAGTCTCTCAGCTGTTCTGGAAAGGGTCCTGTGCCCACCAGGTCTTGTGCAGGTCCTTCTGAGTGTCTTCTGTACTGGTGCACGGTGGTAGCTACCCTGAGCTTGGAAAGCCTGCCTCTCTGTCACTGTGCTCCTAATTCCCAGGGCTTTGCTCTGTATTTGGAAATCTGCCAGGAGTCACAAGGTCTTCAGAGATCAGTCATTGGGCTACCGTCCCTCTCTGCAATACTCGGGCCTGTCTGATTCTGTAGCTTCCTGCTCTGGCGATTAGACTGTCATTCGCTGACCTCTGTGGCCAAACACTACACTCATGGCAGTCTTTTCAGCTGTCATGCTGTCTCATTTCTAATTTACCAGACCTTTTGTTTAAAAAAAGTTGTTAGTATTTATTTTGTGTGTATGTGTGCTTTGTCTGCTAACTTGTCTGTGCACCATGTATGTGCTTGGTACCGGTGGATGAGAGCGGGCATGTGGGTGCTGGGAACTGAAGCTGGGTCCTCAATGAACTCTCTCTTGCTAGCCCCAGCTGAGGCCACCTTTTCAGGTCTGGTCACACCCATGTTACCTGCCACTAAGCAGCCTGTGGACTGTGTTCTTGATTAGGGCCCACCCCACTGAATGCAAAACTGTGGGAAGTTGAGCAGTAGTGGCTGCAGACAAGTCCACTTCCTGAGAAAAGGGTGTGAGGGACAAATGCTTACTTTATGCCTCTATTAGAGTCTCAAAGTCCAGTCAGGTGTAACGTTGTTTGCTTGTTTGTTTGTTTGTTTGAGACATGGTCTCACTATACAGCGATGACTGTCCTGGAACTCACTTTGTAGACCAGGCTGGCCTTGAATTCACAGAGAGCCATCAGCCTCTGCCTCCCAAGCGCTGAGATTGAAGGTGTGTACCACCACATCTGCCTGGCATAACATTTTTAATTTTTTTATTTGGCATAGCATTTTTTTTAAGTTAGGTTGCTGAATTCAGCCTAAGGCACTGTTGCTGAGAGGACACTTGCATCCTGCAATTGCATCCTGCATTTGCATCCTGCATTTGTATTGACAGCTGCTGCTTACTCCATATTTTCAGCCCATGTCTGGTCTGGGAATAGTAAACCCAGACAACTGAACAGCAGCACTTACCTGACATTTTTGCTTTCATACAGCTACTGACAATAAGACTTCATTATATTTTTGTCTGTTCTTTTGTGTGCCAGCCGCTTTTATCTGCACTAGCTCATTTACTTTTCAGTAGTAATTCTTAGAAGAATTGCTTTCTCAAAGTTACAGAAGGACCCACAGCACAGCATGCAAGTATCTTAACCAACATATAGTTAAATGCATTTCTGACTTAAAATTGAAGCCTGGCCAGATCTTAGCCCAATAATGGAGAGAATAAAATAAAAATGAGCCTCAGATTTGTGGCCGAGAGCACAGGCTCTGAAACAGGCTGTCTAGCTCGAGTTTCTTGCCACTGTGGATTTGGAGCAGTCCTCTGGTCTCTTTGTGCTTCTGTGTTCTTGTCTGAAAGTGGGCTGAGGTGATAATGGCAGTGATTAGAGCACTGGCCCCTGATTGGATGGTGGAGTTCAGGGCACAGGCTTGTCAGAGGCAACCTTTAGGAGCTAAGCAAGTAGAGGCCATGAAGGAAGCAGAGAAATTAGCAGCGAAGGCAGGTTCCAGCTGTGCCCAACCCTGTCAGGAGACCATCCTCTTCACTGGTGACAAAAGCCTGCTGCACAGCCCTCTTGAGCTTTCTAAATGAGGCTGTATCAGATAAAATGTTATTTCACCTTACCTAAAGCCCATAGATTTGCTTCTATACATGCAACATTTAAAAAGCATCTGTACATAGCGCAGTGTCATTATTGTACCCCACAGAGTGAACAACAGCCCCTTAGCATCACCAAATACCAGGCCAGGTCCTGTTCTCAGTTAGCTCAGACATATTTTTAAGGGTTTTGTCAAGTTAAAATCTAAACAGGACTGTTTCAGGCCACACACTGCTTTATCTGCTAGGTCGGTTTCTTCTACAGCATCCTCGTGACACTGTTCGCTGGACAGGAGGCCTCCTGGAGCACAGTCCTCACTCTGGAGCTGAGCAGGTGCTTCCATGTGTCATGTCATTAATGCGCACATGGTCTTCATGCTTCCATGTTTCCTACAAGCCAGGGCTCTGCTTTAAGCAAGACAGACAAGTGGGGTGCCACAAACGGAACCCAACTTTAACAAATAATGAAAATCTAGTCCGTCATTCTGGTTACTTTTCAGTTTTCCCTCTCCAGACATTTCCTATCACTGCCTGTTACTGCTAGTGTAGGTGAATTATGCCACCCTGGATTCTAGTATGTCCAGGTGTAGCAGTCATGGGGAGTGTGTATGTGTGTATGTATGTATAGTGTGTGAGAGAGGGTATGTGTGTGGTATATGTATGGTGTTGTGTGAGTGTGGTATATGTATAGTGTCTGTGTGAGAAAGTGTGTATTTGTATGTGTGTGGTATGTGCGTGTATGTGTGGTCTATGTATGGTATATGTATAAGAGAGTGTATATGTGGTATGTGTGTGTGTTTGTGTTGTATATTCATGTGTGGATTGTCAGTGTCTGTGTGTGTGGTGTGTGCGATACTTAAATGTGTATATGAGTGTGTGTGTGTGTGTGTGTGTTTGTGGAGGGGGTTGTATTGTGGTATGTGTGTGTGTGGAAGGGGTTGTATGTGTTCTGGGGGGGTGTATATGTGCTGTGTGTGTGTTGCTAAGCCTAAGCATACTGACCTCTTTGCCACAGCCTACATAGAGAGGCAAGCTGATAGATATGGATACTTTCCTAGGTAACAGGAGGGAAGGGATGGTCCTGATTTTCCCACACTAAATGTGTGGATGCAACAGAGGGATTTTCCCCTTGAGTAAAATCCAGGCACATAGCCTATATAAGTAAAGGCTTCTCCAAGCCTTTTAACAGTTACCTAATAGTGGGCCACCACTGATTATCTGTAAAATTTGTAGTTTACATAACTTTTATCCCTATACAAACTTATATACATTATATGTCAGTCCTAGAAATAAAAGGTCAACCAAGCTACATCTTCCAATGACTTAGACAAATGACATGTATAATGAAGTTTATGCTTTTTAATTGGCTCACAGCTTCACAAAGCTTCAGTTCATTGACCACTTAAGAATATTTAAGTTCTGTGAATTATTTATGATTTCATCTGTTGTTTACATAGGCCCTTTTTGTTTCTTTCTATACATTTTGAATATAAACCTAAAAGTTTCCTCCCTTGTGGCTATGTACAGCATTTAAAAATTAAGACAGTGAATAATAATGTATTGACAAACGACGTAACAAAGCAGTCTCCTGGAGACTATTCTTACCAGGTGTGCCCTTCTCAGAGATCTGAGGAAAAGCAGGTGTGAACATAGCCTCTCCCAGGCACACACACATTCTCTCAGAAGACAAGAGGTTTGTCCTGGGTTTTTTTTTTTCGTGTATCTCAAGTAATAGGTACATTAAAGAAAAGAAGACATGCAGTTTGCGAAACCCAAGGATCTAAAAAGCAAGTGTTCTTTCCTTGTCTGTAATTAATTTCAACTCGGTTCTTGTATATGTTTCTTTCAAGTCAATGGCAGAGTGACTCCATCAGTTTTGACATTTCTCTTGGTAGTTGGTAGAACTGCAGCCCACTTTAAGAATCTTTCTTATGATAGCATCTGTATGCTTACATAGCATGTACAGCCCAAGGACGGTGGTCAGCAGGAAGTATGTCAGTGGGTTATCTGGGCTCTCTGCAGCACATGAGTAGATAATGTCTGTCTGCACTGGACAGCCAGAAACTAGAGAGCAGACAGTGCAGGTGCTGTCTCCTGATGGCTGAGGTCAATCAATGTGTTTATGCTTGACCTTTCGGCAAAGCTAGCACAGGCATCGCCTCCCCTCCTTTCTCCTTCAAATAGCTGATATGTGCATCTGACTGGCAGCACCCTACGTGCAAATGAGAACATGACACTTCAGCTTCACGGGTTCTTGTTTCAGAGGAGCGAGGGGAAGAGTAGAGTAGAGCTTTAGTACCAGCCCACCATGCCCACTGTGAGGAGGAGCGGCCTTCCTTCCGGACCTGAGCTGGTGCTGGTAGTCCTTGCTCTTATGACTTGACAAAGATGGTATGCAAGGTTTTAGCGACAACTTTTCGTTTATGGTAGTTCCCTTGTACAGCGAATATTCTGTAGAACATCCCCTTTCCCCCTGCTTTTCATTATTCAGAGGCATAATATTTATGTTCTCCCAAAATGTATATACTGTAGCCCTGGTTTTTCTTAATTTTAAGCCATTTCGTTATTTGTGCTTTGTTATGCCTAGTAGATAATTGGATCAGTCTTATAGTTTTCTGTGCCTAATTTTAATTCTGATCTCCCAAAACTCTCTCCTAGTCTCTTCTCAGCCAAATTAAAAAAAACTGGAACTCGGGAGAAAAAAGAAAAATCAGTTGTTGTGGTTTGCATATTATTTCTATAATGTTTACATTTTTTGTTTCAAGCTGTGACATTTTTAATCTCTAAGGATAATAAGATAAATCTATGGTCTACATTTCATTGTCAAGTTTTTCTGTATTACCTTACTTTCTGTTGGTAAATGCCATGAACAGAAGCATCATAGGGGAGGAGGGTGTTTGACCCACCAACTAACAGTTAATCTTTGAGGAAACTCCGAGCAGGAATTCAAGTAGGAGCAGAGGCAGGTACCCTGGAGAAATGGCACTTACTGGCTTCCTAAGCATGCTTTCCCATCCAGCCCAGGAGCACCTGCCCTGCAGTGGCCCTGCCCACAGGAGGCTGGCCCTCACACATCAGTGATTAGTCAATACCTCCACAGACATGCTCACGGACCACTCTGATGGAGGGAGATTACCTGTTCCCACATGACTCTAAGTCGTGGCAAGTTGGCAAAAAAACAAAACAAAACACTAAAACTAACTAGCACAATTGTTCTTTCACAGAAGCTGAAGCACAGTATACATTCATTTCAAAACACTTTCCATGAGCAGCTGAACAGATAAACTGTCATATATATACAGAGAAAGATTCAGCCACAAGAAAGGAAATTCTGATAACTTGCTACAACTTAGCTGAATCTTAAAAAAAAAAATGCTGTATTGGATGAAATATCCCTGACACTAAAGAAAATCTTGTATAACCCATACCTACCCTTTCATTAGATTTTTTCAACAAGTGTTTTCTTAGTAATTTTAGAAGAGGTAGGAAGAAATAAGCCATAGTTCATACACTCCAAGAAGCCAAGATCTATTTAGGGAGATAGAACATGGACACTGAAGCAGGCCACACTACCTTGCCCTATTTTATTACTGACAAATAACTGAACCTTGAGACATTGAAAGACAGCCGAGTTGAGGGCAGGTTGACTGGCGGAGCACTCGGGAGAGGACTTAAAGGAGAGGCTACAGTTTAGAGCAGTGAAAAGAACAGGGAGCATGGGGGACCAGAAGCTTCCTTGAGTGCCTCTGGAAGACGGAATAGCTGATGGAATTTTCACTTGGTTACTTAGGTTATAATGTGCGGAGAGAAACGGACACGTTACGCGGGAGGCTCCTGTGTGTTTTCTTTTTCCGCTGTTCTGTGGATTTCAGTGTTACTTTGCATTCATACTCTTTCTCTTTTCACTTATATTATGATTACGTTTTTTTAATTTCCCTAATCTCTGTCCTTTCAGGAAAACAAAGTCAAACCACCCAACCTGACAACTAAGAAACTCTTCAGAGCCTCTCTAACTCAAGCCACGGTGATGACATCGCCCCGGGCGCTGTGCTTCCTCCCACAGCCAGCCAGCCGCGCGGCGGAGCCCTTGGTCGGCCAGCAGAGGGCAGCCGCGTTCGCAGCGGGGCGCCTCCAGCCAGGGTCTCTTCAAGGCAGAAGGCTCTCCAGGCCTCTCGCGGAGCCACAGCTACCTTTGGAGCAGGCAGAGGTCAGCAGAGAAAATACACAGGCTCAACGCGAACATCTCTGCTCACAAACTAGCAGAGCCCCAGCGTTCGTGCCGGTTTTCAAAAAGAAATCTGAGCAAGTGAACCACACCGTCTCAGCACTTGGCACCATGAAAAGAAAACAGAACACTGTTATAGAATCTACCCGGTTGGCACGGGAAAGTAGCGTAACCCAGGGAGGCAAGCCGAGTTCAGGCACAGCCGCCCGGAGAAAGCCAAATAGTAACAGTCATATCCAGGTCGGGGATTTAAACCAGCCGCGCTCTGAACCCCTGCAGGAGCGGTTCTGTGGGCGGAAGACGGGGCCACCCTCTCCGGCTGTGAGGCGCGCTGCGCCCCGCAGTGAGGCTGGACCACTGTCCGCCAACGTAACACAGATGGTGAGGAACAGTCCAAGTGTGGTAAGAAACGTTGACAGCCACCCCAGGGGAAAAGACAGCTTAACAAGCAGGCTCATAACACAGATTCTGGGGAAAAGCCACGAGTCCCTGAAACTCAAAAGCCAGCCACACATTTTTGAGTCAGACTTAGAAACTGAAGACTGGCAACTCCAACAGCAACACTTAGCAAATGAAATTACCGATGCCGATGCGGCTGAACGCGGCCTAACAGGGAGCAAGGCAGCCCGCAGCCGCAGACGGAAGCTGTGTCCGCAGTCTTCAAAGGCTTACACAAGGCATCGCTCTGATGCACACAAGAGGAAACCTAGTTCTTCTGAGAACCAGGTAACGTGGTTTTGCTTCCAATCTGGAACATTCATGTTCTTTTAGACCCTTAAAGGAGAATGTGGATAGCTTGCCCAAGCAGATGTAGAGACAGGATAATTAGGAAAGCCATCTCTGCCCCACCGTGAAAGGGACGCCTAGCTCAGCCCCTTCTCAGTTCACCAAACACTGCAAAAAGGGTGTGAGAGCTGGAGGAGGACAGGGGCTGTGAAACGAGGCTCAGGACACCACACGGCCACTGCACCCGTGAGCTCCCCGCAGCCCTGCGTCCCTGCAGGACACGCGCACACTTGAGCGTGGACGGGAAGGGCTCCGGAGTCTGCCCACTCCGAGAGCGGTCACGGCTGCAGGGAAGGTATCACTCACTCTCTGCAGTGGAGGCACTGGTAATTTGCCTTACATAGCTCCCACCCGCCGCACCGTGCAAGGAACCAAAACGAAACTCAGCTGGTCACCAAAAGAAATACCTCAGAGGAGGAGCAGGGAGTTTTAAAGGGCGCTGGGGGAAGAGGGATGAGGATTGAGAAAAGTGGGGAAGAGGGATGAGGATTGAGAAAAGTACCGGAACAAAAATGACCCAAACTCATTATACACATGTAAGAAATTGACAAAGAATTTTAAAAACCGAGAAACTGTTAGCAATGTGGTTAGTTTGTAACAAACTGCTGTTCTTTGGTTTGACCCAGGTATCTAACACAATAACACCTAAGGATTCTCTCACCGTTCCCGAGGCCCGCTACAGTGTGGAACAGAGTGCCCGCCCAGTAACTGCAGTGGTTCGCACTTTTCCTGGTGCCTTAGACATAGCCACACTTAAATTAGCAAGGACATTGGAACAGCACATCCTGTGAATAAGCAACTGTTTTACATTGTGTACGCACAAAAGGACCCTCAGGCTCCCTTTTCAGTTCTGGGCTCTCAGAGACTAGGAAGCCAGGACCAGAACCACAGGCGCAACAGCTGCCTGAGTGTGCAAGCCTGAAACCCTACTGTTGTTTGGGCATGATCCAAACGACAGACCTTAGCTGGAACTCCAGAGATAACCAGTAAGTTAAAGTCCATTCCCAAAATGCCATGGTGCCAGCCACTCATAAGCTTGAGACTTGTTTCTCACTCTGGGTCCCTGGCACCGAGTTCACAAAAATTTACATCTGGAAATAACATTTTATTCCTTGTTGCCATCTGTTCTATTCTAAGAACAAACACATTACTAAAACATCCACAAGTATTCTTCACATAGAGCTATTGGCATATGTTCAGATTCTTGAAGAACCAAGTAAAAAATATTTTTTTCTTTTTCAAATGCTATTTCTTCCTATAGCTAATAGAATTTTCAACCTGATTTGAATTAACTAAAAGGTATATAATTTTCTTCTTATATGTTGTGATGCAGTATTTTAAGTGGTTTTAAACGTCTTCATGTTAATGCTCACATGTGGCTGAGGACAATATTGTTTGTGCCTTAGAAATGGCGATTTGCATTTGTTAGAGATGAGAGAAATCTGTTCTAGGTTCTGTGCTGTCATAGAGGTATGTCACTTTCTCATCTTGAATTACTTAGTGCCTGACACGATGTTAACATGAAATCACCCTATTGGAAAGAAAAACGTAATGAGAAATTTGTGGTTTCTGTAGTGATCTATGCACAGTACTTCTGCCCAGTGATAAAATTAACAGACATTTCTGTAAAAGGTTCAGTGAAGAGGGGGGTTCAGTCAGGACCAGCACTATAGTTCACACTTACATGTAACTCCAGTTCCAGGGGCTCAGCTGCTCCCCTCTGTGGGCATCTGCTTGCACGTGGTACACTGCTGTACATGCAGGCAAGACACCCACTCACGCCAAGTAAAGTAGTAAGTTTCTACAACGTAAAACCACCTACAGTTGCTGTTTGCAGGAACGCTCGCTCAGAACCTGAGGACACTCTCCCAGACACTGCCTGTGAGGACGAAGGCTGTGTGCTGCTTTGCGGCCTCTTCTTTACTCAACGGCCTCCTTAATGTTTGTGTCGTATTTCACTGATGCAGGCCCATCATGTTTAACTCTCTTCCTATTGATACTTAACTTACTTACAACCTTTCAGTATTATAAGTTATGTAAATTGTTCTATACAGAATGTGGTACCAAATTTTCTTTCGCGGTACACTGTTTCTAACTACAGAGCGTCACTCTGTAGCCTCAGCTAGCCTGGAACTTGCTATGTAGACCAGGCTGGCCTCAAATTCACAGAGATCCACCTGCCTCTGCAGCCCAAATGCTAGCACCAAAGGCATGTGCCACCTTACCCAGTGCAGTACTTTTGATAGTTTAAAACACTTTGATTTTGCCTTACTATTTTTATTACTGAAATTGGTTTGAAGTGACTCTGTTTTATTGTCTGAATTTGGGGGCTTCACAGATACAGTAGTATAAAGACAACAGGCAGCAGTGTAAAGAAGCTAGGTGCCCATCACCCCCGTTTCCTGGCTGTTGACATTTGACACTGTCTCCTCTGCCCCTTCAGGTGCTTTTTACTGTAACATTTTAAAGCAAATTCAAAGATTCTCAGAGTTCCATTCATAAACACCTCAGAATACAACTCTAACTAAGGTGTAGTGGACTTTTTAAAGAAGACTTCATATGAGTATTTATACTGTAAGTTTTGATAGTATCCCCTATGTTCATCTCCAAACCAACCATATTACTTGTAGTTACATGAGGAAAGAGTCTGAGCTTTATAATCTCTGTTTATTCATAATTCTGGGCACATTGTTTCAATGATTATTTAGGGAGTCGATGCTGTGCTGTATTGCCACCAAATTTCAATTTTGTTTTTATATGACTCATGGGAGCCTGCAGAGACATGGGATCATTTACACTACAGAATTAGAGCTTTATTGAGGTGGCAGTTTCTGTGCCCAGCTGTACTCATTAGTCCTGCTGTGTGCCAGGCAGTGACCATGCTGTGTCCACTCCTAGAATGGTAGGACTTGCCCCAAAGGCTAAGTGTAGTCTTTAGCCAACTCATGTGTGCTTGTGGCTCAGGCTTAGCGCTATGTATGTGATGAAGCAAGTGGACAGAATCGCCTGGCCTCTACAGAGAGATGGAGAAGAGACACACAAATGGTCCTCCTCTCCTAAGGAAAATTTTCATGACTTCAAATATTTTAGGCTTTAACTGGATTTGATAACATAAAATTAGCATGCATTTTAAAAGTCAAAACTCTTTATTGAAAATCCTACTACAATAATCCTTCATGATGTACATAAAATGACAAAAAAACAAGTTTAAGTTGAATTGTGATTGTTAAATATGGATGCTGTGCAATTCCATCTCCTGAAGCTATGCCCCATAGTTGGTTTGCTCTATTCCTTTACTATGAGCATGTCTTCTTCCAGAACTCCCCGGGAAAGACAATCATATTCATGGGAAGAGCGCACATTAACTCCTTTCGCATGAGGTCCCTGTAGTGGGCAGCCAGCAGGCCATAGTAAAGACCTGAATGCCCATGTGTGTCAGCAGAGCCATCCACACACAGCCACTCTTGAACAAGCCTTCCCTAGCTGCTTCCTGGGGCTGCTCCCTCACTATTCCATAGGCTGGGAAGACACCATATCACTAAGCAAATTAAGCAAACTAGTTAGAAGGTCAGTCTACTGCTAAAGTGGCGGGGAGTGTTTCCCAGCTCTTTAAAGAATCTTGATAATCCCCTAGTAGCTGAGCTACACAGAACTGACAGCATAATATGTCTTACTTTTCCTTTTAGACAAGGCATCATGTAGCCCATGTTGGCCTTGAATTCACTACGTAGCCTAGAATGACCTTGAACTGCTATTCTTCTTACCTCTGCTTCCAGACTGCTAGATTATAGCTCAGTTCATATCCTGGAAATTCATATCCAGGGCTTTGAGCATATGAGGCAAGGCCTCTATCAACTGAGCTGTATCCCACTTTAGATATCATTTTATACAAATGGTCACATACATGCAAGGCTTGTTATGCTAAAATGAATCTATATGAGTTTGTTTCCTTGTGTAAATATACGTATATAATCTCCATGCATATACATATGTAACCTCCATGCCCATACATATATAATCTCCATACATACACAAATATACACTCTATACACACCAAATTTCTGTGCTCAAAATTCAACAGAGAAATCAATGAAGATCCTGGTTCATATTAAAATTTCAGTTCTGGGGGCTGGAGGTAACTCAGCAGTTAAGAGCACCTGCTGCTCTTGTCAGGGTGCAAGTTTATTTCCAGCACCTATAGCTGCTCACAATCATCTGTGACTCAGATTCCAGGGGGATCTGGGGTATGACCACCTATTCAGACCTCTCAGGCACCAGGCACATACATGATACACGTGCAGACACGAAGGCAAAACACTCATAGACATAGAATATTTTTAAAAGACTTCAATTTCTGAAAGCCAAAATAACTGCCCAAAGGCAATTAGAAAAAACAAAAACAAATTTTTCTCTTTTAGGTTTAGATGCTTTGTTTACAGTACAGATCCCTTCCAAAAATTCATTCCTTGCTTTTCAATTCTGCATTACAATTTTAAACCATAAATAATTTTTGTTTCCCTATATCCAGAGGCTTAGAAATCAACCACCACACCAAAACAAGCTTATGGAAACAGGCCAAAATTAATGTCAAGAATCATATTTATAGTTACGTAAAAATGTTCCTCATGTTCATTGGTGCTTACTGTGTTTGTATGTGGTTTTATATTTTACTATATGTTACAATTATTTTACTTTGCTTGTGTTTATTACTCACTGTAACAAATAAAATCTTGAGAATTTCAGTGATTGGCTTTTATTTGGCAAATTTACCAACCAATTTTCACTCTCTGTTTTCAAGTTGCATATGATCTATTTTTATGCTGTGCCTGCTAATATATATTTGTAAGTTGTTATGAATAATCAGCATAAGGACTTAAAGATGCTTGACCCTTATATGTTGATGCTCAGAATGTTCCTGCTGAATATTATTTCGGATGACAAACAGTAAAGACATTTCAAATCCACGTGCTTTTCCATGTACAGAGAAGTGGAAGAGCTTAGGTGTCCTGCAAACTCCTTTCCCACTGTAGTTTAGTTCCTCAGGAGCACCTTCTGCTGTGGAACCAGCTTAGGTCCTTAGTACATCATATGATAGAACTACGATAACCTTCACTCCTGAGGTCAGAGAACTGAGGACTTTCTAAAATCTGCATCTCCAGAGCATCTAACTAAATGGCAGGATCAGGCTAAAGTCCCGGGTAGCAGCCACAAGAAAAGTGAGTACACCTCCCCTTAGCCAAATGCACCAAGATGTTGCTCCAACGCGTGACAAAGACCAGTCACTCTGCACACTGAATTCCAGGCACCTGTACAGCAGCAGCTTCCCCAGGGCTTTCCTTGTTCTCCTCTCACAGCATGCACACATCTAAGAGGGCTTTTTAGAAGATGTTTTAAGTTAATTACATATACATGTGAGGATATGTGCGTGTGAGCCTAGGTGTCAGCAGGGCCCTAGGATCCACTGGAGCTGGAGCTGTGAGCTACCAGTGGGAGGCACATGGGGCCAGCCCTCAGCAAGAGAGAATGCTCTTTCCTGATGGGTCAGTTCACCAGCCCCACCTTAGGAGTTCTAATCTAAAGTCTAACTGGCTTCTGGCGCCTCCCCACTTAAGACATACAACCCAAAGGAATGCGTGCCTCGGGCTGCTGGGAAGGCCAGGTCCTATGTCCTATCCAGCCCTGCTCCCCCAGGAAGGACAATCTGTTGTAGTTGTTGCTCTATGGTCTCCTTTAGGACAGTTGTTTTGCAGGGGAAAGAGCTAGCACCATCCCATGAAATGTTTTCCTTCTCCAGAAATACAGAAAATGGAAGGAAAAATGACTTGTCTTCCTGATCTGCTACCTATGTGGAAAACTCTGTCTGTTGGAAAGAAGACATTTCTCCTGTACAAGGTGGAAGTCAGTTTTTGTAACTGGCATGACTTTGAAATGCCTCTCTAAGGTAGTACTACAATTTTAAAACTAAATCTAAGAATAATCAGAGTTCTCAGAAAATGTCATTGATGAGCTAGCTAGAACTAGAGTATAAATTTTACACATGACCTACTGTAGCATGAAGTTAAATGGTCTAATTACATCAGGTTGTTTGAGGAATTTTCATTAGAAAAAGTAATGAGTAGTGAATTGAGCTATAGTGTTGGCCTATAACTTGTCTTGTATGACTTTTACTTTATGGGACTTGTACTTTTTAAAATTTTTTATTATATGTCCATTGGTGTTTTGTCTGTGTGAGGGTCTCAGATCTTGGAGTCAAAGACTTGTCCTGAAGAAGTCGGTTACGTGCATTCTGAGATAAAGTATTAGCTTGCACTCCCTGTTTCCAGTTTAGTTAATACGTAATGAAGATGCCAAGAGGCAGGCCTGAGAACAAAAGGCAGAGCTAGAAAGTTTGGTACTAGGCATACATATGGCCAGTGTGACCTGAAATAACTATGTATCATTGTGATGATTAACTATGAAGAACAGGAAGAGCAGAAAAGTATCCTTTCATTAATTTAAAAGCCAACATGTTACAGTGAGAGCGGTTGAGCAGTAACCAGGCCTAGCATATCTATCAATGTAGCAAATGCCCCCATGCCCAGACAGCCAGAGAAGTGGGAGATAGGCATTTAAAAGCTAAATCATTTAAGAATGTGTGGGGAAACAGAATCTATGTCTAGTCAGTGTTGCAATGAGAAGAAAAAGGTACAGCTCCCTTAGTACTTGATGGACACCACCAGAAGCCCTAAAATGCCTCCCAAAGAGTCCTGTTTGGGTCATCTATCCACATCCAAGCCACTTTCAAATCCCCAACCCACAGAAACTGTATGAAATAAATCCTCTTCATCCCTGTTTTAAGCCACAGTGTTGGAGGTGATTTGTTACCTGTTGAAGTATAATAGAGACTGTGAAGGTTAAGCATGCCTTATCACTTGATTGGCTTGCAAAATGCCTAGGAGATTAAGAAACACGTCTAGGAGTATGCCTGCTAATGTAGCCCGTAGTCAGCTGAGGGATCTGACCTAAAGAATTACCTAATCCTCTGATGGGATCAAAATCTGATAGCCCGTTAGGAGGTAGAGGAGCTATGGAAGGGGTTAAGGATACCTGTCACTTCTTCCTAGGCATGGGATGTGAATTATTCTACCCTCCCTGCCATGTGGACTGAAGCTGAGCTAAAGAAAACTTGCCTCTTTTTAAGTTCTTTATGCATTCTGTCGCAGCCATGAGAAAACTAACAGCTCATTCATTAAGCGCTTGAGAATATTAGTATAAAACACAGGAAAGAATGTGTATGCAAGTTTTGTTGAGTCCCCCTCCCCTTTCCACCCTTCTGAATCAGAACATATTATGAGAATTTTTTCCCTGCTTCCTCAAGACAGAGCAGCAAAAACAGACATAAGCACAATTCCATGACAGTTCTGCTTAGTGAGCTGATGAGTTAATCAGACTTATTGGAGAGGCTGAGTGAGAGACTACATACGGGACCATGAGTGGCACTCCAGCAGCACATTGCCAGAAAGTCTCACCCCTTATGGGTGGTGACATCCCCGTAGCGGAATGGAGTCCCTCTTCAGCCAGCTCTGCACACACTGAATAATCAAGTGTCTCTGAGACCATAAGACTACATGCGATTAGAACTGTACATGGCAGGTGCACGAGGGAGCAATTGGAGGGTAACTAAGTGAGGGTACAATGAACCTCTTCTCCCCCTCTGAAGGCAAAGGTGGCTGCTTTGCTTGGATTATAGTGCTCTACAACAGGAGAGCAAAGCTCTAGAGACCCAAGTAGATCTGTCCACGGTGGGAAACAGTGATCTAAGTGTTAATTAATGCTTAGGGGATTACATGGTGAGTGTTCTTCCCAAGAGGTGTGTTATTAGCTCGTTCTACTTCCCTCTATCCTGTATCCACTTCTTCCCTGTCCTAAGACCTTTGTCATAAGATGCTGGTGGGAAGCAAACCAGGAAGATGCTAGGGCTGGGGCCGGGACACTGCTGAAGGGCCTGATCATGTTGATGTAGGGAAGGGTCATGGGAGACTTGTGGAACGCTGGGTTGGAAAAGTCACTGAATTCTCAGAGCTTGATGACGTATTCTGTGAGAGCTCAAATGCACTCATGCGGCTTAGCTTGTGACTTTGAGACTCTCCACTGTTAGTGTGCAGTTTTGCAAGTGCCAGAGGCAGAGAAGAGGGATAGAGAAGCACCTTGGAGCTCAGAAGATTGTGAGTGAGTTCCAGATGTCATGCATTGCACTGCAGGACCTGGAGTTTCCTGGTGGACCCTAGTTTTCTGAAGCCTAATTGCTTTTGCTCCCTGAATCTTCCCCTGCACACTAAGAAAGTATTTAACCTGGGCTTGTTTTGTTGTTGTTGTTGTTGTTTAATTTTACAAGCACCAAAAGTTAAAAGACTATTTTTAAACAGACTTTGAACTTCTTTTATTCTGTGTCTTTTTAAAAAAATTTTATTAATTATACTTTATTCACTTTGTATCCCCCCTGTACCTCCCTCCATCCTCCCCTCCCAATCCCTCCCTTCCTCCCCTTTCTCCATGCATGCCCCTCCCCAAGTCCACTGGTAGGGGAGGTCTTCTTTTCCTTTTTTCTGATCCTAATCTATTAGATCTCATCAGGAGTGATTGCATTGTCTTCCTCTGTGGCCTGGTAAGGCTGCTCCCCCCTCAGGGGGAGGTGATCAAAGAGCAGGCCAATCAGTTCATGTCAGAGGCAGTCCCTATTCCCATTACTACGGACCCCACTTGGACACTGAACTGCCATGGGCTACATCTCTGCAGGGGTTTTCGGTCATCTCCATGCATGGTACTTGGTTGGAGTATTAGTCTCAGGAAAGACCCCTGTGCCCAGACTCTAACAGAGGTCATTAATCAAATGGACCTAACAGACATCTACAAAACCTTTCACCCAAACACAAAAGAATTTACCTTCTTCTCAGCACCTCATGGAACCTTCTCCAAAACAGACCATGTAGTTGGTCAAAAACAAGTCTCAACAATTACAAAAAGATTGGAATAATCCCATGTATCCTATCTGACCACCATGGACTAAAGCTGGATCTCAACAACAGCAGAAATAACAAAAAGCCTACACACACATGGAATCTGAACAACTTGCTACTCAATGACATCTGGGTCAGGGAAGAAATAAAGAAATTAAAGTCTTCCTAGAATTCAATGAAAATGGAAACACAACATACCCAAACTTATGGGACACAATGAAAGCAGTGCTAAGAGGAAAGTTCATAACACTGAGTGCCTTCAAGAAGAAATTTGAAACATCTCATTCAAGCAACTTAATGGCTCACCTAAAAGCCCAGGAAAAAAAAAGAAGCAGTCACACCAAAGAGGAGTAGACGACTGGAAATAAAATCAGGGCTGAAATCAATAAATTAGAAACAAATAAAACAATTCAAAGAATCAATGAAACCAAGAGCTGGTTCTTTGAGAAAATCAACAAGATAAACAAACCCTTAGCCAAACTAACTAAAAGGCAGACTTTGAACTTTTAAAGTGTCAATTTTTTAAAGACTGAGTTGTACTACTTTTTATGTTGTGATATTGACACGAATTTACAAGGGGTCAATTGTTTGCTCAGTTTCTAGTAATTTTACATATATGTCTACTAGATTTTAACTTCCTTTTTTGTCAACTAGACACACACTACAGTCACCTGGGAAGAAAGAACCTCATTTAGAATTGCTTCCACCAGACTGGCCTGTAGACCAGTCTGTGGGGCATTTCTCTGATTAGTCATTGGTGTGGGGGGGCTCTCCCAGCCCCCCCCCCCACTAAAGTCAGTGCCACATCTCTGAAGTGTTGTATAAGGAAGGTAGCTGAGCAGGCCAGGGGAGGAAGCTGGAGAGCAGCATTTCTCCGTGTTCTCTGCTTTAGATTATGCCTCCCGATTCCCGGCTTTGAGTTCCTGTTTTAGCTTCCCTCAATGATGAACTGTAGTCTGTAAGGCAAATAAAGCCTTTCTTCCCCACGTTGGTTTTGGTCAGTGATATTTCACAGCAACAAAAAGTGAGCTAAGACAGCAATGAAGGAGGCTTGGTGTGTCGTTCTTCCTGCTGCTCTGCTCTAAAACATGATACAGCAAGGGCAGGAAGATACACAGACGTGGTTGATTTCAGGGATGTGGGTAGTCAGGTACACACAACTTCTGACACATTTCTGCAGAGTAACAGTCTTCTTTCTGTGAGCATTCCTATATAAACTTACTTCTGTTAGGAACATGTATTTCACTCATTGGTGAGAGACGGATTCAGCGTGGTGCATCGAACTTCCACGCTTGACAAAGCTCCTTAGAAATCCAGCTGGCTTGCCACTGCTTTTCTCTGGAGAATCATTCTTGGATGGTTTGGGGCCTACGCCTAAAAATCTTTCTAGTTTACAATGCTGAGACTTAACTGAGAACAAGTGTTAATTTGTCACAGTTACCGAAAGGCCAGACACTCAGCCTTCATCATCAGGGAGAACAAAGTCTCTCAGAGCAACACGTTTCCCTGCCCTGTGCTCTCAGATCCATGCAGTCAGTGGTGAGGGGAGAGGCGCTGGGTGCAAGAGAGCCCTGTGTGTGCGGGGCACCAATGGCATGCCTTCTCACACAGTCCCATGAGCGCTCAGCAAACTTGTACAAAGGGAATTAGTGGCATGACCTATTTTTATAATATATCTATAAGACAAAGGACTTTTATGTGTTATAAAGTGGAGCAGTCTCCCTATCCTCCAGAGCAATAATTCTGCCTGCCTCTTTCCTTCCAAGAACAGGCTTTAGTGCTTTGTAAACCAAAGAAACCCTCACTAAATAAGGGGCTGTAGAAGTGAAACAAAGGCAAGTATTTTAGTCATCTTTCTCTCTGACCAGATTTACCACATTTCATTATTTTGCTGCCTACTATGTCTTTGCATTCCCTGAGGAAATATTGAGATGAAACTGAGAACAGCAACAGAAAGTAGGATATTCGATACCCTGGGTTGCAAATATCCAATCAGGTCACACAATGATTAAATTTAGCTCTAGCTAACCTGATTTCAAGTGCAGCTCAGATCCGAGGGATGATGAGAAACAGAGTGTTTATTCCACGTTATAGAGAATATTTTCATCACTGCATATGCATATGGCTTTTACTTTCCCTGCCTGACAGGAACAGCACATGACGCAGGCAGGTTCTCTTTCAGAGACCACAAGGTAGTCTATCTGTGTGTCAGCTCAGTGAGCTTCATCTGGCCAAGGAGAACAATGACCAGCTTTGCTTGCTGCTCTTCTTTCCACATGCACACAGGCATGCTCACTTCCTGTCCCTGTCCTGCTGGGAAGGCAGGCACAATGGCCACATGATGCCAGGGACCGTGATGTTGCCGATGCTGCCTTGCTCAAAAAGAGGCCTTGAAGTGCAGAGAAGCTGTCTGAACTCTGAGACATGGAAGCTAGTTGTCTGTCAAGGCTGTGTAATTCCTTTAGGGGAAGGGGTGGGAATCAGGGAATAAGAACTGGGAATTTCCAAATCAAACTATTTTACTGGTTTTGATTAATCAGTAATTCTGCTGGAAGTATGGAAATGTGCTAAATGACTTCTCAGCATCTCTCCAACCTGCCTGGTATGTACTGTGTGGCAGAATGTTAGAGCAGAAAGTGGCCTTCCTCTAGAGAAATCTAGCCCCCATAATTTACAAGGAAGGAACTGAGGTGTGGAATTACATGGTAACTATGAAAATAGGTAACAGTCCTCTAGAGTTTCAATTTGCTCCCTTAAAAACCTAACCCTTTTGTTGTGAAAAATGTCAAAGACTTAAAGAAATGTATGTATATAAAACTTAAGCAATATTTTTTATGACTCAGTAAGTGATAGTGAGTGATAATAAGAAATAGATATGAACAAAAAAGGATTCACCCAGGGCATAAATGAGACACCCTCACCAGAACTTCCGATGCTTCCTCGGAGTCCCTGCAATCTCATTCCAACAGCCGCTCTCTTGGATTATGGGAAAAACAAGGTATAGATGCCTGAGGTTTCCTGGGTGGATGGTGGCATTATTCACAGAGACCACAAACTCCAAACTCCATTCAGGGAATAGAGAGGGGAATGGCAGACCCCATGGATTTGTTCCTGTGTCACATCTGCATTTCTCACAGCTCATTAAAGAAGTGAGTGTTGGGGCTCAGAACCAGCCCCTAACGCTCACACCCTTTCCCTCAGTGCTCATCCCACTCCGCTGCTCCCTCAGGAGGCTCTGCTGCTGTGAGGCTATTGTGAGCTGGTCACCCCTTTCCAGGGTAGCCAGCAGAGGATACAGCCATGCATTTTGGAAGAAAGGTATTCTTGGTGAGATGGTGCAGAGTTTAAACACTCTCACTGAGCAAGCCTGGTGACTGAGTCCAATCCCCGAAACCCACTGTGGAAGAAGACAGCCAAGTTCTGCAAGTTATCCTCTGACTTCCACATGCATGCTGGGGCATGTATGCTAAGTCACAGACACACAGACACAGAAAAAGAGACACACACTGTGTGTGTGGCCATAATTAATTTTTAATTAAAACTCCTCCATGGAAATGAACTGGGGAATTTCCGCCCAGTGGCCTCTTAGGGCTACAGTGCGGGCGCCAGCCTCCTCGTCCATTTCGCCAGCTTGGCACTGCTCCTTCTAAAGGGTTATGTGAAGCATTAACTGTGGCACAGCCCTACCTCGGCCCAATTAGTTCCTTCCTTAGCCCCGCCCACCCGACTGTACCTTCGTTTTTTTTTGCCTTCCTTATTGTCACTTCTCATTTTTCAAAGGTCCCTCTTTTTCCTTTTTGAGTCATCTTTTCCAGTGCAGAGAAGTCATATTGCCTGGATCTCCTAAAGTCCAGAGATCTCTTTTTAGGATTACGTGGGGAATCCATGTACCATCTCCACAGAAATAAGCAATAAAATAACAATGACACAGTCTAAATGCATCTTTAGGGAAGACAAATGTTCTAGAAGTTAAAGAATCACAGTCTGAGAAACAGCTCTGATCACAGTAATCACTTTGCACAAGCAAAGATCGTTAGGTCCCAAAAGCAAGAGTCCAAAGAAAACACCTTCCCGCCAGCAGGGTACCCCTGAAGAAAGAACACAGGTCTCAGGTTCAAACTGAGCCCCTATGCTATAGAAACAAGATGCTGCTGCAAATTAAATCTTCATTGAAGGCATAGATACAGATATAGAAATCTTAGGACCTGGCATCACCCAGGGTCATAGCTCACTGCATTGTTCGGTGAAGTAGAAAAGTCCCATGTTGAGAGGGGAGCATGAGGTAGACGGTGTGTAAACACTTTGCTCTCTTTAAGTAGTTAGAGCTTAAAAATAGCAGGGGTCTTCTGCTATGTAATGCCAGCCCCAGGCCCCTCTGCCTCCTGCTCAACTTCTGGAGAGTGGCCATGCAGATCAGACCTCAACACATTGGAATGGTAAGCCTGAGACACTGTGGTCCTCGCCTCTCTGCAACTGCTACGCAACACACTTAACTCTACTGCACAATGGCAGCTTCAGCCATACTATGAACAGGAGAAGCAGAGGTTGATGGGAGCACAGTGAAGAATCCTAAAGTCTGTCTGGATATGACCTGGCTACTGTTCACATCAACTCAAAGCCACCACGATAATCTACACAAGAGCAGCCAAGATTTCAACATGGATGGGAAGGATCCTCGAGGTCCCGCCCCTTTGGGAGATTGTATTCAGTGTGTTATTAATAACAATAAAAAGGACATGAAGTTAGAAGGACAGCAGGGTGAGGAGGCAGTAGGGGAGCCGGAGAGAGGTAGACAGGGATGAATCTAATCAATTTGCATTGAAAAAATATATGAAAGACTAAAAGCACATTTTAAAAATAAATCCTGAAGTCTGTAGCTTACATTCCTGTAAATTCTTAAAATGCCCAATTTTAAGCAATTTGGTAACATTTTGAAGGAAGAAACATAGTAACTTTTTGTGTCTTAGAATGTCATAGTTTGAAAAGAAGAGGTGGGATGAATTAGGAGCAGCTGTTGAGCAAGTGTAGCAATCATTTGGTTCTTTGCAACCTAAGACAGCTTGGAAGCCTTCTCATTCTCTTTTGAAGTGTATTTCTTCTTTGGGTACTAAAACCATGGTCTCTGCCTCTGAGCCAGGAATTCAGAGCCACTTGCATCCCACATCTGAAAATGACATTTACGTCTCTGTCAACATCTTGGGAAGTTCTGTGGCAGTGATTGCCCCTATGTCCTATTTCCCCATCCAGCTGCAGCTTTGGCTCCCACAAGTCCTCATTTAGCCTGAGCCTAATGAGAAGAAATGTCATTCCACTATGAGATCTCTAATGAATATAGGATGTGTGACTTGGCCAAGACAGGGCAATGACAATTCACCTTCTCTCCACACCAATATCTTTTACTCTCTGTGAACTGTTGGCACAGCTCCTGTGCAATCAGCCACCAGATTTGCCCTGGTACAGCCAAAACCCCATGAGACTTTTATACAAGTTTTCTAAAATAAGGTCACTTATAAATGTCACTGTTTATCATGAATGTGGTACAGAGTTCTTACTTCTCAACCACATGGTGTTTTGAAAGTTTCCACTGGCTTTCAGCTAAGAATTTCTCATCTCTTCAAGGTGGACTTGGGAGACTTTACTGTGTGCGATGTTGAAGCTGAAGGATAGCTTTATCTAAAATGATCACATGGAAAGGAATCATTTTCCATGTGTAAATACATTCCACAAATGACTATATTTGAAGGAGGCAGGAGGAGTGGAGAGCAGATGGAGCTGGCAAGGTATGTGCTGAGTCCGCAAAGAGTCTCCCACTAAAACGTTAGCCAGAGACCCTGAGGAAGAAACACCATGGGTTGCATCTCTGTCCATTGCCCCTAAGAGTTACAGGGCTACAGAGTCGCAGAGTCGCAGTGTCTGTAGCTAGGGTTACCAAAAGATGTGGGCTGACCTACAGGACCCAGGCTCAGGGCAGGAAGACTGGCATGTGGCACGATGAAGAGCAATGGGGCATACACCATGTTGGCACAGGCACTTAGACACTGAAGCTGCCTTCTGGGGCGAGCCTCTCTCTAGGTCATTAGAGAAAACTCCCCTGTGAGCTGCAGATTCGAGAGAATGCCTTAGAAATGGACAGGGGAGACCAAAAAAATGACATTTGCAAACTGAAGATGTAGCGTGTTCCAGGTATTTTGACAAGAGTGAGGAAACCAACCTGGCTACAATGGAGGAATGTGGGAAAAGACAATAGTTATGACAGTAAGCTGTGCTGGGCCAAACATAGCAGAGGCCTTCCTCCAAAGCTAATGATTTCATTTCACACATCTGCTGCCCTTCCTCCAGTTGAAAACAAACAAACAGACATCTTCATGGTGAAAGTAAGAGAGGGTAAAGGCAGATGGTTTCCAGCAACAGCATCCAACAGCAGGTCACCAGATACCTCCCCTATCCCATCCACTTCATTCACATGTACGGCTGTGGCCAGAGTGCTTTGACAAATTGGCTTAGACAAATCATGAGTTTCAGGTAAGAATGAACCCCAAATAGATAATATATGGTATTCAGACAGCTGTTAACAGAGACCTTTCCGAAACCTGGGCAAGACAAAACAAAAAAACAAAAGCAAACCATCAAAACCAGCTTGAGATGTGGATGAGCTCCGGGTCTGGGGTTTTCTTCCTGTGGCTGGGAGCACTATTAGTTGTCTAAAGCCAGGGACAGGTTGAAGCCTTTTCCAGCTGTGTCCAGGTGAGTGCTAGCAGGCTTCCAACCCTAGAAGCAGCGGCGCCGTTGGTGGTTCAGGAAGACATATGTCATTCTGTTCACTGCTAAAGTCTCTACCCAGGACTCCCATGTTGCCTTCCTCCGTCATGATGACTGCCTGGCTGTGGGGCACTGGAACAGGGCACATGTCAATTCCAACTGAGACCCAGTTGCACCTGACCGAAGAAGGAAGTGTGAGATTTTTGCCTTCGGAACTATTTAGACAGAGGGCTGACTATTTGCATCTTGTTACAAAACCCATGTGAAAGCAGCTTCTGGGGGCAGTTTAAAGCAAACAGACTAGAACTCTCAGTTTATAGCCAGGGCCTAGACCAGAAACAAAGACTTGCTGCTTTCAAGTGCTGGTCAAGACACAGTTTGGGTGCTTTGGATCAAGTCTTTCTTTCATAAAGTGAGCACTCCATTAATTTGAGAAGAGAAAGATTAGAAATATAGCATGTCTTTCTCTTCAGAAACCTAGCCACATGGCAGATTGTTGTTATATAGAAACGCGCACACACAATCATCCTGTCCACTCTGTCCCTTTCCCACTGATTGGCACACTTCCTTATTTGCATCTAGGTCAATTTCCATAACTCTAAGAACTAAGTTTTTAGAACGTTTCACCTGGGTTCTCTAAGACTCCTGACATTCTTTATGATAAGATGCAAATCCCCCACCTTTTCCCCCATTACAGGTTATGCTTGGGGCCCTGGGGAGATTTTTGAGGTGAGTGTGTTGGGGAAAGCAGGGGTTGGGCTGTGCCTTCTCTCAGTGCTTACCTCTTCCTGGGACCACTGGTTAAGGAGGCAGAGTTTTGCTTCTCTTCCTCGCTGATCAGGCAGATGAGATCCTGATCTGGGGCATTGACCCACAGGTAACCAGGCAGTAGAATTGCCCTACCCACAGTCCACTGAGGCTTTGCGCCCTGGTTCCAGGGAGATCTGGCTTTCTGGCTGGCTCTCCAGGTCCTCTCTTTAGGGCTAGAACATCGTGAGTTCATTCCATGCCCACCCTGATTGCCCTTCACATTCTGCCCACCCTCTTTGCTTAGGGCTGTGCTTCAGCAAAGCAGGCTGAGCCTCACATGTTCCTCAGATGTCCAGGGGGCAGGCATGGTGTTCCTGCAGACACTGGGGACTTCCCAGGGACCCACTGGTCTTCAGGGAAGTGGCTCAGTAGCTCTTCCTCATCAATGGGAAGTGAGGAGTATGGCCCAGCCAGTCTTCCCTCAGTCATCCCCAGTAGTGCTGAGACTCACCAGCGGGGCTTTCAGCAGGTGCCCAGGCATGTAACTGACCCCAAAGCTACGGTGTCCTGGTTGGAGTGCAAATCTTGGCAAATCGATTTTTGTCCCCAAGAAAATCAGTGTTAGCAACTTATGATTTCTTAAACACGCTCACCTGTGTTTCTATAGCACATGTACATCTACTGATCATTTCTAAATTATACAAGACAGACACACCCACACAGCACACTGCCCCTCACTCAGTGCTGTGGGTAAACCTCCCAAGGATTTCAGCCACACTGGCTGGATCAGCCCCACGGGAGGATACTCCAGCCATGCCCACACTGGGCCCCATCCCATCTACTTCCTTCTACTCTCCAGGGTCCACTAGGGCCTCCATGTTGCCTTGAAAACCCATGGGAGATCCCAAAGAGTGGCCAAATTTCTAACCTCAAAGATTGCCAATGAGAGCAGAAAAGTCAGACTGGGGCAGATACTGGCCTCCGCTCCGTGCACAGGGTAAGGCAAACCACACTAGACACTCCTAGTCTCCATGGAGTTAAGGTTATCTCCCAGGGACTCTGTGCCCTCGCCAGTCCTCCTGTCCATTTATTTGCTCTCCATCTCTCCAGGGATAGCAACCCTGACTGAGGTCACCAGACCGCTCCTTAACCCACCTCACAACTCTTGCCAGGAAAACTGATCTGCCTGCAGCCCCGTGATGAGGGTAAGTGAATTCCAGAGTGGGCAGAGCTATTGATTCCATTCCCTGGAGAGATGTTCTAACACTGAAATCCTCAACTTTCTCCAAGTCATTCCCAGAATGCAGGGCCTCCAGCAAGCGATGAAAGCTTTACTCAGAAATCTCTCGAAGACACTGCAAGAATCCAGGACACCCAACTACAAAGCTCAGCAGATCACACGAGCTGCTCCAAGCATCCAACTGCTCAGAACTCGAACCTTCCATCTAGCTCTGAGGACTGGATTCTCAAGGCGACCCTGACTTTCCAGATGGAGATCAGCCTGGACAGAAGGCAGCCGAGGGGAGAAGTCAGGCAGCAGGGAGAGGACAACCTCCAAAATACCGTAGTTAGCTTTCTCAGAGGGAAAGGAAATATCTTATCTACAAACATGAGTAAGTAAGTAAGACTATTTCCCAAAAAGAAACAGCAATAAAAGAACTCCCAGTGGCTAGAGAAAAAAAAATCTTTTTTTTCCTTTTTGTTTTTGTTTTTTGAGACAGGGTTTCTCTGTGTAGCTCTGGCTGCCCTGGACTCACTTTGTTGACCAAGCTGGCCTTGAACTCACAGAGATCCACCTGCCTCTGCCTCCCTGAGTGCTGAGATTACAGGCCTGTGCCACCATACCTGGCTAAAGCATTATTTGAAATGCATAGAAAAATTAGAAGGTAGAAATGAGGCTAGAGAATTTGTGATCACAGGGTTATCAGGCCACAACCATAGGGGAATGATAGGGAATTTCCCCTGCCCTCAGCAGTATCAAATACCCTGGATGCATGTAGTAGCTATGAACCCAGAAATCTGGGACTTGAGAGGACTATTCACTTGCTTAGAAATGGTTCCCCACCAATGCTACCAATTCCCATGACTTCTGAAAGCTAAAAGAAAAGCAAGCCCAACACCTCAGGCCCTTGCTTCATAGTGTCTGTGACTCTCTTTACAGAGACAGTGTATTGCACAGGTCAACTGCAGGGAGCAGAGACAAAGAGTTCCACAGTTCATGATGATGGCAGAGCCTTGTGTCCTATTTCCTTTTGCTTCCTTAAACAGTCGTGTGCTTCACAGAATTCTGTGTTTTTACCTATCAGACCCATGCATCACATTGTCTTCTATTACTTGTTTATATAACATTTTAAATCTGTGTCGAGATAGTATGTATACTGCCCAATGTACAGGTTATGAAAGAGAATAAAATCACATTTCTTCCTCACCCTATCTCTTGCATCTGCAGCTTCCTCCCCAGCGTCACATGGTAGATCCTTCTAGTGACACTTTCCATGTGGACAAGAACAGCCCTGCCCCCTCTCCATAGCAACATTTTCTGGTATGGTTCCGACCATCTTCTATCCGTAGCCAGTATTTGGAGATCTGCTTTGTAACTGCCCATTCCCTCCGGTTCCTCTGTCAGCATCCGGCTGCTTGGTCAGCCCTTGACTGATGAGCACTGTAACTCCACCACCCTCACTGTCATCTTCATGCTTTAGGCATTTCCGCTCCGGGCTGCAGATTAAGCTGAGGCCCTCACGTGCTGAGCAAATGCTTTACTTCTCAGCTATGACTCTAGCTTTATTTTCAGTCTTTGAAAGTTATATAACACAGGGCCAACCTTACTCTCAGAAATACGCTCCTTCCCATATCTACCAGGTTATCTTAAATGTAACTTTTGGCTCAAAGGAGAGACACATTTTTAATATTGGCAGAGATTGTCAAATAAAACCACATGTCTCCGTGCTGTTTATCACAGTGATTTAACACTGAGAAAATAAAAATGACGGAGATCATAGCGAGGGCCTTGTGCACCGTAGGTGAGCACGTTACCACAGAGCCTCACCCTGCCTCACAGGCCTACCGTGCTTTGCAGGAGACATACGGTTTTACTTCAAGAAACTGAATTTGCTTAAACGTAAAGAAGGAAACTACACATTACAGGTTTTTTTTTTGAAACATTGAAGTTTCTTTTTGTTGAAGAGATAAAACTTAACCAAATAAATCCACAAGCCAGATCGTTGCTATAGGTTGTGTATACACACAGGCACACACACACACACACACGGTCATCATGCATGACTAAGAGCAACATAAAATTTCACATTACAACATAATAAAACTAAGCTTGAAATAACCCACTAGGAATTTGCAAGATACAAACAAGAATATTTCATGCAATTTGGCTTCTTAAGAAATTCGTGTCCAAGTGCAGTGCCTCAAACCTTTATTAACAGCACTTGGGAAGCAGAGGCAGGCGGATCTCTTGAGTTCTAGACCAGATAGAGGCATGTAGTGAGACCCTGTCTCAAAGAAAGTTCTGGGGGATGGATCTCAAAAGAATGCTAATGTTTAGCTAGGCGCAGTGGTGCACACCTGTAATCCCAGCACTCAGAGAGGCAGAGGCAGGCGGATCTCTGTGAGTTCCAGGCCAGCCTGGTCTACAAGGCCAGTGCAGAACAGCCAAGGCTACACAGAGAAACCATGTTTCAAAAATAAAACAAAACAAATACCAAAGAATTCTGATGTTTATATTTATTTGGGAAAGACGGTGTATTGGGAACATGTGTGACACAGGAAGTGTGGGGGCTGAATGAGAAATGTCCCCCAAAGGTTCATGTATTTGAACACTTTGGTTCCTCCTGGGTGGCACTGTCTGGAAGGTTATGGAATTATGGAACCTTTAAGAGAAGGAGCCTTCCTGGAGGAAGCGGGTCAGCGTGGGGAACTAAAGGCTTATAGCCTGGCCCCTCCTCCCCCTCACTGGCTGTCACTGCTCTCACTTGCTCTCCGTGGTCTCTTCCTCTCTTCTTCTCTCCTCTCTAGCTCTCATTCCCTCTCTCTCCCTCCCACTCTCTCTGCTCTCCTTGCTTCCTGTGTGTGAATGCAATGCACCCCACTGCTGACATGCCTTCCCTGCCCTCGTGGGCTCTTTCATCCCTGGAACTGGAAGCCAAAATAAACCCTTTCTCTCCAAGTTGTTTTGTTTCCAAGCATTCTACCATAGCAACAGAAATTTGGTAAGTATAGTAAGTGATTAAAGAAATTGAGATACGGGCAAAGTTTAAGGATAAAAATGAAGGTTTTTAAAACAAGTAACAGTTTTTGATCGTAATGGCCAATGACAAGAATGGTGCCCGTCCAAGGTTGATGGAATCTCTGGGTGTATGTCCTGGCAGAAGAGCCTCCGGACCAAGAGCCCATGGTCCTGGCGGTCTTCAAAGCTGTAACTGCATCACAGGAAAGAACCCTTCCTTTGGACCCTCAGTTTTACCCGTTTTTGTTGTCACCGTCTGCTTTGACACAGATACAGGATCTTCGTCTATCGGGAGGGCAGTTGCATGTGCTTTTTCTCGTCAGCCCCACACGAGGAATCCGCAAAGCAGTGCACTTACCAAGCACATTGATGGTGACATCCGGCATGTGGACATCTTTGTCACTGTGACAGAGCACCTGAGGAAAGCACCCTAAGGAGAGAAGGGGCTCTGTGGCAGCAGGAGCACCATGGAGCAGAGACTGGTTCTCTCTCTCTCTCTCTCTCTCTCTCTCTCTCTCTCTCTCTCTCTCTCTCTCTCTCTCTCTCTCTCTCTCTCTCTTGTCCATTCCAGCACAGCCCAGCGCAGCCCACAGTGCTGCCCACACTAGGGAAGTCCTCTCAACTCAGTTAGGCAAATGTGGAGACGCTCACGGACATGCCCAAAGGTTGTGTCTCCTAGGTGATGCTAGCTAGACTTGTCATGCTAACAGCAACTATAGCAGATTAACTGTGAGATCCCACTATGGGTTTCTTTGACATTACTCAAAGCTCCAGTTGGCAGAAGCCAGAGGGCTCTTCATACATAATATAATTCCAAAGCTCTAACCTGACAGTTAGAAGGAAGGTAGACACCCATGGTGCTGACACTCATTCCTTCGGGCCGGAATGGGATTGTGAAGTCTCTGCTAACCCCAAACTCCCCGCTGTCTGCAGACCAGGTGTTGATGTGGACACCGACCCTCAGCCTTCTCACCCGGGGCTGCAGCCCCCCAGCTCCCCTCAGCTGAAGCAGATCTGTGCCCCTGCACTTGGGGTCTCCCAGCTTCCCTTAGCTGGAAGTAGAGTCATGTCCCCACAGTCTCTGGAGGCCAGATTTTCTCATTCAGGGGAATCTTTCCTGAGCCTTCTCACAGGTCAAGCACCCTTGAGCACCCAGGCTCACACCCATCGGCCACTCCTACTTCACACCTACACCTGTCGTAGCACCTGGCCCGTCATTAGTGACTCAAGCTAGTAGTGGACAGTGCGGGGCCAAGAACCAGAAGGTAAATCACACTCTTCATGTGCACAACAGAAAAAGGTCAACGTGACCACTGGGGAGCAAAGGCAAAATCCCACCAACCAGCCAACTCCTGGGAAGTAGCAGTATGGCCAACCTGGGCCATGTCAGACTCCGGCTGAGAAAGCAGGAAGACCAATCCAACCCTGGAGGGAACAAAGACGTGCTCCTCCAGATTGCTGCTAGTTCCTGCTTCTCAGACTCAGGAAGCATGCTCCCGGAGCCAGACCTCTGGGCACGTTCTCAAGAAAACTGCTACCCACATCTATTAAAAGCTCCCTAGAGAGTGTGGTCAGTACTTAGGATTCCACTTCATATATTATGTTCTCATGTTTCCCAACTTGAAATACCACAGCGAACACATCAGCATTACAGAACAGCCTTCGGTATTCGACAATGTCAGATTTCATCTGCTATTTCCCTGGCACCTGCACAAATTGGGAGCCAGGAGGAAAAGGCGCTTAGCGAGTGCTTGTGCCTTCAGCAGCCCCTGACTGCCGAAGCACCCTCAAATGCTCGTGAGGTACTTATTACTCAGCACCTTGCTCATGGAAAGTCTTAGGGTAGGCCACTTCCAGACTTCTGTCATGTCAAAATTCATAACTATTCAAGGTCACAGGGTCATGCTGTTTATACAGCAAGTGCCAAGCAGTACCTGCTACCGCCTGTCACTCCACAGAGCCCCCAAAAAGGAGCTACCTCCCCCTGGAACTTGACTGCTCTGGTGTTGCAGCTCCCTCTTCGCATCACGTTGAGGCCTGTAAGCAGGGCAATGAGCCACATGCAAGGACTGAGAGTCTTCCGCTCTGCCATCAGGTGAGCTGGTGTGACAGCTGCTGCCTCCAGCAGCTGGAGAGAGAGTGAGCAGGTGAGAGTGTGCTTCCCAGCTTCCTTAGTTTAGGAAGGAGAAGGCAGTTCCCGTCAGAGAGCGTGCTGCTGGTTGTGCGGGTTGAGGAAACTCATGGATGGACATGCAGGAGGTAAGGAAGTGTGGGAAGTAAGATCCGGGGACTCATAGACCCTGCAACTGGCCCTTTTTAGAGACAAAATCTGATGGTTCATTTTCAAAGGTGCCTGAGTCAGCTTAGATCCAACTACAAATGAAGAGAAAGTAAATTTCTAACCCTCTGCTGATGGCTGAGTATACCTATAACCCCACCCATCCAAGCCCTAAACTCCCCTACACTCACACCCATCCAAACCATAAACTCCCCTACACTCACACCCATCCAAGCCCTAAACTCCCCTACACTCACACCCATCCAAACTCTAAACTCCCCTACACTCACACACACACACAATCAGAAATTTAAAGTAGAAAATTACCAGCAGCCAAGCTTGTGCTCAAGGTCATGGATCTGGTAAACTTTAAAACAAACAAGAGACAAACTGCAGAGACGAGCCCACATGTGCACGGGAGAGGTGAGCCCGAGAGAACGTGTGAGAGTTCCCCCCCTGATTATTAAAAAGAGAAGGAAGTCCATGTGCTGGCTTTATAAACTGTTCTCTTCGATCAGCGTGCCGGACACTCTTAGGCCGAAACCCAACTTTGCAAGTTCATGAAGCAAACGGCCTTGAGTTCAGGACTCTAGGTCTGCTGAGCTCTTAGTATGAAATGATGATGCTCTTATTGTGCAGTGACACCAGGACATTGTTCTCAATGTCTGTGCTGCTTCAAGGATGCCTCTGAGCTGGCATCCTGGTCTTCCTAACTCCCCAGCTGTGGCTGATAGAAGGCTGCTCCGTGAAGCACCCCTGGGCCAGAGTGTTTCCTGGACAATGGACCCTCGGGAAGAGGGATGTTGTCAGACACCGGATGGGCGGGAGCGGCAGCTGTGTGTGCTCCTCCCACCACCGCCTTTCTTACCGATAGTTCATCCTTGGTGGCTGTACCACAACACCACAGCCTGGGACTCAAAGGCAAAGTACTTACTATTCAGTTTTACATGCTCAAAGTGGGCTGGGTCCCAGCAGGGGCTCTAGCAGCTGCAGACTGCATGGGGTAGAGAGAACACACTGAGGCACTAATCCCATCCAGGGAGCCTCCATCCCCGTGACCTAATCCCCCTCAAAGCTTTGAATGCCACCCGTTTGGGAAAATGATTTCAATATATGAATTGTGTAGTGGCATTAGCGATAAGTGTGTAACAACAAAGTGGCTGAACAAAATCACATAAGGAAAGAGGAAAAGTTATAAGTCTGAAAATAATGGTATTAACTTAAATTTTTCTAGGCTTTGAAACCATCACCTTTGAAACAGAATGGTGCCCAAAAGCTCCTGCTAGAAATGCCCAGTACACTGCTCTCTTCCTGCCTCCGTTCTAAAACACGATCCCTAAGTCACGGCTGTGTCTTTTACAGAGCATGAGTGAGCACTGCCACTGGTCAAGGCAGAAGCACAAGCATATCAGGAACCTGGCCTGTGGGCTGCAGAGATGGCCCCGTAGCTAAGAGTCCCTGCAGCTCTTGCAAAGCATTGGGGTTCACGTCCCAGCACCATGTCCGGTAGCTCGTAACCGCCTGTACCTCCAGTTCCAGAGGATGAGATGCCTGCTTTTGACCTTGTTGGCACCCATACACATCACACACACACTAAAAATTAAATCTGAAAAGAAACAGCCTGAGCGAGGGTTGAGGACATAGCTCTGTTGGTGATGTGCTTGGTGTCCATGCACAAAGCCCTGGTTTCCACCCCAAACATCACACACGCTGGTGGGGGCCCCAGAGTCTACAGTCCCAGCACTTGACAGGTAGCGGCAGAAGGGCCAGGCCATCGTCAGCCACGCTGGGCAACGTGACAGAGGACGGTGGCAAACAGATGCAGACATGAGCTGAAGTTGGCATATCTCTGCCCTTAAAATAACCTGTTCTGCACTGCCCCCTTTGCCTCAGAGGCTGCTCTGCCCATCTCTGCCCCATGGTGGCACTTGGTGGTGAATTGAGAAAGACTGTGCCCTCTGCTGGAGCCCTTCTCATCCCTAAGCTCAGGGGGTTCTAGGAGGCTTCTTACCCAATCAAAGAGTATGAGAAGGGACTCCTCCAGTCATGGGAGGAGGGCAGGACAGAGAGGCTTTAGTGGACATGCAGTTTCCGTTGAGGGGAAGGGAGAGTTTAGGAAATCCACTGTGGTGAAGGTTACTCAGCATTGTCGGCATTCTGAAATTATATACCTTCAAAGAATTTGACGGCTAAATTTTATGCTGTGTATATTTTACTGCAATAAAAACTGCTACTTAGTGAGCCCCGCTGCTAACATTCCTGTCACTTAGCTAAGAGGGCACCTGCCAAGGGCCGGCCTTGCACAGCTGTGGACTTCCTTCACCTGGCAACGAGGGGGCACACAGCACCACTGAAGGCACGTCACCGCCGCTGTCGTCGCTACCTGCTACCATGACCCTTACGCCCTTGTCTTTGCTGCCGTTGTTACCTGTCAGAGCAGGAACTCAAGGCAGGAACTGAAGCAGAGACCGGGGAAGAGCACTGGGCTTGCTCCCCATGGCTGCCCAGCCTGCTTTCCTGTGGCACCCACCGTGGGCCGGGCCCTCCTGCAACCCTCAATCAAGAAAATGCCTCACCCTCAGGCCCACAGGTCAGTCTGACAGAGGCAGTTTCACAATTGAGTTTCCATCTTCCCAGACGACTCTAGCTTGTGTCAATATGAAACAAATGCGCCAAGACGTCCCTCCTACCGTTGTTGTTAATACCCCATTACTATTGCCCTGTTATTACTATTACTATTGTGTTAGTGCTGTTACTGCTTTTGTTATTATCGTCAGTATTATTATTGCTGTCACTATTATTACCCCTGTGGATTTTTTGATTATATAGTCCAAGGGGGAATATTAGTTGATACAAAGCTTATCACTGCAACCTAAAACTCATCCTCAGAGTCTAGAAGCATGGCTTGGAAGTGTTGGTTTTACTGAATAGTTATGAAAAGGTAGAGATGGATATTATATATTACGTTGCATTGTATTATATTTTATATTATATATTACGTATCTTATGGACTTCTGAAATTTTCCTAAAAACATTTTTTTCTCCGAGATGCTTTTCTTGGTAGAAATTGCTCAATCCCCATTCTTCCTCTCCCTGCCTCTTCAAACCTCCTAAACTCAATCAATTACTTTCTGCCCTAAGTTTTGCCATTCTGTATCCAATAGCCCAGTGGTCTACTGAAGACCACAGCCCACCAGGTGTGCTGTTGGTGTTGGTGTTAATGTTAACTGCCATTTTAACAAGGTCTAGGTGGACCTAAGACACAGGTGTCCCCGAACACCTGCAAGGAATTACCTAGGTCCTGTTGATCCCTGGGCATGCTTGTGAGATTACCATCTTTTAGATTGATCAAGATGGGAAGACCCTCCCACTGTGGATGGAACTGTTCTGTGGGTTGGGACCCTGAACTACAGAAGCAGGTGAAAGGGGGCTGAGCACAAGCATGCACCGCTGCTCCCTGAGTGTGCGTGTGATGTGGGCTGCTGCCTCGACTTCCTCCTGCCTTGACAGCCCTGCCATGAGGGACCATGAACAGTGAGCCAGAATAGACCCTTCTCCCTAAGTTCCTGTTGTTGGGACGAGTTATCACAGCAAGAAGAAAAGAAGCCATCCCACAAAGCAGAAAGACGCACATGGTATATACTCACTTATAAGTGGATATTAGACATAAAATAGAATTAAACATACTAAAACCTGTACACATAAAGAAGCTAAGCAAGAAGGAGGACCCTGGGTAAGATGATCAATCCTCACTCAGAAAGGCAAATGGGATGGACATCGGAAGAGAGAGAAAACAGGGAACAGGACAGGAGCCTACCACAGAGGACCTCTGAAAGACTCTACCCAGTAGTGTATCAAAGCAGATGCTGAGATGCATAGCTAAACCTTTGGCAGAGTGCAGGGAATCTTATGAAAAAACGGGGTGATAGAAAGACCTGGAGGGAACAGGAGCTCCACAAGAAGAGCAACAGAACCAAAAAATCTGGGCACAGGGGTCTTTTCTGAGACTGATACTCCAACCAAATACCATGCATGGAGATAACCTAGAACCCCTGCCCAGATGTAGCCCATGGCAGCTCAGTGTCCAAGTGGGTTCCCTAGTAAGGGGAACAGGAACTGTCTCTGACATGAACTCAGTGGCTGACTCTTTGATCACCTCCTCCTGAGGGAGCGAGCAGCCTTACCAGGCCAAAGAGGAAGACAGGGCAGCCAGTACTGATGAGACCTGATAGGTAGGGCCAGGGGGAAGGGGAAGAGGACCTCCCCTATCAGTGGACTGGGAGAGGGGCATGGGAGGAGATGATGGAGGGCAGGTGGGATTGGGAGGGAATAAGAGAGGGAGCTACATCTGGGATACAAAGCAAATAAATTATAATAAATTTTAAAAAAGAAAAAAAAGCCAAGACAGTGTATATGTCCCCACAGGCTTCCCTGAAGGGTTTATACGGCAGAGCACCCCAGAGTCGTGTCCTGACTGTGAGGAGAGTGTGCTGTGACTTTCAGGAGCACCTCCCTCACATCTCACAATGTGCTCAGTGTTTCCATACAGAGGGGCTTCCCCCAGGTGATCTTGCTGGGCTGTGCGCTACTGTGTTCTGAGCAAACGGGAGGAAGCTGCGCTGGCTAAACTGCAGCGTTCTGTAGCACAGGTGTAGTGAGTTTCCCACTCATGATACAGCCCCACGTGATGTGCTTGTCAGGACAGCCCAGGTATTCACTGAGGAGCAGCTTACGCACTCTGAGTGGCCGTCCCTCCTTCCTTCTACCTCACGAGTGCCCGGACTGGTGCATTTTTTTGTGTCCCTGTCACACATCCTAGCACCTGGGACCTGGGGCACGTTGAATGACTGAAAATGTATAAGGCTGGCTCCATGCCTCACCGCCCTCTGACCGCCTCCCTCCAAAGTCAATGGCACCCCACAGCTCTCAGCCAGCCGAAGAGTGTGGCCGCACCGTGGCCAGAACCACACAGTCAGGGGCTTCTCCATTTGCCGTGCACACAGTAGGCAGCATGCCACCGCCCCGCAGCTTCCTTCTGGTCAGGGTGCAGGACAGGATGGACCAACTTCGAGGCAAATGCATTTCGAGGTTTCATGTTTCTACATCCCTACTCTATGCTTTCCTTGGCTTTAACCCAAACCTCTTGGGCAATTATTTTTGGCTCGTTCAGAAACGGCTTTGAGCCAAGGTTTGGTGTCCTGAATCCTTAATTTAGGGCTTGTCTGCGTGGCATGTTTATGGCATCCCTGGCTGCTGTTTCTTGGTAGCAAGACTTTTTGTCTCTAACCCAGTTTCCTGCTCATGTTCTGGCCATGCTGCTGGCCCAGCACGGCACAGGAGAGAGGTGAGATCTTTGGTGAAGAGAAGTTTTTCAGATCGAGGAAACACTGCCTAGAATGTCCACAGTGGTTTATCTGTGCAGATTAGTAAACGACAAAATCTTAACGCTGTAGTCAGTGGTGGGGCCAAGGAAGCCAGCATGCATCAGCTCTCTGTCTCCGGTGGCCACAGATAGGTCACACAGGTGGGCCTGCAGATGCACTGCCCTCCGTGTCTGGGCCCTAGTGCGCTTTGGTGTTGTTGCTTGTTTTAATCTCTTAGACTTTTTTTTCTCCTTCTGTTAATAAGAACACCTAGGCACAAGGGGCTGAGGAGATGGCTCAGAGTAAAAGTGGTTTGCTGAGCAAGCACAGAGTTCCAACGCCAAGTAACCAAGTGAAACAGACAGGTGTGGTTTTCTTTGCCTCTCTTCATGTTAACACTCAAGGGCACACTAACACTTGATCCAGATTGCTTCCTCAGATAGACCCTGTCCTAGCTGCTGGATCCAATCACTTGCACATGGGAGCTTCTCTGTTCACACAATGTGTGAAATCAGTGCAAGTGTGAGCCATGTCAGTACAATGTAGCACCTATTCTGGCACGTGTAGAAATCTCCTGGAGTCCCCTGTGCTCAGCATTCCTGGATTGTTTCACACCTTAATTTCTCAGCTTACATCACACCCTAACAGGAGGTATCTATTCAGGTTCTGCAGTTTCATGTCGCCTAAGACAAGGGCGCACTTCTGATCCTATTCACATAGGCCTCCTAGTCCCAGGATCCCGGACAGGCAGCCCTCCCTGACTGGTGAACGCCAAACCGCAGCTCCATGTTAGCTCAGTGTGTTTGTGGAGGACAGAGAACATCCACAGGTAGATACATGGCCCTTCCTCTCCCTGAACGTTGAGCCAGAGTCCTGAGTTTGCAGAGTAGCTATTTCCCATCCTTGCTTCTCATCTGTGACTTTGAGTCTCTTTGCTCTTCCAGCAGAGAATTCTCAGCAGGGTCTTAGTTTCTCCATGTTTGTGAGTCTTGATAGAGACTCTTCATGTGCTAGAAAGGGGCTGGCAAGTGAAAACTTGTCTCCCAGCCAGCTCCGTTCACCATGACATGTTGACTAAAGTCTATAGAGTGGACAGCTCTGTTCACCATGACATGTTGACCCAAGTCTATGGAGTGGC
>CM053764.1:41608585-41621679 GCA_028658305.1 Pachyuromys duprasi
CAAGTAGCTCTCCGTGGGTGGCCAACTAATTATGGAGGGTGTCCAGTTACAGCCCATCCCAGGTGCCTTTCATAATTGGGGGGGAGGGGGACAGTGTCCTGATTAAGAAGCTCCTCAAACACCCTCTGCAGAAAGGAGGGGGGAAGGGCCACCACTGTGGGCAGTGCAAGCAGGGAGCGGAAAACAGAAAGAGAAGAGGCAAAGGAGGATGGCAGAACATGTCTGCTGGGCTCCTGAGCTGATCAGCTGTCACGTTCCCGCCTTGAGGGGCCAGTGCATGCTCCCCAAAGAAGAGCGGTTATTAGACATGCTACAGTTCACCTGGAGTGTACAGGCAGTGGACAAAAGCTACACAGAGGCGTTCTGGATGCCTGTATGCGAGGGGGCTTTGATGCTGGCACCTGGAGAGCGTTTCAGCATCACTGTGCCCTGGTTGCCTCGGTGTTATCATGTGGGATATCTAGGTGGGTCCATATCTGGATGGCTAGGTGGATGTGTCACTGCTCTTATGAGCAATGCTTAGTAGTTTGTGCTGTTTCTTCTTCAGACTGGCTCTCTGTAAAAGTTAGCACAAGAACCCAGATATTACACTCCTGACGATCAGGCTCCAGTGACAGTCTTGGGCTGGCAAGATGGCTGCTTGGATAAAGGCACTTGCCGATAAGCCTAATGATCTAAAGTTGATCCCCGGAACCCACGTGATGGAAAGAGAGAGCCAACTCCCTCATGTTGTCCTCTGGCCTCCACACACCCACTGTGACACGTGTGTGCATGTTGTGGGTGTGAGTGTAAATAAATTAATTAACGTAGTTTTAATGATCAAAAGCAGCATTGGTGACAATGGCATCCTTACACCCTAAGGCACGACGCAGAAAGGATTTGCTAACTATTTCTGCTTCTGGTTCTGCTCAGAGATAACAGCGGCTTCACTGCTCTGAGGCGAAAGCTGCCTAGTTCTGGGCTTAGAAATGCCATCATGGCTGCCCATCCTAGGACAGCACCCACATCCCCTCTTCCACCCCAACAGTCCTGCCCTGATCCTGCAACTGGACTCCATCCTGGAGGCCCCTCATCCCAGCGCCCGTGACCTGGGAGTGCACCCCTCCTTCAAGAAGGACGTTCAAGGTGCTTGGGGACTGACACAAGGCGGCCAGCAGTGCTAACTGAGGTCCTCACAGGCCCCGCTGTGCGCTCCAGGTGGGCTCCTCCATGACAGATGAAGTTGAGAGTTCTCCTGCCATCCACCTAAGAGCTCTCCTTCCCAACCAGCTGCCCTGCCTGTGCTGAAGGCATGTGCCAGCGTGGCGCAGGTTCCAGAGACGGGAGCAGCGCACACAGATCTGACGCTGGCACCTGTGAGGAGAAGAGGAAAACACACAAGTTCATCCTCTGCTGTGTAACTACAGGTTCCATCAGACGAGGGGTGTGCATGTGTGCGCCTGTGTGTGCATGTATGTATGTGTGTGTGCGCACACACACACAGTGGCTTCAACTGTTCTACAGCCTCATCCACAGCCCTGACAGAGGTGAAGAGGTCGCATCCAGGCTCTGATATTTGAACAGCATCCCCCCAGGCCACAAGATGGCTCGAGCAGTAACTGATCACCATGCAAGCACGAGGGCCTCCGTTCAAGGCTCCAGAGCCCTCGTTTAAAAGGCGTCCCAGGTAGCAACACCTCTGATACCTGGGAATGGAGGCCACTTCCTCCTGCTTGCTGCCCCAGTGGTCACTCTGGTTTGGATCTGCTCTCTAGAATGGTCACTCAGGAGTGTGACACACGGCCCACAGCTAAGATATTCTGGGACTCTTGTCTCCCTGTGAACATGATTGATCCTGAAGCCACTTTTCCCTGTGGCAGTGCCCAGGCTGCTCATCTAGAGAGCAGCCCATGGCTGGGCACCAAAGTCAACAAACAGGCGGCTCTTCCGGGGTGCAGCTCTTCCAGGGAAGAGGCTGCAATGACTGGCAAAGCACAGACACAGCCATAGGGGCCACAGGAGAGCACATCAGGGAAACAGGCAACCGGAGAAGAAATCTGTTTCTCTGCCAGCTGCCACCGCTCCTTCTAGACAGCTCTGCGGCAGAGCCTGTCGCTATCTAGGGATCTTGGTCAGGTTAATCTTCACCAGTTAAAGAGCCGCAGACAGGAGCCTTCTTGGGCACAGGGTGGCAGCGGGTAGCAGTTATTAAATATGAACACACATGCACAGCGGGACACATGGGGAGGAAGACGCCCCACAGGGCAGAGGGGGTGCCTGGAAACCAAAGCTGCTTTTCCTGATGGCTCAGGGGCTTGAAGTGGCTTTGGTGGCCCGGGATGGGACCTGCTCCCATAATTTTGGATTGTTCAGCTTAACAAAGAAAGGAAAACATGTTTAGAGCCATCCTGAATGCACCTGAGCAGCTTGAAGCCCTTGCTGTCGAGAAAAGAAGCCCACCAGGTCAGCTGGGCACGTTCTTAGCCATCCTTACCCGTCCGAGGGCCCTTCCCTGTCTGTCTGACTGTCAGGGATCTGTCCAGGCAGTGTGCAAACACAAGCAGAGGTTATCAAGGAAGAGCAGAGTGACCCAGTAAGACTCATGATTACTGAAGAGTTCACAACAATGTGCATGCTGGAAAGAAGTCAAATTATATTCTGTAGGAGAAGAGTCTGTAGCATGCAAAGCTTCTTTCCAGCCAGAATCCCTAAATAATGAGCCCTGTACCCAGAAAAACTTCTGAGTGCAGGCAGTGTTTAAATCAGGCTGCCCATGGCTAAAGGCTCTAGGGTTAATGTCCACCAACTTCAACATGAGGCCTGACCTATGTGTGTGTGTATGTACATGGATGTGTGGGAGTGTGTTCATGTGTGTGTATGTGTGTTCATGTGTGGGTGTATTCTCTGTGTGTTCCTGTGTGTGTGTTTGTGTGTGCATGTTCCTGTGTGCATGTGAGCACACGTGTGGGCGGCTTCCTCAGTCACTCTCTGCTGGTGTTCTCAGAAGGCTCACTCACTGAACCGTGAGCTTGGCTACACTGTGCACAGCCGGCCCCAGCACACCTGCCTTTGCCTCCCAGCGCTGGGACCACAGCTGTGTGCTGCCGAGGCCAGGCCCTGTCCACCGTGCTCACGCTCACAGCTGAAACGCCGACACTCAGAACCTCACCCAGCACAGGGAGAGCTGTCAGCCTCCAAGACAAAATGACAGTGGTCACTCGGTGGGAAAATCGGGCCTGGGGATGTTAACTGCATGTTTATGGAATGTGATCACCCTCCTCTCTATTTGCAGATCTCGATGGTTAGAAACCCTGCCACATTCCATAACTGTGAGTGAGCAGCCCTGAGCCAGGCACCACGCTGGACACTAGAGACAGAGACAATACAGACGAGCCACCGACTGCGGGATCTCAGAGCAAGGACAGGCCACGTCTGGGCTCATTGTCACAGGTGGGCACACCTGACTCGCAGGGATGCTCCGGTCTGTGCTGGGTTTTTATCCAGCAGTAACCGGCACGGCCTGCCAGGCCTCAGCCCTCGAGGCTAGCTGTGCCCCGGGTCCTCTTGTCAGCACCGCATGCTCAAGACTCCTCGTCAGCAGCACACCTTCCATGCTGAGAAGCAGGCTGAGGTGGCACAGCCAGGATGGGAGGTGGCTCCCCGGGGCCACTGACACATGTCACCAGTCAGCACTTCCCCTTCCAACAGAAATGTGAGCCTTTCCCAGAGACCCTGGCGTTCTGCAAGGGCCTGTGCTGCTCTGCCCTCCCTGGGGCCTCGTCTTGGCTACCCTAGTCACACAGATTCTTTCCCCCTTTGGAAAGCTTGCAAGGGAGAGGACACATTCCCACACTCAGAGGGGACCAGAGCTGCATTTCCAAGCCAGTGCAGGCATTAGCAGCTGAAAGGGGGTTTTCATCTCAAAAGACTTTATTTGGTGTGAAAGACAAATACATTATTCATCCCTTCTTTAAAGGAAAGAATGCCTGTTTGTAAAGCAAGCCAGTTGTAAGTACCTTTCTATTCACGGTCTTGATGCACGTTTAAAAAGTCTTTCCTTTCCACCTTCCTCCCAGCCCCTGTCAAGGCTTGCAGTGATTTGTAATCTGTGAGTCTATGTTTTAATATCTGCAGCTGTGAGGCTGAAAACACCCTCAGGTTCACGTTGGGAGCATTTACTTCACAGGAGAACAAAATTCCTCAGAACACTGTGACTTCAGGTTAAAGGGGGAAGGAATCATGGTGAAACTTTCCATCTGAGTCCATGAAGCCTCATGACCTGGGGCTTAGGTGACAACAGTAACTGACACAGGTCTCAACTCCTGTCACTTTGAGCCTCTGGGTCAGACTCAGAGGTAGTTGGCAGGGCAGAGGGCCTCTTTGCCTTTCTCTCGGGTGACAGTAACAGTCTTTACTTTCCCTGACTGGGGATTTGCTGACAGGAGAGGAGGAGGAAGCCTCAGTCTTCACAGAAGGGCTCTCTTCAGCCCTGCAGCCTTCTCACTGAGCCAGCAAACCCCTGCACTCCACACAGCTCGCCCTGGTGTGTCAGGAGGTGAACCCGCCCAGCCTGCACCGGTGTGCACTCTTTCAGACTAAGGCGTGTGGCCCTGATGCCTGCGTCCTAATCCCATAAGTGCAGACTTATACGGAAAAAAGTGCAGACTTATACGGAAAAAGGCGCCTTACAGATGTGACTGTGAATTCTTTTTTTACGTGTTCTATAAATATTTATTGTCCATAATAAGCGGGCCTGGTCTACAGCTGGATATCCATCCACGACCAAAGCAAACATGAATTCCTGCATGGATGAGACTCCTTTCTGAGTGGGAAAAGAGACAATACAAATACCAATAAAGGCTAGGGAAAAATAAGTCAGAGAAGGGGGTAGAGAGTTAGGGGAGAGCCAAGGACTGAAGCACTCAGAGCTGCACAGCCACACTGTACCCCAACACACCAAAGGAGACAGTCGCACACGAGGAAGAAGAAGGTGCAAGGTGACCCAAGGAGGGACACCACCAGCAGAGGGCTTGAGGAGGGAGCATGTCTGACAGACTTAGGAAACAGCAAGGAGGTGACAGTGTGACCAAAGCCAGCCTGGGAAGAGGAAAAGCAGAAGGAAAAAGGCAGACAGGCTCGAAGGCCTTTGGGTCATGGAAGACATCTTTGTCCGTTTAGTCCTGTGGGCTGAGAAGCCAATGGAGGTCATTTCTTTCTTCAAAATTTTTTATTATTATTATTTATTACAATTCATTCACTTTGTATCCCAGCTGTAGCCCCCTCCCTCATTTCCTCCAAACCCCACCCTCCCTCCTTTATCTCTTCCCATGCCCCTCCCCAGTCCACTGATAGGGGAGGTTCTCCTCCCCTTCCCTCTGATCCTATCAGGTCTCATCAGGACTGGCTGCATTGTCTTCCTCTGTGACCTGGTAAGGCTGCTCCCCACTCAGGGGAGGTGATCAAAGAGCCAGCCACTGAGTTCATGACAGAGACAGCCCCTGTTCCCATTACCAGGGAACCCACTTGGAGACTGAGTTTATGGGCTACATCTGAGCAGGGGTTTGGAGGTCATTTCTTAAATATATATTATTCATTCTCTGAGCCTTCGTTCAGGGAGACAATGTGTTTTGATCAAATCAACCCCACGCTCTCCTTTCAGATCCAACCTCATGTTCTCTTTTTATAACCCACTGAGTGCAATCAGGGCAGTGCGTATGTACACAGGCGACAAAGGATGCCACTTCCCTGAAGAAAACAGACTCTCGACCCCAGCAGTCTTCAGTTGCCAAAGCTTCTCACGAGGGCTGGAGTTTCGTGAGCCCGCCACTCATCTGTGCTAGAGTGTCGACTGGCTTGATCTTCCACGGGTTTGCACAAGCAGAACCACTGTGAGTTCATGAGTGCAGTGACCCTCTTATGGCCATTCTGGCCAACCTCAGGCTCTTGGTCTTTCTAATTCCCTCTTCCTCAGTGTTCTCTGAGCTGTGTGAGAAGGGAATGATGTAGGTGTTCCCATCTAGGGCCTAGACCTTCACAGTTGTTTGTTCTCTGAACTCTGACAGGCCAGTGCTCTGCACTGATCAATGTCGGCTGCAAAACCAAACTTCCCTGTAAGAAGTAAAAGCTGTGCTGGTCTCGGTATAGACCTAAGTATTTGAGGGCAGTTAGCTATCACGTCAGCTTGAAGTGACAAGACCACCATCTTAAAACACTCACAGCTTCCAGAAGCTGGAAAGGCAGGGAAAAGGTTGACCTTGCTACCTCAAAAAGAAGCCAGCCCTGTGACCCCATGACCCTGGCCCAGGGACGCCGACTCTGGACCTCTGACCTCCAGAACAGTAGGAGTCACTTATGTTGCTTTAAGCTCCTACATGTGCGGCCGCCGTTACGGCAGCTGGGGAGGCCAAGACAGAGCTTGCATATTGGTTACTGCTCTGTTGCTGAGACCACCTGTCTGATAGGAGAAGCTCAAGGAAGCCCCAGTTACTTGGCTCACAGTTGGAGGGCCCAGTCCGTGGGGTAGGGGTGACCTGCTGGTGGCGGCAGCTGCGCCGCTTCATCCTCACGCCCTGCAGAACAGGAAGCAGAGGCGGCACGCTGGCGCACTGTTAGAGTTTGGTTTTGCTTTGTTCAGTCTGTAACTGTGCCCAGATCTTTCCTTCTGGGAATAAGGAAGTATGGAGCTTATTTTTGAATTTACAGGTGCCTACAGTTGAGAAACTTTTAAAGAAAACGTTGGGCCTTGAAAGAGAACTTGGACTTCTCAAATGTTGCACATTCTAAAGACTGTAGGACTTTTTAAATTATACAATGCTTTATATTGTAACGTTAATATTAATATAGTGTCTTGGGAACAAATAAGAAGGGAAGGTTTATGTTTGTGTGTCAGATTGACGTGGGGTCAATTGTGTTGGTTAGTCCTTGTCAATTTGACACAAGGTAGAGGCATCTGAGAAAAAGGGAACATCAACTGAGAAAATGCCTCCATTACATTGTCATGTAGGCAGGTACACGGAGGAATTTTCCTAATCAGCTATCGCTATGGAAAGGCCACCCCTCTGTGGCAGTGACATCTCCGTAGGTGCTCCTGAGCCCTATAAGAAAGCAGGCTGAGAAGACACGGGGAGCAAGCCAGTAAGCAGCACCCTCCATGGCCTCTGCTCAGCTCCTGCACCAGGTTCCTGCCCTGAGTTCCTGCCTCGGCTTCATTTACAAACAAACCTGTCTCTCCCCACGTTCATTCGGGTCAGCGGGTCAGCATTTGATCACAGCAATAGAAACGTAAAGTGCTATATTTGGCCCTAACAGAACTCATGGGCCCTTTGGCCCTTGAGATTGGGGACAGGGATCCTTTACATGGATTAGCCTGACTTGAGCTCCCACAACTGATTGAGAGGCCTCAGCTCAGAGTCTCCACCCATGACAGGAGTACCTGTGTGACTGGCAAGACAGACCATCTCTCACGACGGAGCGCCATACTACCACGGGTGTGCACTTACCCGCTCTGCCACTGTCCGTTTATATTTTTAATTTTCCTTTCCCAACTAATTTCTTTGTTTAATCCTCAATAAATCTTCTTTTATTGATTCCCATTTATGTCTTGCAAGGAATTCAAAGGCTTAATGTCAATTTCAGTTTCAAAAGCTGGTAGCAATTGAGAAAAGAGCTTTCTTCAGATCAATACCCCCTCTCAGCTTGACACTGAGCAGTTAATAGTGACTTGGCATATGATTTCTCTACAAAGAAGCAGGAGTCAATAGGACTGCGGCACACAGATACGAAACCAGCCCATCTATCAGATTTCTATGCAGAAGCCTCCGTGCTTCAGGAGCACAAGCCGCCCTCCCGCTGTGTCCCGATACTGTGGGCCTCATTATTGCCCAAGAAGCACTTCAATGCCTCCCTCCGCCAGCTGTAGATCAACACCTCATTTTCCTCCCATCAACTTCCCTGCCATCTCAGCCATTGAGACACAATTCACAGTTGCTAACTGACTTGTTGGATCCCATCTTAGTTGAGCAAGGAAGGGTTAGATGCATCTGCTCCAAACATGAAACCCAGTGACTCTTCCAGGACTGCCCAGACCCTTCTGTTGGTGCGCCTCTCTCCTCACTTTAGAACCCTTCCTAGCTTTAGGGACCCCTTCAGCAGAGGAGGGCAGGGTCTTGTGACAAATAGCCTTTCACCTCCACAGCAGTGTGGCGATGAAGAGATTTCCCCAAAGGGTTAGAAGAGCAAACAGGGATTTTAGTGCAAACAGGGCGAGGTGTCATTCCAGGGTAGCATATAGAGCTTCCTCTGCAAGGTCAGGAGGCATCAGAAAGAGACTAAGTCCTTAACGGTGTCACTAATGTTCACCTGGAGCCAATCAGGTGTTTTGTACACCCTTCCTGCTGCTGGAGTTCCCTTTAGACTGTACACACCTGGGTGCCAGACTGACATAAGCAGTGTGAGTTCCCCCTACATGCCTGCAGCCTCTTCCTCTTTCCACCAATCATCAAGCTGGCACTGGCTGGTAGAACACAAACACACACACCACACACGCACACTCTCACTGTCACAGATGATCACACCCTCAAAAATACATAAACGTTGACACTAAAACATATTCATGCATGCACTGTCAAACACCACACCTACATTCATACATGCTGTCTTACACACACATACACCCACACTTACATGCACATACTCGCACTATGAAACACGTGGCCCCTATACACTAGTAATCAATTGAAAAAGAACAGTTACATCTCACTTCATATTTAAAATAAGGTAATTCCAGCACAAGACTTTTCTCAGGGAACGGCTACCATGGGGAGGGGGGTAGAGGGGGGCTAGATGAGGTAGGTGAGGTCTCAACAGCTATAACAGACAGCTGAGAGATGAAGAAGAGATGGTGGGCACATGGCCCACCAGTGGATGAAGGGGTAAGAGCCACTCTCTCCAAGGCTGCTGTACCACAGCCACCTCCTGGAGCGGGTGCCCAGACTTCTGCCTCCACCGTCCACCATCCCGCTGTCCTTCCAGCAGAGGGGAGATGGCTGCGCTGACAGCTTCATTAGGGATCCCAGACCTACATGTTCCGAGGAAAATCCACAGTAGGGTTTATACGGTCCCATCCGGACCCTGAGGAGCAGCAGAGGGAGCAGTGGCCTTCTGAGGCTCTTGCCAAAGACCTGAAAATCAGCACCCTCCAGACCTGGAGTCACCATCTGGTACTTCCTGTCCTCTCTGGTCCTCCCACCCCCATTTGGCCCTTGGTAGGGCGCTTACGGCCCAGGGGAGGTTTGAGAACCTGAAGACGGATCCAAGGACAACAGTAGAGCCAGGCCACAGATGTGCTCAAGCGCACGTCCAACAAGCTGCTCACACAGCTCAGGCTGCATGTGAGAGGATGTGTGGGCTCACACCTCTCCAGAGTACAGAAAGGATATAGGTCAGACCATGGCCGCAGCTGCTGTCACACAACATGCTGTCTCCAGGGTCCTCAGGCCGAAAACCCCAAATCAAGCAGCAAAGCCTCCAGTGATGGCCTGAGTGAACGACCTGCAGAAAGCCCATGCTCGGCTCTCTTCATGCAGGCACCTTCTGCCTGAGTCTTAACCACTGAGAACAAGGCTTCAGAAACCCTGAGTTTGTCAGCAATCTCTGTGTAAAGCAACCGCTAACCACAAGCTTGCTCCATCTCTGAGGAGGGAGAAGGGGACCTAAGTGACTGTTTACACTCAGCTTATGTTTAAGACACAGCCCTTCTAATCTCTGATTCGAATCTGCATTTACTTATTTGTTCTGAAGGATGTGGCATGTGAGAGTGGACCGGTTCGTGTGTAACATGGTCTGTGTATGGTGCACGTATGCCACAGTGTGTGTGTGGAAGGCATACCTCATGGGAGTCAGCTTTCTCCTTGCACGATACGGGTCCCGGGGACTGAACTCAGGTCTTAGGGACGGTGGCTAACACTTTTACCCATGGAATCTTCTTGCTGGCCCGAAGCCTCCCTCACCTGTGATACCCAGTTTTCCTGAGAGAGAGACAGAAAGAAAGAGAGAAGAGAGGAAAAACCCGCACAACGGGGATTTGAGAGCTGGCTCTGCTACCCGAGCACTGGCTGCTCGTGTGGAAGACCCAGGCTCAGTTGTGCTCACAACTGCCTGTGACTTCCGTCCTATGGGCCTCATGCTCCCCTCTGGCCTCTAGAGCGCCGCACACAGGTGGTTTACATGCGTACACCCAGGCACACACGTACCACACATAAACAGACGAGCCCTCTGTAAAAGGAAGAGAAAACGCCCTAACACAGTTTACAAGCACTGGCAGAAGGAAAATCACAGCACAGCTAGACATGTATGTGCCAGTTGGGCAAGCAGCACCTGCCACCGTCTGCCATTCCGAAAACGGGTGCCGGGCTCAAACCTTGCTTCACGTGTGCTGTGGGCACAGCGTGCCAGAGCAGCTTCTGCAGGCTCACGCACACAGGCCTCTCACAGGAGACAGGTAGGGCGCCCAAGCTGGGTACGCTGAGATGTAGGGGAGAGTTCCTGATTTTCCACACAGGATGGTGCTACACTGATGACCAGAGCAAAAATAACCTCGATTTTTATAGCCTAGGATTTTTTTTCCAAGGCCTTGGCCCATAATCTTATTAAATGGAACAGTTCAAAATAAGTTTCCCTGGGAAACTGAGAGCTGAGAGAGGCTGGAACATTACCTAGCACCCTCTCCAGATGCCATGCTTGGATGAGGACAGCCAGCTTCTCTCGGCTTGGTGAAGACTTAGCTAGCTGCTGCTCCACCTGGAGTCCAGGTCTGCAGGAGCGGCGGCCCCGCCTCTCAGTTCTGGTGGTGAGAAAGCTTGGAGAGGTTCTGGAACTTCTGTCTGGACACTACTGGCCAGTCAGTAGACTCTGTCCAGAAGCTGCCCATTCACTGGGCAAGCCGGGACCCCATCAGACCCCCGGGGTGTCCTCCCGGCGCCCTGAGCTCTGCTCTCCACAGAGCCCTGAACTCTCCCTCCAGGCACATCCTAAAAGCCCAGACCCTGGAGGAACCCTGTGAGCTTCCTCACTGTCCTCTGCTGTCTCCTGCCCTCCCCTCATAGCAAGCCAGCCCACAGCCTCCTCGTCCACGACTTCCTGCACAAGTCTTCCCTGGCTTCTCCCGGCTTCTCCCGGCTTCTCCCCATCATTCTCAGCAGGTCTTGCCATGCATCCTTACTGCTCACACAGAATTCACTCTGCATCATGCTCTTTGTTATCATCTACCCCCGGGGGTCCAGCCCTGCAGTGAGAAATTCTCCCCTCGGAGGAAGAAATAAAAAGCTGGTGGGTTTGCCCAGCCTGGGATGTGCTCTCTCTTAAATGACTTGGTGTTAACGTCCTGAAACAGTCCAAGTTCAGCACTCATAAAGTGTGTCACCATCGCTGCTATTAAGGAATTAAATTTGGCAAGTTGCCTTCAAGAGGCTGCATAAATCACATTATTGTAAAAAGAACATTGTGGTTGTCTCCGGGCTCCAAGCGGCTTAGGAAAGATGTTGCTTTTGTAATATGCTCCGTCTCCTGGGGTTCCTGAGGCACAAAGGTGAACTGAAGCACATTGCTCTTACAAGGCAGGGAAGAGTTCAACTTTATTAATAGCTTTGCCCCATTGCCCTTCTCCCGCAAGCCTTGGTGGCCTCAGCCTCTCTTGTCTTAAACATTTGTAACACTTCTCACTGAAGAACTGGGGAGGAGGATTGGTGCTTCTCCCCAAGATGGTCCCTCCCTGGTTAGACAACATCAGCTCCCGGCTGCTCAGCTCCTGCATGGAGATCTGGGGAGCTGTGGCTGGAGCATCCAGAGCCAGGTGTCCATCCAGCCTCCTGAGTCCCCTTCAGCTGTTACACCCTGGCTGGCCGTCAGTCTACATGGCCTTCCATATCCTGCTAAAGTGATGAAGCTTCACTTGCCACCAAGACCTGCCTGGCCTTTCCCACTATGCCCCTGGTTCTATGCTCCGTGCTACCCAGGGTGTGTACCTGTGTGTCTAAAGCCCCAGTGTCCCTGGGTTGGTTCTATGCTCTGAGCTCTGGCTCTGAGCTGCGGTCTGTACCCTAAGCACGATGCTGGAAGCTGGGAAAGCTGCCTGTTTGTGTGCTATCCTCATCTGTCTTCTGCAGTAGCAGAGCCACGGGATGCTGAGGATGAAGGTGGTTCAGAGATGCTGCTTGGACAGCATGGAGGAGTGCCAGAAACACAGGTGCTCTGGCTCAGGACCTAGAACCAAGATGCTTGTTCCCAATTGGTGCAGTTTTCCAAACTCTGGGGTTTTCTTCCTGGGAAGTTCTAAGTTTGGAGGAAAGCACTGGGCAGAATCACCACCTTTCACTGTGAGCTGGATGGTTTAGGGAACAAAGAAAGGACAAACACATCTACAGAAAAACTGGGATCAGGTGCACACAGGAAGAGACACATTATGACCAGCAGCAACCCAGCGACAGAGGTGGGTTTGCTATTTACATCCCAACAAGGAGGCAGGTCTGGCTAATCCAATAGCAGAGGCCTCAAACAAGGGCATTCTCAGGTGGCAGTCACGTGGGAGAGGGAAGCTGTGGTTGCTAGTTTTTGCACACAGTGATCAATTGTTTGCCTGAACCAGAGGAAGGCTTTAACAATCCCATGAGAATAAGTCCTTGACATCAGAGTCTTAGACAGGGCTGTGCTCCTGTAAACATTCACTTCCTTGCCTCCTCCATCTTTGAAAGAAGGATAGTTGTGGTGATCTAGGCCATGAGGTGGTTGTGTTGCACCTTTAAGAGCCTCATAAACTTGAACCATCTCAGAAATAGTATCTAGCCCCAGAAAGCTATAAGGTAGAGTGGGTAAGGACAGCTCTGTCTCTAGAGTTAGTGACTTCAAGCAAAGAGGCTCAAATGCTCATATCACTGGAGGCCTATGTGTGTCAGTAATCTCTCCTGCAAACCTGTGATTCAGAATGGCAGGGTTTCCATGACATACTCACATGCCTGGCCCACGCTCAGCCCTCAAACAATGTGAAACAATGTCCTAATATTCTCAGGAGCCTGTGATGCTGTGAGGAGATACCAAGAGCTTGGTAGAACACTGGTCTTAAA
>CM053764.1:41621779-41633077 GCA_028658305.1 Pachyuromys duprasi
AGTGATGATCTACATTCATTGCACAGCAGCAAGCGCTTTCTTATACAGCTTTGTTGGGAGGGGGGGGTGTTCATATCATTCATTTATTGTGTTTTTTAAATTAATTTTATTTCACTTTTTAAATTTATTTATTACAGTGTACTCACTTTGTATCCCAGCTGTAGGCCCCCCCATCCCCTCCCAATCCTGCCTTCCCTCTTCTCCTCCCATGCCCATTCCCCAGTCCACTGATAGGGGAGGTCCTCCTCCCCTTCCATTTGACCCTAGCTTATCAGATCTCATCAGGAGTGCCTGTAATGTCTTCCTCTGTGGCCTGGCAAGGCTATTCCCCCCATCAGGGAAGGGTGGTGATCAAAGAGCCAGTCACTGAGTTCATGTCAGAGACAGTCCCTGTTCCCCTTATTAGGGCTCCCACTTGGATACTGAGCTGCCATGGGTTACATCTGAGCAGGGATTCTAGGTTATCTCCATGCATGGTCCTTTGTTGGAGTACCAGTCTCATAAAAGACCCCTCGGCTCAGATTTTTGGTTCTTTTGCTCTCCTTGCGGGGCTCCTGTCTCCTCCGGGTCTTTCTATTGCCACCTTCTTTCCTAAGATTCCCTGTACTCTGCCCAAGATTTGGCTATGAGTTTCAGCATCTGCTTTAATACCCTGCTGGGTAGAGTCTTTCAGAATTCCTCTGTGATAGGCTCCTGTCCTGTTTCCTGTTTTCTCCTTCTTCCAATGTCCATCCTGTTTGCCTTTCTGAATGAGGATTGATCATCTTACCCAGGGTCCTCCTTCTTGCTTAGCTTATTTAGGTATACAGATTTTAGTAAGATTATCCTATGTTATATGTCTAATATCCACTTATAAGTGAGTATATACCATGTGTGTCTTTCTGCTTCTGGGATACCTCACTCAGGACGATCTTTTCTAATTCCCACCATTTGCCAGCAAATTTCATGATTTCTTTGTTTTTTGTTGCTAAGTAATATTCCATTATGTAAAGGTACCAAATTTCTGTATCCATTCCTCAACTGAGGGACATTTGGGTTGTTTTCAGCTTCTGGTTATTACAAATAAAGCTGCTACAAACATGGTTGCGGAAATGTCCTTGTTGTGTACTTGAGCATATTTTGGATATATGCCTAGAAGTGGTATTGCTGGATCTGGAGGAATCACTATTCCTAATTGTCTGAGAAAGCACCAGATTGGTTTCCAAAGTGGTTGTACAAGTTTACATTCCCACTAGCAATGGAGGAGGGTTCCCCTTTCTCCATATCTTCTCCAGTATGTGTTGTCACTTGAGTTTTTGATCTTGGCCATTCTGATGGGTATAAGGTAAAATCTCAGGGTCGTTTAGATTTGCATCTCCCTGATGGCTAAGGAGGTTGAGCATTTCTTTGTTTCTCTGCCATTCAATATTCCTCTATTGAGAATTCTCTGTTTAGCTCTGTACCCATTTTTAATTGTATTACTTGATTTGTTGCTGTTTAATTTCTTGAGTTCTTTATATATTCTGGATATTAGTCTTCTGTCAGATTTACCCCTCCTGTATACAAAAGACAAATGGGCTGAGAAAGAAATTACGGAAACAACACCCTTCACAATAACCACAAAGAACATAAAGTGCCTTGGTGTAACTCTAACCAAGCAAGTCAAAGACTTGTATGAAAAAAACCTTCAAGTCTCTGAAGAAAGAAATAGAAGAAGATATCAGAAGATGGAAAGATCCCCCATGCTTGGCAGGATTAACATAGTAAAAATGGCCATCTTACCAAAAGCAATCTACAGATTCAATGCAATTCTCATCAAATTACCAACACAATTCTTACAGACCTTGAAAGAAAAATTCTCAACTTTATATGGAATAACAAGAAACCCATAATCACTAAAACAATCTTCTACAATAAAAGATCTTCTGAAGGTATCTCCATCCCTGATCTCAAGCTATACTTTAGAGCAACAGTAAAACCACATGGTACTGCCATAGAAATAGGCTGGTGGATCAATGGAATCGAATAGAAAACCCAGAAATAAACCCACACACTTATGGACACCTGATTTTTTACAAAGATATCAAGTAGAAAAAAAGATAGCATCTTCAACAAATGGTGCTGGTCTAACTGGATGTCTACATGTAGAAAAATGCAAACAGATCCATACTTAACACTCTGCACAAAACAAAAGTCCAAATGGATCAAAGACTTCAACATAAAACCTGACAGAAATCTGTTAGAAGAAAAAGTGGGTAAGAGCCTTGACCTCATTGGCACAGGAGACAACTTCCTGAACAGAATACTAACAGCACAGGCTCTAAGATCAATAATAAATAGGACCTCATGAAACTGAAATGTTTTGTAAAGTAAAGGACACTGTCATCAGAACAAAATGACAGTATACAGCTTTTGGACCAATGGGGAGTTGATACGAACTCTGGGATAGCCAATCATCCCACTGTCACTATGGGGAGGTGCCAGGTCTTTGAGCACCTGAGGGGACTTCCTGCAGAATGGGGGAAAACAGCCACTGTGCTGTTTCTGGCCCAATCTGAAGCTCTACCAGTTTGCTGGGAGCCTCGTCTTGTGTCACACGGTTTGCTAGCGGACGTGGACACTCATACTTTTGAGCAGTATGGAAGCCTCCCTCACATCCACCGGGAACCCATGGGGGCTGCGGCACCCCCAGGCACCATGCAGAAACAGGGCTGTGGAATGACTGGCCCCTGTGCCCTCTGAGTATGCATGCCACCTGGCCATCAGGCTAGACTGCTCTGGGAGATTCTTCTCTTTGCATGTGCTTGCACACACCTAAGCCAGCATTCCAGGCAGCAGTGAGCTTCACACCAATAGTGGTGGTTCTCTAAGCAGCCTGAGCTCCCAGGGATGTTTCCAATGCTTCCTCTGCCCTGAGAGGAGCACTGTGAGCCCAGGAAGAGGAGAGGAAGGTCAGAGGCAGGCTGAGGCCCAGGGTCTGTGCACTGCGGATACAGTTTGACCTACTATTGTTTCAAATAGCCAGTGAGGAGGTGTGTGTGTGTGTGTGTGTGTGTGTGTGTGTGTGTGTGTGTGTGATACACACACACATAGGACTGTGAGTGAGAGCCCATAGATAATACAGATTTTTGGTTTAATCATTGTTTATGACAGAAACTGGTGGTTTGGGGAGCTACAAGTCTTCTATTACACCTTGTTTTGCTTTGTTTTATTGACAGCCTCACTCTACAGCCAGACTCCCTACAATTCGCTATGTAGTTCAGCCTGCCCTTAAATCCTCCTGCCTCACTCCCCCAAATGCTGGGATCAGGGGCGTGAGCTTCCACACCCAGCATTTCAGCGCTGTCGCTGCCTGAGCTTGTAGGCACAGTTTGCTATGAGGGCATCAAGTTCCGGGAGATGGCTTCCTGCTGCTGCAGTCCCCTGGCAAAGTGGCAAACTTTGCACCACGTCTATTCTGCCACCAGGACAAGGAAACATGGGCTTGTTGAGTTCACTCTTCAAGATTTTTGCTCTGTCTCTCCCATCTCAACTATTGCTATAAAAATAAAATAAAATAAAAAATTGGCCTCTTGGACAAAACCCTCAGAGGAAGCAAGCCTTCATGCTCCACAAACGAGTGCTCATAAAGTGCAGACCATCACGGGCTCCATCTTAGTGCTCCCTCGCTGGCCTTCCTAGAGCTTGGAGTTAAGGATGGACCTTTCAGCACAAGACAACCCCCAGAAAGGAGACTCTGAGAGGCCAGGGAACCCGCAGGATGCAGGGTCAGAGGGGTGCCGTAGTTGTAAGAGTCACCATGAGCAAGGCAACCATGTAAGAAAGCATTTCCTTGCTGCAGGCTTACACACTCAAAAGGTTAGTGTATTGTCATCACGGCAGGAAGCAGTAGTGGTGCTCAAGCTGAAGACGTCCTGATCCACAGGCAGAAGGTAGAGAAAGAGACAGTGGGTCTGGCTTGGGCTTTTGAAACCCCAAAGCCCACCCCCAGTGACACACCTCCTCCAACAAGGACACACCTCCTCCAAGGACACACCTCCTCCAGCAAGGACACACCTCCTCCAGCAAGGACACACCTCCTCCAGCAAGGACACACCTCCTAATCCTTGCAGATGATTCCTAGGTGGGCCTGCACATATACGAGCCTGTGAGGAGCCACAGAGTGACTGCAGGAAGGAGAGCTGTTCCCGGGACACTGTCCATTTCTCCCATTGACAGCCACTAGGAGAAGTCCACCTCTTGGTACCTATGCAGCCACCTGTTGGATAGGAGAGGGTAGGGGTGTTTTTTTGTGTGTGTCTGGAAGAACTAAGACTTGGAGAAGAATTACCCTACGGATGAATCCGGCAAATGTTTTGAGAGAGAACTAGCCACGCTTACAATTCAGCAGAAGGCATGTTTACAATAAGCAGCGACACTGATCAAAAGCGCCAATTTTAAAAATGGTTTAGCTTTCTCAAAATTATACAACCTCTTATTACGCTATTCACTCTGGTTTCATCTCTCAGTCTTCAAAGAAATGTCAGGACACTGGACAGGATGAAAGGAGCAGTGATTAAAGAGAAGAAAATGGCATCACAGGAAGGCTCAGAATGTTGGAAAGGCCTGAAGGAAGGCCTCGTATTCCTGTGTGTTCCTCAACCCTGAGCTCAACAAAGGCAAATGTGCTTTTAAAGGGGGGAAGCTGCGCCCCTGCTCTTGCAGAGTATTCAGGGCTTCTCCAATGGGCTGGACAGAGTCCCCACAGACAGATGCTCAGAGACAAACAGGAGAAAACAGGGGAATCTGAGATCCTACCAGCACAGCCTAAGGGTCAGATGGAAACACTGGGTCCTCAGTAACGCAAGCAGAGACATGCAGCAAGAGGAAGCCAAGGTTCCTGAAGGAGCCCTGCACTGAGATGTCAAGTATGATGACCTGGATGTTCTAAAGTTCTGCATGAGCTAGAACCCTATGACAGTGCTCAACATGTTGATGCAACGTTGTCGTGTAAACATTCACATTCAAGAACCAAGCAATACCGTTACAAAAACAAAACACTTATTATTTGCATTGACACTGGTCCTGCTCCCTGTGCTTTTCAAAAGGGTGTGTCTTCTACTCTCTAACAGATTTCTGAGGCTGAGCTTCCTTAAAAATGCTACAGAAGAGCTGGCAGGATGGCTCAGCTGGTAACGTCACTTGCTAACATGACCGTCCTAAGGAGTAGTTGAAGGAAAGTTTTTTTCCCCCTTCTGTGTAGTCCTGGCTGTCCTGAAACTAGCTCTGTAGACCAGGCTGGCTTCAAACTCAGAGTTCTGCCTGCCTCTGCCTCCTGAGTGCTGGGATAAGGCGTGCACCATCACCACCTGGCGAAACGTGAAGGGTTTTATTATAGATCTGTTGTAGAAGAAGAGAACAGCCAGAGACATATGGAGTAGTCCAGAGCAGAAAGTCAGAGACTGAATATGGCAGCACAGCAGGCATAGCCAGGAGAGAAGCAAGTGCAAGGCAGAGGCAGCAAGGGGGCAGTGGGTAGAGAGAGCTGAAGACAAAGAGAGGGCAAGAGAAGACAAAGGCATGTGTGTGGTGGAGGCGGCAGGGTTGTAAGGGGAATGGAAGCTCGGGGGAGGGGTGCTTCTGAGCTACGGGAAGTTTAGTGTTGGATGCTGCTGGTCTGCCAGCTTGCTTTGACATTTAGATCTCAGCACCTCAGCAGAAAGACAGCTTTCACCTCGGCCTTCACCTTGACAGAGAGGAGAGGAGGTGTTGCCAAATTCCTTAAAAGCTTGTCTGTGTGACCTTGGACCATAACTGCTTTAGGGAATTAGTTTAGAAAAGGACTATATCCACTATAGGGAGGTAGTTTTTGAAGTTGGGCATTTCCACGAACCTTTTCTTTTTGTATTGATGTGACTTGTTTTTGCTTTACCTATAAAAAATGAACCCTGGAATAAACCCATGCTGCTTCAGTCATACTGACGGCCTCTCAAGCCGTCCTGTGTGTAGTGTGATTTGTTTTAATTATTTTAAATCCTCACTCCCCACTCAGGTACTGTTCCACTCTGCTAGCGGGCTCCGGCAGTTCAGGGTCAGGAAGAAGGCAAGAAGAGCTGAGAGGAGTCAGGATGCCAGCATGGACTCAAAAGCATGGAGCGGGTACTTGTGAGTCTGAGCGAGCCTGGAGGCCAGCATGCACTTTGCTATTCCAGTAGAAGCCACAGATTTCTACTGTCCCCTCTGCTTAGGATAAGGGAAATGGCTCCTTTGGTAGAGGGAAACCCGCTTCACAGCTTCCTGAGGATGATGCCTTTGTTTCACTGCCAGAATCTGTGGAAATGGAATTTCCTTTGGACCTGACACTACCACGCCTGCCCTCCTGCCTATAATCCCTGGAACCTGCGGTGGGAGGAGTTCTCTTCTGGTATGACAAGTGACCACCACATGTGTGCTATCACACATGCACACACACACACATGCTCACACACATACAGACAAGTGTGCACATGCATATACATGTAAAATAAAAATTTAAAGTGCATGTACATGATATTTTAAAAATATTTTTGTTTTATGTGTGGTGCGTGCCTGCATGTGTGTATTGCCCCATGTAGTTTCCAGTGAACTTGGAGGCTAGAACAGAGCATCACGTCCCTCAGAACTAGAGTTATGGGCGGTTGTGAACTGCCATGTGGGTGGACTTAACCCAGCTCCTCTGCAGGAGCAGCCGGTGCTCTTAACTACTAAGCCGTCTCTCCAGGCCCTGTAAGATGCAAGATGTCTTATTTCTGGGTGTGAAATCAACCAAGCAAATAAACAAACTCATATTGAGAGACCTTTCAGGAGAAATACCTCAATCCCACTTTCACGTTGCTGCAGAGTAGTTTGTTGTCTGGATGAGTTTCTGCCTCAGGAGTGGATTCTCGGGGGTTCCTGGGACCAAAACCTGTGGGCAGGCTTGGCAGCCTTCACCAGCTGAGCCATCCTGCCAGCTCTTCTGTCTTCATGATGCTCAGCCTCTGAGACTGTTAAAGACACACCCCTGAAGATCACAGGGAGCAGGACCAAGGCCAGCGTCTTCCAGGTGGGCCTCAGAACCAAAGGGTGGGACAATTATTCAGAGGCATGTTCACTTACCCCAAACTGCAAACCAGACAAGCAAGGCAAGGGCACAGACAGCCCTTTATTACACCGTTTCAAAACGGAGCCATCAAAGCTGCCTTTGATTGCTCAGCTCTGGAATGTCCCCCAAAGCTCAGGTGCTAAGGGCTTAATTCTCAGGTAGGAAGAGCAGACAGTGCCAGCAGCAGGTGGGAAGAGTCAGGGAGAAATCCCTGAGTGCTTGCCCCTGACAGACATGGGGTCCTTCCTCCTCTCCTCCTTCTCCCCGTCTCCACACCCCTCTCTCCCAATCCCTGGGCTTCCTGTAGCTTTCCTCTGCCCTGTGCTCCAACCACGATGTGTTGACTTATCACAGGCAGCCATGCCTACCAAGCATGGACTGAATAAACCTCCACCACCACAAGCAACTGACTTAATGTCAGCCTCTGGCCTCCACATGTGTGTGCATGAGAATCAGACACACAGAAGCATACACACACACACATACACACACACACTAACACACACACAATCAGTCAACTCTGTGAAAAGTGTGCAAAATATATGCATGGTGTACTAACCAAAACGACACATAGCTACTATCAAAGCTCAGTCTTGCCAGATACGTGTGTATACATATTTGCATGTGTGTATGAATACATATTTATACGTGTGTATAGATATGTTACATATGCACAAATATATGGGATTTATTAGAGTGTAGACAGTCAGTGACTGTCTACCAACAGAAAGTCCAAGAATCCAGTGACTGTTCAGTCCACGGGGCTGGATGTCTCAGCTGGTCTTCTGTATGCATCAGAATCCCACAGAAGTGGCCTCTGATGCCGGTGAAGGAGCAGACCTACTAGCGAGAGAAAGAATAAAGGCAAAGACAACGAGCTTCCTTCTTCCACATCCTCTATGCAGGCTGCCAGCAGACGTGGTCCAGGTTAACCGAAGCTCTCCCCACTCCAAATAACCTAATTGAGGAGTTCCCACCCAGGAGTACCCAGACACTTGGGTTGTAGCTAAGTCCAGAAATATTCGAGCTGACAACCAAGAATGGCCATCACGGTAGTTGGTGTCCCCGAGGACAAGATAGCCAATGAGAGACGAGTGTGGTCTGGGCACAGGAACCCTGCTGAGGATGCGTGCGCACTGCTGCAGCCAGGACGTCCTCACCCCGCAGTGGCCGAGAATCTCAAGAGGAATTTCTGGTTTGGTTTGGTTTTTGGATTTTTGTGCTCCATAAGACACCATTTGGATATGCAGTCCAGCTACGGCACAGGCCGGCTTAGAACTTGCTGCATAACCCCGACTGGCTTCACACTCACCATGTTGCTCAGGCCGCCCTCAACTCTGCGACCCTCCTGCCTCTTCTTCCTCAGTAACAAGACCGAAGGTGTGCACCACCACACCTACCTGTGTTTTTCAAAAGAACATCTCTCCCACTTCCATCAGCCTCTGCTCTCGGCACAGGCTGCTGCTTCAAATGTCCAGAGAGAGAAGCCAGTTGTAAGGAGAACCAGAGTGCGTGTGTGTGTGTGTGTGTGTGTGTGTGTGTATACACGTGAGCATGTATGTATACCTGTGTGTGTGTGCACGTGAGCATGTGTGTGTGTGTACCTGTGTGTGTGCAAGTGCGTGTGTACACTCGGGTGCATGTGGGGGTGGGGGGTGAACTGTAGAGGTGCATGTTCTTTCCAAGCACTTTTCTCATATACACAGATGTCAGAGCAAGGGTACCAGTTGCTCACTGACTACAGGGAGCCAGGACTGCAACATGAGCATCCTTACATGTTCCTTTAGAAAAGTTCAGACTCTACTACACCCAGCTGCTCATAGAAGAGCATCCTGGCAAAGGTTAAAATAGCCCCCTCCACCTCCTAGGGCAATGTCCCAACTATGCATTCTGGGTGCCCCAAGCATGCAATAGGATCCTTAGGAGACCAGGCTGCAGGACAGCTAGTAGGAGGAGGAGGTCAGCTAGGAGGAGGAGGACAGCTAGGAGGACAGCCCGTACACTGTTGGTGCCTCGATTTATGTGAGGAGTTGAGAGTTCAGCAATGTCAGCAGTTTGTACTTTCACTATCACGTGAACCCACTCAATGGGCTCAGGGATCCAGGAACTCACTGTGACTCTCTCGTGCAAGAGAACCAGAAACCTGTGGGTATGTGTCAGCCGTAAGTCAACAGGCTGCACATCCTTTCATCAAAAGGTCATGATAGCGCTAACCAGGGTAATCTCTGAAAACTGGCCTGTGACTGGAAGGCTCAGAGTAAGACAAGCCAGTTCTGGCAGGGGAGACACATGGTCACGAAAGTGCTTTTTCCAAGGCGAGGTCTATCCATTGCACTCTGCATGAGCGTTTCCTGCGATTTCCCCAAATGCAGAAAACTCCATAATCTGTGGTAATGGGGACTGTGTTCACGCTCACCCCTGGTTAAAAAGAAAAAAACACAAATGCAGTACTAATTAGGGTTTTGGGGGTTTGGTGGAGTTTTTTGTTTTGTTTTGGGTTTTTTTTTTTTGGTTTATTTTTGTTTTCTTTTTAAGGTTTTTTTTGTTTGTTTGTTTGTTTGGTTGGTTGGTTAGTTAAGTTTTTTGTAGTTTTTGTTTTGTTTTGTGTTTGTTGGTGGTGGTGGTTGGTTTATAGCGACAGGATTTCTCTGTGTAGCCTTGGCTGTCCTGGATTTGCTTTGTAGCTTTGTAGACTAGAACAGGCTGGCCTCAAACTCACAGAGATCCGCCTGCCTCTGCCTCCCCGAGTGCTGGGATTACTACTGCACCCCGGTAAAGTCAAACTCATAAAGGCAGTGTTTTGTCTCTTATGAGTGTAATTAAGACATCTTTCCTCCGCATGAGTATGACTGTTGCAGAGTTGGATTAGCAAAAACCCATTCTCACTTGTCCCGTTAAAAGGATTAAATATGAGCCAGGTGCGGTGGTGCACGTTTTTAGTCCCAGCACTCAAGAGAGGCAGGCGGAGCTCTGTGAGTTCAAGGCCAGCTTGGTCTACAGAGTGAGTTCCAGAACAGCCAAGGCTACATAGAGAAACCCTGTCTTGGAAAAAATATTTTAAATACAGCGCTGGGTTCATAGCTCAGTGATATGGTGCTGGTGTAGCTTGCCCAAGGCTGTGTACCGAACACCAAGCCTCAAAAAAAGAAACAAACAAAAGCCTAAACACTGATAATGCCATATTTGTTTATTATATAAAGAGCGGTATTCTGAAAGGTTTAAACATTTAAAAAAATGAATTTCACCACACTTTAAGAACCACTGCTTTAAAAGGAGTCTTCAGTCAGGGAGTGTGTGTGTATGTGTGTGTGTGTGTGTGTGTGTGAGGGAGGGAGTGTGTGTGTATGTGTGTGTGAGAGAGTAAGGGAGTGTGTGTGTGTGTGTGTGTGTGTGTGTGTGAGGGAGGGAGTGGGGGAAGGGCTGACGGGGGTAGGGGGAGGCATGGTGTGTAAATGGGTAGCCAAAACCCAGCAGAAAAGGGTGCTACCATGTCGGGTGATTACATATTGCACATGTATTTCCGTTTGGAGTTAAATGAGAACTAACAGCGGCTGCAGCCATCTGGGGCCACTGAGAAAGGCCTGCCACCTGACTTCCAGGGCAGAGGCAGAGCAGCGGTCACAAGCGGCGAGGCCCCAGGGGAAACCCGGAGCACCCCTCTGCCTTCCAGGCTGTCTCACACCATCGTCCTCCTGTGACTCTTGCACTCCTGCGGAACAGACCCAGGAGGGCCGCTGCCTCAGCATGGGAAGCGGGATGCAGGCCAGGGCATGTTACCAGCTGTGATTCCCTGCCAGCCCAGACTCGGGCACCTGCTTGGCGACTCGCTGACTTCTGCGGCCAAGCAATCCACACAGGCTCCCATCGAGGAGCAGAACCGGAAAGCAGGCCTTCTGGTGCAGCACAGAGGGCAGCCTTTAAGAGAACGGTGAGGTGTCCATCTTTTCTTGCATGCTTCAGGCTTCAAATTTTGTCTCTCACTCTGTAAGCCGCTGACACACCTTCCACACCCTGAGGCATCACATCATTCTTGAGTGCCCTTTCCCGGAACTGGCAGGGTGTGGGGGTGCACTGAGCTCTGGGCAGAAGGAAGGTGGCTGAGTGTCCGGCCTGCTGGCCCCAGCCTCCTCCGTCGGGAGCCACGCAGAGCTTGCCTGGATCCATGCAAGTCTGCTCTGTGGGTCACCTTTGCCAGGAGGTCACAGGAAGCCCACGGC
>CM053764.1:41633577-41668860 GCA_028658305.1 Pachyuromys duprasi
GTGGTGGTGATAAAGACGGTGGTGATGATGATGGTGATGAGAAGGAGGATGGTGATAGTGGTGGTGGTGATGGTGGTGGTGATGTTGGTGGAGGTGATGGTGGTGTGGAGGTGATGGTGATGTGGAGGTAGTAGTGGTCGTGGGGTGTGTGTACCTGTGCATATGGAGGCCAAAGCTCAACTGTGGGTCCCTTCCTGTATTGCTCTTTACCTTACTTTTTGAGACAGGGTCTGTCAATGAGCCAGGAAGTCACCTTTTAGGCTACACCAACAGGCTGGTGGTCCCAGGATCTGCCTGTGTGTGACCTGCCTCACTGCTGGGGTCAGAGATGTACAGCACCATGCCTGACTTTCAGTGAGGATCTGAACTCGGGACCCCATGGTTGCACAGCCAGCACTCTACCCACTAGGCTGGACTTTGATGGGCAGAAAGCCAGGGTCTGTGAGGAAACTGTATGGGCACACTTGGGCGAAACTGTTTTAAGTGACCTCACTCGAAGCCGAGCTCCTGTGCTGTGCTCTTGGGACAGAAGTGGAGGGAATGCTGACCTTTGACCTTAGCTCTAGGACGTCTTTCCAGATGGCCTTGGGAAGGGTGTACTGAGACAGCCAGTGAGTGAAAGGTCACACAGCCATATGCGTGTCCACAATAAACCTGATAAGAAAATGCGGCACTTTCTTGTGTTTTTAATTAAACAGGAGAAATGGTGTGGTACCCAAAGTGGCTTGGACCTGTTCCACGGCATCTCCCTGATGTTACTGCAGCAGTAATTTAATTGGAAATGCTCCTGTGTGAAGCTCAGGGTGGAGCTGAAAAAGAAAGGGCTGTGTGAACACCTGGGCTGGGGGCTGAGGACACTCACAGGGCATGCGAGGAGCCAGGCCCTGAGGAAGCCTTAGAAGAGGCCCTGACTAGGTCCCAGCCACAGAGACACTCTCCCTTGCTTATGAGTTAGAAGTGTGTGAGGAAGGGGAGCTGACTCTCCTCATCACAGTCACCAACCAGCGGTTACACCTGCAGACTCAGGAGCCAGGAGCTGGTGAATCCCACCAAGATGGGTCTGGAACAAGGCTTTGTCCCCACCTTGACATAAACAGCTTAACACTGACAGTCTTCCGAGTGTACCCCTTGTGAGTGAGTGCTCTTGGGGCCACCTCGGCAAGGCAGCTCCCAGGCTCAGTTCACAGCTGGACCAACAACCAGATCCCAGAGCACAGCAGGATGGGAACACAGCGGTTCATGTGACAGGCTGGCTTGGCCCTGGCCTCTGCCCCTCACGGGCTGTGCGCCTTGCTTCTGACAGTGTGCAATGAGGACAACTGTCCAGTGTCACAGGTGATGTCACGAGGTCCAACACAGTCAGAGGTACCATCCTTGACACCTGGCCCTGGGCTGCATGAGCTCCCTCTCCAGCTTCCCAGACCTGGTTATGAGAGAGTGGGGTCAAGGCTTCTCGGGGACATGGTCTGACCTCAGCGCTGATGGTGAAGGGGTCGACTCAGCAGGCAGAGGCTGGTTCTGCCAAGTTGGGTGTCACCAAGTGTCCAGAGAGTCAGAAAGGGCACTTCCAAGTGGAGAGCAGTCGAAGCATACTCTAACGAAAATGCTGTTCCTGGGCGTGGAATATGGCTCAGTGGGCAAAGGGTTAGCACAGTCATGAAGACCCGAAGATGTGAGAGCACTAGATTGTGATCCCAGGGCTCCTGGGGCAAGACAGGAGGCAGAAACAGGGGACTCTGGTGTACATGGTACTCAACAAGACCCTGTTTTCAAGGTTGTGCTCTGATCGCCACACATGCTCTGGAGGATGCACACACACGCACACGCACACATGCAGGAGTCTAAAGCTTTGCTACTTCAGACTTGGCATAGTGATTCACACCTGTAGTTCTGGCACTGAGGAAACTGGGCAGAGTGATGGCCGTACATTTGAGACCAGTCTGTCTCAAACAAACCCTGCCTCCAAAACAGTCACTCTCCTGTCTCCACCTCACGGACTTGCTTCCCAATGTGTCAAATTTGCTGAAAACCTTCTCATTCCTGGGGGCATCCTAGTCTCTCTGTCTCTCTGTGTGTCTCACACACACACATTAAACAGCAGTGTGCCATCATCTGTACTGGGTCCACCAGCATATTGCTTTATATACAAATCCGTTTCAGCACCAAAACAAATAAAAACAAATGAAATGTCCAGGAAATTCACCCCAGCAAATCTGGAAGACAATTTCCAAAAAGGAGTCAGGAGATGCTTGAAACAATGGTATTTTCACTGAGTTTGCATCAGCCTTGGGGGTGCAGGGCAGGGATTGCACCAGCTGGCTTCCTGCTGGACAGCCTAGTGTCTGAGAGGGCAGGATGTGAAGGCCAGAGGCCTCCAAGCCTGCTGGCTACCACAGCTTCTCAATGGCCCAAGAAAGAAACCCACAGTCGAAAGTGTGCTTGCGAGCAAACCCAAGCGCCTTTACTGCAGAGTGGCTGCTGTTCCTTGTGTCAAGACCCATGCTCTCCCCCTACCTCCCACCGGACTGTCTTCTACAGGTGGAGAACTCTCTCCCCTGCGGCTGGCTGGTTACTAGTGCTAAACCACGCTCTCCGGAGCTCGGCATGCCAGTGCCTGCTGGGTGCAGAGAAAGACCCCAGTAAGCTGAACACACAGACTGCAAGCTTAAAGGGGAATCTGGAAACTCCGGATATGTGAGTGCTAATGGCTGGGTTACTGTACTAGCAGCATCTTCTATCGGTTCAACAGAGGTTGCTTCAGTAGGTCTGTGTTTAAAATTGGACTCTTTCCTTCCCTCCTCGTGGCCAGCATCCACCATGTGCGGTGTTTTAGTGGGTTCTGGGAGCAGAACTCAGATCCTGATACGTGTGAGGAAAGTGAGTCCCCAGCTGAGCTCTGTCCTGCACACCTCTGCCAGCACAGTTTATATTAATAAAATTAACAGTGAATCTGTGTTTCCTGTTGCTGGGTATACACATCATCATCATCATCATCATCATCATCGCATCCCTCCCACTCTCCCCTCCCCCTCCAGCTGCTCCCATCATCCCTTCCCAAATTCAGGACCTCTTCTTTAAATAGCATAGGGATATATGAGTGTGTCTCTATGTTACATATCCATGTAACACACATGTGTATACAACTTACTCAGTACATTTGGCATTTTTCAAATGTGCGTGTAGGGCTGACCACTTTGGACGGCTCATCTATGAGCCTGGTGAGCACAGATGCACTGAGCTCACACACACGCAGTAGTCAGGCTTCCGGAGAACAGGCCTTCTCCAAGAAGCTGCACTGTGTGTGCTGCAGAATCCCAGCAAGCAGCACCCAGTGTGCAAGGTCTCCTCTGAACACAGGGCTGAATCTTTGCAGAGAGGCTGCCCACTGCTATGAGCTCTTCCTGGGCAGAGGCACAGGCTGCTGTGTCCCCTGGGGCCTGGGCAGGTTCCTTTATCACAAAAAGATGACCCTGCCATGTTTTTTGTTTTGTTTTAATCTTTAATGCAGGCAAATGTTGGCAGGCCACTAAATTCCATAGCACCTATTAGGCCTAGACAGTTAAGGCTTCTGGATGCCATAGTCTGTGGGAAGACTGTTGAGGCTTTGACAACAGCGTGCTGGGGAGGGGAGGGGCGGGAGGGAGGGAATCCCTAAGCTACTGTTCAGGGTTTGCACCATAGAAAATTTTAAGCATCCAGGGTCTCTGCTGTCCAAGGCACCAACTAGAGTCTTAAGTCCTCAGCACATCAAAATTGCCAGGCAGGACAATGCTACATTGCCTTCCCAGGCTTAATTCTTTCCATCTGCAAAATGGGCTGTTTTCAAAGCAAACAGGTCATGGAGCTTGCTGAGAGGATTTAGTGAAGTAGGATGGGCTGTGCTACTGTGCCTGCTGCTGGGCAGAGCGGACGTCAGCAGGTGCTGGCAGAGAGCATGACGCCTAGAGAGGCGCTCTGCCTGCAGAAGCTAGGGGTGTCCTGAGAAAGCTCCCAGCCCCTCCTCAGCCCAGCAGAGCCTCGACACTCAGCTCCCCCGAGGAAAGGCCTTAATGACCTCCCAGCCAGCCCAGGAGTACCCCTCCCGTGATTGCAGTATGCTGAGAAGCTACACAAAAGGGAAGACACTGGGGATCCAAAGGACCCAGGGCCTGAAGCTTTCAAACAAGTCATGCTGGCTTTGAAATACAGGAAGATGCTTGGGAGGCTGGCAGAGCCTCACCCCAACCTCTGGCCAGCTCTTCACCACCTGGTTGCTGTATTCTGCAGGTAAGTTTTCCCCTGTGCCCAGCAATGCCTCCTGACACTCTGGGGCCTGGGAACACAGGCTGCCAGAATGGACCACTCTCCAGGACTCCTGGCCCTTCACAGAGGACCTCCCTTTGGCTCTAATTTCTTATGTGCTCTGGATACTCACAGTGAAAGCTAATGAGAGTCTGGAGGCCAGTCAGAAAAATAACAACCGGTCTTATTATGTAGGATGAAAGCCAGACAAAATGCTAAGTGCCAGGGGAGCCAGGACACAGAGGCACAATTCAGACCCAGCCCTCAGAGGCCATGATGCCAACCTCTGCTTGGCAGCTGCCTGGCTGAAACTGAGGTTTAGTCTGCCCTAATTTAGGGTCTTGTGTAGGAGTTGAGTCAGGGTCCATTCTCAGTTTTGCCTTGGCAAATTCAGAATGAAAGCATCAGGAAAGAAGGTTCAAGAGTAAAGAGAGAACTTTTCTTGGCTGAAGACCAGCTCACACCAGGCATCCCCAATGCCCCCCGCCCCTCCCCAGCAGTTCACCTGGGACTCTAACAAACAAACTTTGGGAAAATGGCTTTCGGAATTTGGCAAGAGCTAAGATTGAAAGCTGTCAAAGACAGAATCAATCTTTTCAGCTCTCTGTCAAACTAAAAGTGATCCCACATGGCTGCATTGAAGATGTATTGGTAGAGCTTCTAAACAGAATTGGTTTTACTTTGCAGCCTGGAATGCTGGGAAAGTTATGACTACCAATTACTTAAATTATGTCAGGCAATTTAATTTCCATTAGGCTTTTCCCAGCATGACCAAAGATAAATAAATAAATAATGGGCTTTGTTTCCTATTTTAATCTAAAAGATTATATTAAGTTTGTAAATGGGGTCTGGGTCCTAGCCAAACTATTAAATTTTATTGTCTTAGTCAGCGAGGCTCACCAAAATAAAAGGGAAGATCTCTGCAATCCGAAGGATTTTTAGGTGGCTACTGGGAAAAACCAATGAGATCTTGCAACTTAAAACTTGGTGGAACTTCAGTTGATCAGTGGCAGAAAGTCTATGACCTGTATCAAGGGCTCAGGCTAACTGGAGCAGGAGCAGCATTTGGTTAGGAAGCATGCTTCAGGGCTTTAATTTTTCCACTCTCCTTTGAAAGGTCTTTAAAGGTCCGGAACAGCAGTAGCACACGCCTGTAATCCCGGCAGAGGCAGAGAGACAGAGGCAGGCAGAGGCAGAGGCAGAGGCAGGCAGAGAGGTTGAGGCAGTTCCCCGACAGCTAGTACTACACAGAGAAACCCTGTCTTGAATATCCAAAAGAGGAGAGAGAGCGATCCCTTCAAAATAGTTAATGCTTAACAGTTAACGTTTCGAAATTTTCACAATCTGAAAACAAAACAAAACAACAAAAACCACCTTTCTGAACTCTCACCCTCTCCTAAGCTTTTTTTTTTTTTTTTCTTTTGAGATTTCAAGCCAAATGCTCAGGTAGTCACAACTTAGGAAGTGAATAATCAAGGAAGGAAGCAAGTACAGGCCACTTTCTCCTCCTTTCGGGAGGACGGGAATCTCCCTGCACTGGTCCCCCCTAAGCATGATTCCAAAGCATAATCAAGAAAAAAAAATGTGTATTTTGCATCAGGGACGAAGGCCCAGGGCATCCAGCAGTCCGCTGACCTGGTTCTTACTATCCACAACAACCCGGACAGGTCAGGGAGCAGCTTGGTGAGAATCCTCTGACCTTCCCGCTGTAGGGGACCTAGGGCAGAGGTGGGAGCCGGGTGGACCAGAGGAAGCTGCTCCTCGCCGAACAGCCAGGTCTTGTCTTGGGGTAGCTGGGAGGAGAAGCCAGAGGGGCAATCTTGGGGTTTGATCAGGTCGGGGTGATCGGGCAGCCCCAGTGGGGTCACCCAAGGGCAGCGGCCTAAGGGGCGAGGTAGCCCAGGAAAGAGACGTCCCTCCCAAACCCGGCCACCTAAGCTAGTGTGAGCGCCAGACACGAGAGTCGCCCGCAAACTTTCTTCTGGAGCCGAGGCTCAGGGCGTCGGGCCGGAATATTGTGCCGGGACACTAGACTAATTGTGGAAAGATGGGGAGTGCTGTCCGGATGCACACAGTCTTTGCATGCGCTCCCCCTCTCCCTCGGCGGATGTCCCCCGGCCACCCCATTCCCCGCCAGGACTGGTGGCCGCGCCGCTGCAGCACTGCAGATGGCGCGGCCCCCGAGGACCCGGGAGAGGCGCGTGGGGACCCGACCCGACGCGCCCCGGGCAGGCGGCGGACCTACCAGCGCAGCCAGGATGCGCCGGCTCTTCTCGTCGGTGCAGCGCTCCGGGAGGACGGTGGGGCGCGCGCGGAGCAGCAGCGCGGCCGCCAGCACCCAGCCGGCCGTCCACGCGGCGAAGGCCAGCAGCGCGCCCCGCCGCCAGCGCCCGCACCGCGCCGCCCGGCCCCGCGCGCCCGCCGCCCGCGCCATCGCCAGCCGCGCCCGGGTGGCCGCCGCGCAGCGCAGGGGCGGGGAGGAGGAGGGGCGGCGGGAGGGGACCGGCCCGGGCACGGCGTGGAGCCCAGCGTGGGCGCCAGCTCCCCGCCCCCGCGACCTCGCCGCCTGGCCACCTTTCCCGTTTCCTCTCCACTTCCTTCCCGAGCCTCAGCCTCTCACTTCTCCAAATGGCCTCACCTCTTCCCTCTTTCCCAGACCGCGGACACTCGCCCCTTCCGGACCCCGGACCCGTCCACCCTCTAGGTGCGGCTCTCTGCTCATCCCCATCCTCTCCATCACGTCTGACCTCAGCTTAGGGTCGCTCCCCGCTCCCAAGAGTGCAAGCGCGAGCTCCAGGTTTGGGGAGAACGGGGGCAGTGAGGAAGCACTCACCCTTTCTGAGAGCGCGGGGTCTGCACCCCTCGGGGACTCCCCTGTCCCAGTAAAGAGGAACGAGCTGTCGGCGCTAACAGCCCTGAGAGAGGTTCCCTGAGGCGGTTTTTTTTTTCATGTTTGGGTGTGTGTTGAGCCACTCTTGAGGTCCTGCTCTCCAGATCTCCCCCTTTAAAAAGAGAGGCCACAGGTGGGCGCACTCTCAGAGTCCTGAGAGGCATTGTCCGCCCTGAAGGCAGCAGGAAGGACGGGGCCTCTGCCTCAGGCATTCAGCAGACAAAGGCCCTGCAGGAGCCCTCCCGCTGCCCTGTACCCTAATGTCTCAGGCTCCTTCCTCACCCTGCTCTAAGGCCCTCTAGGGAACTGCTGTCCTAACTTCGTCTGCTCTGCGTCTCTAGTTAAACTGTGCTTTGTGGATGGCTGCCTCCCAGGATTTTAGAAAAATGCTCAGCTCTAAGACAACAAACTTCGGGCACAACCCAAGTAAGCACCCCTGCATACCGCAGGCTCTGGGGATGTTGGGGCCGCCCAGATCACAGCCATACTCCCGCACCACAAAGTAAACGCCGGAGTCATAATACTGACATGGGCAGTGAGTCTCTCCATCACGGTAGCTTCCTTTAAGCAGATCTTCATGAAGCTGGTGTCCTTTGCCTTGAAGGAAATGTAAATTTAGCCCTGTATCCCACTGAGTCAAAAGTCATATGAACAGACAAGGCACCCCCAGACTCTAAAGTTCAGTGCCCATGGCCCACACCTGAGTACCATTTTGTTAGTTTCATCACTATGACAATTTTTAAAAGGAGGGACTTATTCTGGTCCATGGTTTCAGAGACCTCAGTCCACAGTGATCTAGCTCCACGGCTCCATGAGGCAGACTACGCAGAAGTGAGAACAGCTGCTCAGCATACAGCTTTCAAAGGCTGCAAATGGCAGACAGGAATGTGACCTACTTCCTCCAGTCAGCCCCTACCTCCTGCTTCCTATCACCTTCCAATAACCCCATCCGCATACGGATCAAGCAATGGATTAATACATGGACTAGCTCAGAGCCCTCCCAACCCAATGTCTTCTCAATGATTGCATCCTCTAGGACCCAGGCCTTCAACACATGAGCCTTTCGGGGTACATCTCATATGCAAGCCATACTAAGGACTTACTGAGCTGTTGTTTCAACTGAGGTCTCTGGCACAGCCTTGACCTCAGGTGGTCAGTCAGCTGAGGACCCTCAGGGAGGGCTGTTTGCTGTCTTCTGTACTCCCAGAACTCCATACTGTAACCAGGACAAAATACGCCCGACATGCCCTCTGCACAGACGACTGGATCATGCTGAGAGCATGTTTTCCCCAAGAAGATCAGAGAGTTTTGAGCACCCTGAAGAATTGTTACTGAGAAAGAGCTTCTGGCGGATAAATATTTCTGTCTGATTTCTGGAGGCTAGGCTGAGCAGTGCAGACCCTCTACGGGGTGAGGAATACGTTTGAACTTACCCTCTGGGTTCTGCACTCATTCCTTGATTGCTGAGCTTCTCAGCCAGGGCAGGGCAGGACTAGATTGCATGTGGCTATTCCCGGAAGAAACTTCAGAATGCTGTAATTTTCTAAGCACATGAGGTTATTAATTCTCATTCTGCTAAATTACGTGAACTTACAAACACTTCCTTAAAGGATCTCAGGAACAAGAAATCTCACTTGTGACTACCAGGTGCTTTCTTTAATTGTATTTATTAGCCTGTTCATTGGTGCTAGAGACCCAGATGCCAGGCTGGGTAAAGACCTTCTCTGTGGGACCTGTTGTTAGAAAGGACACTGTTAGGAGTCCATTTCCTCACTGCTCAGTCAGATGTTCTCATCGCTATCTCAAAAGTATGTATATAATATTATTATATTTATTATGTTATATATTGCTCTGAAGTGAACTTGGAAAATGCTCTGGACAGCCAATTTCAATCAGCATGACAAAGATATCAAAGCAAATCAATGCAAGGCAGGAGTCCTCAGATACTGTGCTTGGAGCGTCAGCCAGTCTAACCACTGTGGAAGTCAGTTTGGAGGCCTCTCCAAAAGCTAAGACTAAATCCACCATATGGCCCAGCTTTACCACTCCTGGAGACGTACCTGGAGGACTCTGAAGGACACATCATAGAGAGATTAATTTGACCACTAGCATCAGAGGTTTCAGTCTGGACCACCAGCTGTTGCTCCTGGTCCCTCCCCCCCCCCCCCGTAAGAAAGTACAGCCTCATGAGCACATGCTGAGCACCAAAGCTGCTCGCTTCATACAGCCAGGAACCTGGCTGGACCAAGAGAACCTTCAGGGCCACACCCTTCGTGATTTACCTCTGCGGACCAGGACCTATATCTTGCTTTCTACCATTTCCCAATAATGACTTCAAATTATGCATCCATCTTTGTTGGTATAATGTTCTTTTGGAATGTATAAAATTTACCCTTGTTCATTCAAATGCTGATTTCTCTCCCCCACTATCTGGTTTCAATCTGGACATTGCATTGTAATGCTTATTCTAAGCATCACCTGTCTCAAGTTTGTGTAAACATGCCACCATTTGTTCTCTGTATTGTCAATTAAACAACCAGCCACATTGCTGGGCAATGGAGAGGATAGGGTGAGACATGCTGGTTGGGAGTGGGAGAAAGAGTAAGGAAGCAGGGGAGAGGGAGGAGGAGAATCTGGAGGAGAGGCCTTGGAACCATGTGGAGAAATGAACCAGACCTAAGATATCACTAAAAGCAAGTATAATGGGTGAATCTGAATGGTAGGAAACTACGCCGGTTTGGAGGTTTAGGATGGAATAACTATTGCCCACCATTGTGCTCTAGGTTAATTAAATAAATCCTAGTCTCTCTGTGGTGATTTGGCTATACAGCTGTTAAGGAATAACCACTCATTGACTAAAAGATAAATCAACAGTAAATATTAATAACCAACAACACATCAACCCACTAATTAGGTCAGAGCCCTCAGCGTTCAGTCATTTGCGGAAGTCCCGCTTCTGGGTATTGCCCTGGGGACCATTTACATGAATTTTAGGCATATTTAATTTCTAAATTATCACACTCTACCATATCATTGCTGTTTACACAGTTATCTCGCCAATAATATTTCAACAGTTACCGATTTCACCAGATTTCTGAAAGAGTTTAGATAGGACAAGATTTTAACTTATGCTCAATTTGCCCTCTTTGCCATGGCTACCACATGCATGTGAGGCAAATGCAGGGACAGAGGAGAAGCAATCTGCTGGCCACCTTGAGGGGAGAAAGCCGGAGCACGCCAGCGCTGGTAACACCCACAGCCAGGCACAGCCAGGCACTAGAACGTTAGCTATGTCATCGCTCAGGGACTACCTCCCAGTTCATACTCTGCTTCTCAGTAATGGGCCCAATTTTAAAGATGAGGGTTGTTGTTCTTGTTGTTTTTTTGATCGTCCATGACTGGCCTTGGTGAGGTTCCGAGCTGTGAACACTGGAAACCGATGTACAAGAGGTCAGATTGCGAAGAGGTGAAGGAAAGTTGGGGACATGGCAGTGCCCAAGAAAGCAAGAGCCTAGAGGCATCCAGTGCACAAACCCAACATCTGCTCTGTGCTGACCTAGAGCATGGGCAAAGCATGCATCAGGCTGCTCTTCAGCGCACAGCTCATGGCCGCAACCCTGGAAGCAACCTAAATGTACACAGGAGGAATCAGTAAACCTTCGCCACCTGACTGCCAAAAGTCAGCCTAAGAGTTGTGGCAGAGCATATTTCTAAGACAGTATTAGGAAAGATCTGAGTTGTTCTATACCCAAAGTTCCCCGGGAAAATCACATTTGTTCACTACAAATGTGAGGGGGCTTGTAATGGGTTTAGAGTCTCCCGACCACGTGGCTGGGCAAAGCAGCCTCAGAGCGAGAAGCCAGTCAGAGCCAGAGAGACTGTCCTCAGGCTTTAGCAGACATGGGCAGGACTTTATTTGACTTTATTTTCATAGCTGTTTTGTACAACTAGGGCCATATAACAGATGTCTTTGTGCTGGCCTGCTTTCCTCAACCTTTCCCCTCTGTGTCATAACATCTACCAACACTTTCTTTTCTATTACAGTTGAGTTCCATCATATGATGATAGCGCTGAGAGATTAACACTACGTCAGCTCGTGAATGTAAGAACGTTTCCACATTCTGGCCATTGCATTTAGCACCGTTAAAGGAGTTCCTGTGCATGTCCTGATACTGATGGATATTTTTATTTCTCCTGGATCCTGGAATTGTTAGGTCTTAAGGTAAACTTAAAATTAAGTTGTATATGAATCTGTGTGCACAAGGCTTGGGGTATATGTGCACGTGTGTGCGCGTGTTTGTGTGAAAGAGAGGTATATAAACATGTGGAGGTATATATGCACATGTGTGTGAGGGACCTGTATATGTGCACATGTGTATATGAGGATGTATGTATGTGCATGTATGTGAGAAAGAGGTATATGTGTCTGTGCACACGTGTGTGAGCAGGTACACATGCTTGCGCCTGGGCTGGAGGATGATGCTGAGTGCCCTTACTTATTCCTTTGAGCCAGAGTCTCCCTGACTCTGAAACCCATGTCTTTTGGCTGCGCTGGCAGTCAAGCCCCAGCCATGCCCCTGCCTCTTTCCTCCACAGTGGTGATACACACAGTCCAGCCTGTGCTCAGCACATTAAGTGGATTCAAGCTTAGGCCCTGGTGGTTGCCCAGCAAGCGCTGCTGAGCACTACACTCTCAGCTATCTCCCCATAGCCTAGACTTAACTTTTTAAGAAACAGCCAATTCATTTTTCCAAAATGGCTGCATTACTTCACATCCCTAGGTTTATCAAGGATGCCATTTTCTCCATGTCCCTGCCAACAGGCTTTAGTTAAATTGACTGTCAACATTCTAGAAGCAATGCAGCGGCTTGTCCAGCAATTGTGAACTGTGTTTCCCTGTGAATAGTCATTGTTTTTAATTCCAAGGGCCAGAAGTAGCCCTACAACTTAAGCCATGGTTCTGTTGACCTACAATAAGTCCATCTATGATAGAACTGCAATTTAGGAGTTCGAGTCCAACCTCAAGCCTTACAGAGTCCAGCTTGTCACAGACACATTGTCCAGACCCAGCCCTGAGGTTGTCCAGAATGCTGGGCCAGCTCCTGGGAACACAAGGGGGTGCCCTTTGCTCTCAGGACACCAGCAACACTGATTAAGTTCCTCCTCGTTGGAGGAACTTGAGGGGAGCTTCTCTGTGAAGCCTCCGATGTTCTGTTTAGCTGGTGCCGTTGTTGCTTGCTGGCCTGGACCAGAATGCTGTGCGGTGAATCACCTTGCTCCTCTCTGGGCTGAGCTGAGCTTGGTTTGATGAGCCTCTGGGGTTTTCTAACCACCCACAATTGCACTGAATTTTCTGTGAGGAAACTTTAGGAAATATGTGACCTTTTCTCAGCCTCCCTTCAGGTTCAACAGCAGTTTCCAGCTGCAGTCTTCAGCTCACCCCAACCACAGCTGTGCCTTGGGGCTTCCCTCCAGAACAAAGTCGCCCTCGAGCTCATCCTCTGCACACCTGTGAGCACTTGTCAGAGATTCACATCGAGCCCGGCAGGTTCACACTGGAGTGATGCACAGGGAAAACTGTGTCATGCCACTTGGCAATGAGATGCTTATGCAAGCCTCCTTAGGAAAAAGTGATATCCCAGCATTGTCCTGTCTCATTTGGCAATGGTATGTGACTCACTGCCAAGGTCTGTGCTCAGCCATAAAGCACGCCTGAGGGAGGATGTGCAACTCTGCCTCCTCTCCTGGTCAGAGCTGGCCCCCCACTATCCTCTGGGCCTCAGAAGAGCCTAAGTACTTCCCCTGTAGCTGCTTCATCAAATAAGTACACTTTGAAAATAAAGTGCACTGTCCTGACCAAGGGGTGAGGTAGTTAGCATGAGAAGCCAACGCCATGCTGCCAGCTTTGCTGGAAGATGCCGTAGCCTTGGAAGCAAGAAGACTATGTCAGAGGCTGAGAGGGCTGGGTAGGAGAAGCACTTGTCCCTGGTGTGAGCCCCAGAGCCAAGGTGTTAACAATAATAAAAATACAGAAGGCAGGCAGGCGGTGTGCGCTTGGAGTGTCCATGCTGGGAAGCAGACAAACAGGTCCCCAGGCCTCAGTGGCCTGCAGCTTTCCCGATGCACCCTCAACAGCAATATGCACATCCTGCAGGAGGGGAGAGTGCTTTGTCACACAGAGAAGCTTGTCCCGCTGAAGTCCTGCTCTCCAGAACTGGTCTCATGGTCTTTGGGAGTCCAGGTAGCTTGGACCTGCTCCACCGCAGCACACTCCTGGGATCCCTGAAGTGTCCGTGAAAACAACACCTCTATTAATGTCCTTGTCCCCAAAGCATCCCTTCTACCCTTCTCTGACAATGAAAGTGTTGCCTTCTGTTTTTAAAATAAACTGGATTGTGTGTGCATATGTGTGTATGTGTGTGTGTGTATATGTGTGTGTATGTATGTGTGTGTATGTGTGTGTGTGTATATGTGTGTGTATGTATGTGTGTGTATGTGTGTGTGTATGTGTGTGTGTATGTGTGTGTGTGTGTATGTGTGTGTATGTGTGTGTGTGTGTGTATGTGTGTGTGTGTATGTGTGTGTGTGTGTGTGTGTGTATGTGTGTGTGTGTGTGTGTGTGTGTGTGTATGTGGGGAGTCTTTTGTTTTGTTTTGAGACAAGAGCTCTTGTAGCCCAGACTGACCTTGGACTTCCAGGCCTGCTGCCTCCACTTCTGGATGGTTGGGATTATAAGTGCCAGCACACCAACGTTAAACGTGTTTGTCTGTTTGCTTGTTGTTTGTGTCTAGAGAAATGTTAGCTCTAGAGTACAAACAGGAGGCCCAGTGCACTGATTTCCTGGCCATGTCCCGCCCCTTACCCACTGTCGTCTTCATCTGTGCCCAGCCCTCACAGGTGCCACCACCACCGGAAACTGCACCAACCTCTAAGATGCTTCAACCTCTAAGAAACAGTCCACGAAAATCTTTCCTATCTAACTTACAAAAAGCTTTTACAACAAAGAATTCAAATCTTTTCATCTCTCCCACCCCATAAAACCTTTGTTTGCACAAAGGCCCAGGTCCCTTCTTAGATCAAAGTGGCTGGCCGCTTCCCTCTTCATCTCCTCTGTACCAATTCTCTTTAAAACTGGCCAGTGGCAAAGGACTGTGAGGTCAGACTCCGGACACCAGGGGACAGACAGGACGACAGGCAGGGGTTAGAGTATTGCGAGCATTTCCTGAACTGACGCGCCTGCTGTTCAGAGTACAGTGTCTTGACCAGGAGTAAAGTTCTGCCTTGTCAAGACCCTTCCCCTGGAGTGGTGGCCTCTTTCTTTGAGGTCTGGAATTTATTTCTAGCAATACTTAGCCAAAGCCCATGGTCTGTGTGAAGGTCCATTCTGGGTCTGTTACATCTGTGGGTGTGAATAAAGATACATTGTCATGAAACCCAAAACACAGATCAGAGTTTGCACAGTGCTGCCTAATCACCCACCGCCCCATGCCCCCTGGCAGCCAATGGTCTTTTATTGGAACCAAGCAGGACACAGCTTTTCAAGTGGGCGAAGTGGGTCAGCGCTCCTCTGTGTCCTCCTGTGGCTTGAACCCTCATGTCATGATGGAGATGGATTAGTTTACACACTTACCTAATGTGAAACTTCTTGCTCACTTCCCAGTTTCAGGAATTTTGATGAACATAAACATGCTGAAAACATCCATGTTCAGACTTGCATGTAGGTATAAGTTTGCCGATCACTGGGTGAAAATGTACAAATGGGATGGCGGGTCACATGACTTGTGTAAGGCGCTTCTAAACCCACTTCCCAGGCCGAGCCCGGTTGTATGCCCAGCAGTTAGGACAGACCCTCCAACTGTTCCCCGTTACTGCCTTTGGAGGGGAGCGTTGTGGTATCTGTGCTCCCACGGGGGGTGGGGGCTCTGTTTTAGCCTTCGGCTCACGGACAGCACGTGTGGGTGGATCTGTCACTGTCAGCATTGGCTTAGGGAACAAACACGGCACAAAAACTAAAGATTTTCTGGGAATATTTCATGAAAAGCACCAGAAACCTAAATCCGTTAGACTTCCTTTTACTTGATCTGTTTTGAGAACTGCATTACGTTGAGTTTGTTACGAGGAGCACCGCCGTCATTCAGGGCTTCGGACTGGACCTCCAGTTAGCAAGTCCTAGCCACTTGCTGGGCCCCCCCGCATAGCCTGAATTCAGACCTCTTTCCTCGCAGCTCTGCAAAGCTCTGAGCTAGTCACCTTGATTGTAGACAGATCTAATCCGAGACCATTCCCGCCTCTGCTGAGCCTGTGGGCCCCACAGTGCCACACTAATAAAAAATTAAAGTTATTCTGGCCATGGTAGCACACATCTTTAATCCTAGCGCTCAGGAGGCAGAGGGAGATGGATCTCTGTGTTCACGACTATCCTGGTCTATAGAGAGCTCCTGGAGAGCCAAAGCTACATAATGAGACAAAACAAACAAACAAATGAAAACAAGCGGCAACTGCGCTGGCCCAGTGCCGGTTCAGAGCTATTTCTGTTGCCCTCAGTGCTAGAGCCATGCCAAAGAGAGTTACACGGCAGGTTCACAGATCACACCACGCGACTGGTTCCACGTGGGAGGTTCATAAGGGGAAGGGGAGGGAAGGAAGTAGGAAGGGAACGGGGAAAGGAGTCACAGAGACCGTCTCCGGACAACAGAGGGGGAGAAGGAGAGAGGAGGAGCTTCGTGTTCTCGTACAAGGTGACCCAGAGCATGCGCAGGTGGGTTCAGGTGGTCCATTGGTGGCTTCACAGATGCCTGATATCTGGTTTGTCAGGCCCCTTGGGACTAGCCGTAAAGATGCTTACAGATCCCAACACTCAGAGCACACCAGGCCCTCTGCGCCTGCCTGCAGCTCCTCAGGGCTCCTTCTTGACCACCAACCTCTTAATGTAGGACTGGGAAGGCCGCTCCCAGCCTCTCCCTAATTCCAGGAGCTCTCTGTTGAATCTTCTGGACCATCCCGGCGCTGAGACGATGAACAAAGCATAAAAATAAAAAAATAAAAAATCCACTGAAAAATGAACTGTGAAAGCGTTCATAACAGATTAACGGTATATGTTTTCCTTCATCAGCATTAATATTTAATGATAAACAAGTGCCTGAAAGGGATATTTTAGAACACCAGTTGCATTGTGTGCATAAATAGCATGAGATTTACCACGCTGTCGCTTTGAGCAGCGGCGGCGTCACTATGCCCGGGCTCTAGCAGCCTCTGCCATCCATCTCCTCAGCTTCCCCAGGGCAGACCCTGACCTCCCTGAGAACCAGGCCCATTCTCACCTCCAGTGTCTAAGAAACAGATCCATTCTCTCTCTGGTATCTGAGAACCAGGCCCATTCTGAGAGTGTTCATGAGCCGAATTACCCTGAGCTGTGATCAGTTCTTTCAACAGCCGTTTTTCGCCAGCCTGTGTATTCGATCTGATATCCTTTTGACTTCCGTGTACAATTTCTGGAGTGTGTTAATTATAATCAGCGGAGCCCTCACTTTCAGGAGCCCCCAAAGTAAAGATGCCATCAGCTATTGTCTGAAGCCTACGGCAGAGGCAGAGACATCCGCCTGTACTGTGACCAGCCCCCCTGGTGTCCGCAGCTGGGGGGGTGGGGACTCCTTAGTTAAGCGACGTTTGTTCTGTGACTGTGAAAGTTCACATGGCCTCTTACCTGGTGGGGTGTGCCTTCAAGTGTCTGGGCCATGGTCACAGAATGAACTGATCTTCACTCTGGAGCAGGACCTGTTTCTGCTGCCCCAAGCTGAATTACAGTAAGATTCAAAGCTGCTTGCACTTGCGGCTTCGCACCACCATGGAGAGGCAGTGAGGCCTGTCACAGGACGGCCTTGTGGGCAGGTGTGCCCTCAGAGGCTGTGCTGAGGCCTCGGTCTAGGTTTTGCTGCTCTGTGTGCATGATTGCCTTCCCGTTGAGGACCGGTGAGTGTGAACGAGGTATGGGCCCCTCCGTGGCAGTGATAAAATGGCCCCTGTGTGCGCATATATTCAATGTTTGGTTCCCGGTTGGTAGACTGTTTAGGAGGGATTATAAAATGTGGCCTTGTAGGAGGAAGTGCATCACTGGAGGTGGGCTTTGGGCTTTCAAAAGCCAACACCAGATTCTCTGTCTCTCCATCTCTGTCTGTCTATCTTTCCCTCTCTGTCTCTGTCTCTCTGTCTCTCTCTGTCTCCCCAACCCCCAGCCTTTAATCTGCAGATAAGCTGTACCTCTCCGATCCGGCTCCAGTGCCATGCCTGTGGCCACACTGTCCACCACAATAGCCAGAGAATCACAAACTGCAAGCTGCCCCTAGCTAGAGGCTTCACGTTTGACTCCCCGTGGTCCTGGTGTCTCCTCCTCCTGCAGGAGGGCAGTGTGCGACACACCCTCATGGCTCAGTCCCCGCTGTGCTCAGAAACCAGCCCATCTCAATGACAACAACCAAAGTCTCCACTCAGATCCCACCATGTGGTCCACTAATAGCCGATGCACCAAGCAGGTGATGGGATCGCCCTCTTGGGATCATGAACACACACACAACACACACACCATACATACACACATACATTTCATAAACACACACACCACACACATACCCCCCCACATGCACACACACATCGCCCATACACAGACGTACATACAGACACACACACAGGAACACACAAACATATATATACACCATACACATGCACACACATATCACCTACACACAGACACACATACAGACACGCACAGAAACACACACATATGTACACCACACAGAAGCACACACAGAGATACTATACAGACACACACAAACATGCATACCACACATACATGTCACACATATGCACACATCATACATATACAGAGACACACACAGTCACCACACATACACACCTTGCAATCACACATACCACACACACACAGACACAGCTGCACACTCACACATGCTACACGCACAGACATACATAAAAAGCATGCCGTGACTAAACTTCCCTCTGTCTGAGTCTGTGTCCAGGCGGTCAGTGTGCAGCTTTTCCCGGGCCTCAGCCCCGGGCTGTGATTCAGAAGGCTGGCATTCTGGTCGTCTCCCCCTGGGGACAGGTTCACTAGTATTGCCACAAACACGCACCTAGGCCTCTGTCTGATCCCCTAGCACAGCTGGTTGCTTGATTGTAGTGGAGGAGGAGCCGGCAGTCAGGAGAGTGTCCTGATGAACCATTGGCACGTCAGTGCAAAGCCACAGTTCTCGTCCTAAAGGGAGTCAGACACAGTTGGTTCTGGAGCTATTGACTGGCCATGGCTTGGGAACACAGATACAGGTCATCCCAAAATCTGCATGACAACACGGAAGCTGTTCCGTGAAGTTTTGTCATTTTACAGAACAAAGAAAGTCATAAGTCCAGGCAACTTCAACATTTATGGGTGAGTACAGGGGTGGCACACCGAGACAGGAGGAACTTGTCTATAAGCCCAAGATACCATCACTGCCGACGAGTTCTCTCAAAGCAGACTCCTCAGAGGAGCCTCACCTGAAGATCAGGCACAGGGAAGGCTGACAGCCATTTCACCAATCAGTGACCGACGGGGGAGGCCCAGCCAATGGTGGATGCTGCTATCCCTTGTCTGGGGTCCTGGGTCTATAGGAAAGCAGGCTGAGCTTGCTTTCCTGCCATGGAGAGCAGGCCAGTGAGCAGCACCCTCTGTGGCCTCTGCATCAGCTCCTGCCTCCAGGTTCCTGCCCTGCTCGAGTTCCTGTCCTGACATCCTTCAGTGATGGACTGTGATGTGGAACTCTGAGTGTAATAAGTCCTCTCCTCCCCAACCTGCTCTTGGTCGTGGTGTTTCATCACAGCAGTAGTCCCTGACTAAGACGCTATCTGACGGCATTCATGGTTTGGGGGGTGGGGGGTGGAAGCCAATGGAGTCGCTAAGTCAAGAGACTCCAAAGGTTTTCGTGTATTAGTGTCAGTATGTTAGTTCTGACACAGAGGTGGGCAAGAGATGGCTGCCCCTGAGGCTGGAACTAGCCCAAGATGAGGTAATTAGCCTCTGGGCCTGCAGCAGTCCAGCTGCAGACAGCTTCTGTTCAGGTTTCCTTCACGGCTGTTAATTTCCTTTACTGTGAAATCAGAAAATGAATCCACCTTAAGGCACACCTGGGGATATGTGACTGAAACTGATATGCAAAGCCACAGCTCAGAAAAAAGCTACAGGACATTGGTGCTCGCCATGGCCCAGGGTCACAGAAGCAGAAGCCCAAGATCAGACGATTCGGGGAAACAGTCCTGGGCCAAACAACAGCAAACAGAGCCAAAGTTGCCGTCATCTGCGAAGTACCAAGTATCTCCTTCCCTCCACCCCTTCCTGCCTACACGCTGCCAGCTTTTCATTCCATGGTGTCACTTTTTCCTTTAGGGACCCCTTCAGCTCTGTGCCCTTAGCACTTTACTCAAGAGAGCCCAGTTTTATGGGAAAGTCTCACTTTGGTGTTGTCTACTCCAGAGTGCTCTTCTTGCTTTGAGTTGGGTCATGTGTGAGGATGTGGAGGATGCCAGAAGGAGTACCCAGAGCAGGACACCAAGGATGGGAGACACACACAAATGCTTGGCTCCTCAGGGTGTGACCAGAAAGCACCCACAGTGTCGACCGCCTTGGGTACCCCTGCCCCTGACATTTTGGCCTTCCTCATAGCCCAGTTGCCTTCAGTGCTAAGCCACAGCTCCCTTTCCAGAGAGGAAGGCAGCTATTCACATCAGCACCCCAGAGGCCATTAGGAATGCACGCCTTCCCTGACCCAGGTCCACCTCAGGCCAGAGCATCTGTAGCAAAGGGGTCAAGGTGTCCTCCTCCTCTCATAAAGGAAGAGTGTCTACATTCTTCTCTCAGTCCATACATCTGTAATTATTTTGGGAACTCTCTTGTAAGTTGCCTCGCAATAGAACTAGGCATCCATATTTTGTTCCTTTATTGTTTATTTCCCTGTAACTAAATCAAATGTTTGATTTGCACATCGTAAGCAAACATATAACCTCCATGGAAAGCTATAAGGTGCTCTGGAGAACCATCTTGTGGGTGCTCATCAGTGGAAATGCCTCCCACACTCTCAGGGCCCCTCCTTCCTCCAGAGCAATAAAATGTAAATATTAGCCTGGACAAATCTATCTATGGTTTTTTGAGACAGGGTTTCTCGGTGTAGCCCTGGCTGTGCTGGAACTCCCTCTGTAGACCAGGCTGGCCTCAAACACAGAGATCCTCGGCCTCCTGAGTTCTGGGATTAAAGGCGTGCACTACCACACCTGGCAGCAAACTATATTTTAAACTGACATGTGGACAATTAGCTGTGGGAGACTGTGTTTACTGTGTCATGAATTACAGCCCATGCAGAGATTTATGGAGCCACTATCCCAAATAGTCCTTTCTGCTATTCCTTTTTTTTTTTTTCATTTTGCCGTGTGGGAGGGCAGGTGTGTGTGTAAGCGTACCTGTATAAGTGCACTGGCTGTGGAAGGCAGAGGTCAACCTCCGTTATTTCTCAAGAACTCCCCATCTGATTTGAGACAGTCTCCAGGGCCAAGTTCTAACTAAGCAGCCTCCTCTGACTGGCCAGTAAGCTCTAGGGATGTGCCAGGCTCTGTCAGCAGCAGCTTTGGAATGTGTGCCACAAACTCAGCTTATTACGTGTGCTCTGGGCACGAGGCTCCGTCCTCATGCATGCATGGCAAGAACTTTACTGTCAGCCGTCTGCCCGTCCCCTCCCTCTGCTTCTCCTACCGTCACCCCTTCCCTCTACCCCCGCATTAGCTACATCCCAACACCCCATGCATTTTACCATGTTACACATTTGCTTCAGTTCATCTTGAAGTATTTTCTAAATTCCCTTATGATCATTCAAATTTTTCCCATTGTTTATGAAAGAGTATAACCTTTCATTCCTCCATGTTTGCAAAACTTCATTTATTTATTTTAATTCCATCTCACTGTGGTCAGAAGAGATTCTTTGTGTGAATTCTTTTACCTCCTTATGGCTTGTTTTGTGGATATGGTGAATTCTTGAGAATGAACTTGGGAAAAAGCATATTATGTTGTTGCTGGGGGTTCTGGGTGCCCCGCGTCACAGGTTTGTTCCAGACTTCCGTTTGCTCAGGGGTCTTCTGCTCTGCTGCTCTCCTGTTGCTGAGAAGGAACCGTCAGGTCACTGTGCCATTGAGTTGCCTCTATTCCCTTTAACCCTGACAACCTGTGCTTCGTATAATCGGGGCCTGTTGTTGGGTATGTATATGTTTACGTTTGTGTTTCTGAAGCCTTAGCCCCTGGCCATTATATCACGCTATTGTCTGTTGTAAAAACTTAGTCATAAACTCTGTTGTTTTCTCTCACTCTGTCCATTTCCCTTTGGGATATTGTTTGTGTTGTATATTTTCTCCTTTCTTTTCTTGCCACCCCTTTGAATTTAAGGTTTGTGTCCTATCTATATGTCATTGCCTCTTCCCCTGAGAGTTAGTCCAACTGGGCCAAAGGACCACCCCCTCTCGAGTGCCTGGCCACCACATGGCTGATGCCCATGCTGGAGTAACCCACTTAGCAAGGCTTTGCTTTTCCCTCCTCCACACTGCGCCTCCAGACAGCTGCCGACCTCACAGCCCCTACCCTGGCATTTCTTGTTTGAACTGTAATAAACTTGTCCTTGAGTTTTCTTTTCTTTTTTACTTTATTTTAAACTATTTTATTAACAAGACTAAAAATCTCAAGAGGGACCTAGATCTCCTTCCTGTGCAAGGACTCCCCCAAATCTCCAATAGCAAATATGCTTTATAGTTGGGTCAGGTCTGTCTGCCCAGTCTGACAATCTCTGCTTTTGTTAGAATATTTGGTTCACTTACATTTACTAACACTGAGAAGGTAGAATGTGCATGTGCCATTCTGCCACTTGATTTCTATGTGTTGTGGCTTCTTCTTCCTTCTTTTACATTAAATACTAAATGTTATCGTTTTTTGATTCAGGGTCTTGTATGAAGTGAGGACATGACTGTTTCAAGGTATGGCTGAGGAGGTTTTTATTGTAGGTATGAGGGCGAGAACAGCCAGAGGCATCTGGAAGAGTCCAGAGCAGGAAGAGAAAGCAGAAAACTATGGCCAGCAACGTGAACTAGGCCACTAGGCCATGGGCAACAGGAGAGGAGGACTCAGAGGGGTCAGGAAAGAGCCAAGAGCGTGTAGGGCCAAATAGCAAGTTGCACAGGAACAAGAAGCTGGAGGAAGGGAAGCTTAGGGTGGAGGGAGGTGTGAGAGGTGCTGGGAGGGAGCGGGATGCAGCATCAGGTAGTTCCTGGGTCACTGGGAGAGCCTGGAAGCCAGCTGCACGTCGGTGTGCTGATGGGCACACTAGCCACTTGTCCTGATTTTCTTCTGGACACTGGCTGTTCTGGAACTCACTATGTAGACAAAGATGGCCTCAGTCTCCCGGAGATCCACCTCCCAAATGCTGGATTAAAGGAGTGTGCAATCACACCCAGCTTGAATAAATATTTTTAGCGTGTCATGCTAGTGTTCTATCAGAGTCCATCACTCGACCCTGGGTTCCATCAGTATGTTTCATTTTCCCGCCTTTGCTCCTTTTCAGAAACATTGGGTTTGGGTGGATCATTCAGATAGAACTAATTGGACTCAGGAAGATATCAGTCATTTTTTAACGGTGGTTAGCCAAGTGTGGTAGCTCAAATATTTAATCCCAGCACTCAGGAGGCACAGGCAGGCAGATCTCTGTGAGTCTGAGGTCAAGCTAATCGATATAAAGAATTCCAGGCCAGGCAGGGGCGCAAAGGGAGATCCTGTCTCAGAAATAAAAAGTAAAATAAAGACATGAAGTTGAGGGGGAGTTTGGTTTCGGGGCAACAGAGGGAGAGGGAAGAAAGTGGGGTGGACTGATATGATCCGTATACATTGCAGGTGCTAGAGAGCTGGCACAGAGGCTAAGAACACCTGCTCTTCAAATGAAAATTTTTAAAAAGAAGAAATAAAAAGGAAGGACATGACTGTTCCAAGGTGAAGAAAGCTTATTGTGCATAAAATGGAGAGCATAGCCAGAGGCAGAGACACCTGGGAGAGTCCAGGGTGGACAAGACCCTGAGCTGGGCCTTGTGAGGAGAAGGAGGAGAGAGGGAAGAGCCAGACCAAGAGGCCAGGAGAATAAAAGTAGACAAAAGGAGAAAAGGCCGGTAACCGAAATGGCTGGTTTATATAGGGAAGGGCAGCCCAGGCCCTGGGCTGGAGAAGTTTGGGGTAGGGGCCAATATGCCAGCCATTCCCTGTAACAGGTAAGGACTAAAGGATGCGGGAGAACCTGGCAGCCAGGGCCACTTTGGTATGTTAAATAAGCACCTCGGCCATTTGCCTGGGCTTGAGACCTAATGCTCTTATTGAGGACTGGGTTCAGTTCCCAGAGCCCACATGGTGGCTCACAACATCAGCAGTGAACACACACCAGGCTTGGAGCACATGCCTGTAATCAAGTACTCAAGAGCCTCGGCTTCCAGGATATCAAGCTAAAGGTCAGCGCAGGCCACAAAGAGAATTCAAGGTCAGCCTCAACCACTTAAAGAGACCCTCATACACACACACCAGAAAGACAGAGACATACAGCAAGCTCAGGACATTTCAACAGGGACCAACTTCCCCCTGCTCTGCCCCTCCTCCCCAAATTTCCACAACTTCCCAAAATATCCCACCACCTGGAGACCAGCCTCTCAATACTGAGCCTTGAGGGACATTTCCCATTCAGACTCTAACAGGTGATAAAGTCCTTGTGAGGGCTTGTTGCTTGTGAGGCTCCAAAATTAGTTTCAAATTGTTACAATTCCAAATCCAAACACACAGCAGAGCAGAATAGAAAGACATAAACGACTAAGAGGAAAGTAGGCTACTGTAATTCGGGCTGTTGTTCCCACACGGGGCATGCTGGTGAACACAGGCCCCAGCCAGTAAACCTGACAAACAGCACTCCTCCTGGATCGTTCCCTGCTCCCTCACAGCCTCCAGGGCCGGGCAGCCCCTGCTAAGGAGCATCTGTCAGCCTGTGGTGCTCCTAAGGGTTCCTTTCATGTCCCAGTCGCAGCTGACTTCCCTTCCCACGCACACAGAAACACCCTGGAACTACAAATGAAGTTATCATTTTCTCTTGCATAGAAAAGATGAAAAGCCCAGTGAAGCTCTGCTAGAAATGAACAAGGGGAACCAAACTATGCTTCGGAAATGCTGTGAAATTTTTATGAACATTGCCTGCACACTTTCTATTAAAAAAAAAAAGACAAAAATTCACATGTTTATTTGGCTTTCAGAGACTTGATATGACCTCAGGTGACATCTGCACAACTACAGATAGAGGTCCCTCTCCTTGGTCACGGCTGCCATATCCTCAGTTTGGCACACCACAAAGTCAAGGGAAGGTCAGCATTGAGAGCACTGAGAACAGAGCTCAGGGGCAGCTGGGCACTTGGGTCAGCATTGTTTCTAGAGTCTGTCCTTTGTGGATGTGATTAATATAAGAAATCTAAAGAAATGCTCTCCTTCAAACAAAAAAGATTTAAATCAAGGATCAGTGTGATGGATGTTCTTGATTATCAACTTGACTACATCTGTAATTAACACCCAAATGGCTGGGTACACCTGTGAGGGATTTTGTTTGTTTTTGGTTTTGTTTTCTGAGACAGGGTTTCTCTGTGTAGCCCTGGCTGTCCTGGACTCACTTTGTAGACCAGGCTGGCCTCCAACTCACAGAGATCCTCCTGCCTCTGCCTGCCTGAGTGCTGGGATCATAGGCGTGCACCACCCCACCCAGCTGGGTTTGTTTTGTTTTTTTTTTAACTAAATCATTTGTGGGAAGAAGCACTTCTAATTCAGATCTTTCAAGAAGTGGGAAGATGCACCCTTAATCTGGCACTTCTCCTTCTCCTGGCAGCCCCTCTGAAGGACGTGGACAAGGAAGCTCGCTCTCTCTGCCTGCTCACTCCCACTCTCTAGCAAGCCCACTCCTTCACTGGCATGAGAGTACTTCTTCAGGATTCCAGCACGCACTGATGACCAGTTGAGACATCCAGCCTCGTGGACTGAACGGCTACTGGATTTTAGACCTTCTGTTGGTAGACAATCATAGTTGAGCTAGCTGGACCACACCCTATAAGCCATTCTAATAAATCCCATATATAGCCAATGAAGTGGCTCATGCCTGTAATCCCAACACTCAGGGGGGAAGAGGCAGGTGGATCTCTGTGAGTTCGAGGCCAGCCTGATCTACAAAGTGAGTCCAGGACAGCCAAGGCTACACAGAGAAATCCTGTCTCAAAGAAAAATTTTCATATATATATATATATATGTGTGTGTGTGTGTGATTTAACCATATATATAATGAAATATATTTTATATTTGGGATTTTCTAGGTATTAATGTATATAAAATAATCTTTATATATTCATTCTGTAAGTTCTGTTAACTAGAGAAGCCTGAACAACAAAATCAGTGAAAAGTAAAGCCACGTGGACTATTCAGAGGTCGCCAGACGGCAGCAGTGGACACGGAGGGCCCCTTTTCCCTTTAAAGCTGGCACCTCCAGCAGCTTTGTTAGCTCTGCTTATGTTATAGAGCACTGTCCCCCACAGAAACGACAGCCATTGCCACCTCAGCAAGAGCCTCAGCAACTCCCCACAGGGGAGCCTCAAGGTCAGGACTACCGATATTTCCTCACGGAGAGAGGGGGCAGGGGGATCAGCAGACTGTCGCTGGGATCTGAGCCCACCTACCAAGTGGCACATGCTCTCCTTCTTGGGAGTTTCTAGAGCATATGGAGTCCGGAAGGTTAAAAGAAGGAGGCCTTCCAGCTCCACATGTGTGTGGAAGTTACTGTTCACACTGGGGGAGTCATTTAGGGGTCCCCATTCTCCTGTGAGTAATCCCTCACTTGCACTCTGGTGAGTCTAGTCCCCCAAGCTGGACGGAGCCTCAGCTCCCTCGCCAAGCTACCCCTGATGTGTTCTCATTCCCCTTAAGGATCCTCACTGAAGCAAAATTCTTGAACTGTGGAAATGGCAATATGAAGCCTGAGCTTACTAAAAGAAAACCTTCAGATCGACCTTAGACAAGGCAGGAGGAAGAGCTTCTACAGACTTCTGAAGAGAGAACACACCTGGTTTACACTGCTGGGCTTCTGAGCCACGTTGCTGAAAGTGTAATTTACAGCAAGGTTTAAAGGTTGGAGAATTTTCTTTTGTAAACAAAGTTATAAGGCGGATTTATGAGGGGCGTTGTTTAGATTTAGGAACCAAGAGGAGAACTAAAACTCAAGATCATAAATCAGTTTGTCTCTGAGTAAGCAGTTAGTTTACTGTCTTTGACATCTCTGGGACGACTTTAGGAAAACACGCAGAGTCTCTGGAAGGTGATTTTGGCTTCCTCAGTGGTATCTGAAGCCTCCTGCTTCAACCAGCAGAAAGAGGGAGTCAGACCCGAGGGTGAAGGGGCACTTTCCTTCCTCGTGTTCTCCCTCCTATGTCACAGTGGTCTTGCTGTCCTGCTCAGTGCTCTCGCCCCACTCTTGGAAGGTGGAGGTGAGGAGGAGCACTTAAATCTATGAGTTCAAAATTAGTCTGGGCTACACAGTCAGACCCAAAGGAAAGGCGAGTCTGGAGAGAAAAGGAAGGGAGAGGAATTGATGAGGTGAGAGGGAGGGAAAATGAACTCTCAAAAAGGTTGCCCACTTTCTGGTGGTCCAGGATGTCGGGCCTTCTCTGATGTCCCTTTCAATGCTAATTCTTAAAGCTATATTAAAACTTTCTTCCTCTTCTCCTTCTTCTTCCTTTTCCTATTCCTTCTCCTCCTCCTCGTACTTCTTCCTGAGCCTGGGTCCCACTCTATCTCCTTAGCTAGCTTGTACTGTGTCCAGGGAGGCCTTGAGTTCACAGAGGTCTGCCTGCTTCTGCCTCCCAAGTGCTGTAATTAAGGGCTTACACCACCTCACCTAGCTCTAAAACCTTCCCGAGTAAGTTGTGACTCTGCATCGTACTTGGGGTGGAGGCTGGAGGAAAGAAAATCCAGCGATGATAAAGTGCTCCTTCCCTGAGGCAGGCTGCCAGACTTTATGCCTGGTAGTAAAAAGCAGATAGCTAAGCGGTTAGCAGACCACCCATCCAGGAAGCCAGACTGCATACCACATAGTAGCCATAGCAGGTGCAATATTTGCTGACTCCGTGATGTTTTCACTGACCTTTGCAGAAGCCAATACTAGTACAAATGGCAATTCCTCGTAACCAGAAGCCTTCTCAAGCTTTTCAGACTTGGAAGTCTTGGGCACACCTCAGGTAGATCTTATCAAATTTAAGATGTTACAAATTATTGTCCTAAACCAGAAAGCAAGAAACACCTGTAAATCTGACTGGGGAGGGAGAGCTGGCTCTTCGGGGAATGTGCTTGTTCTACTCCTATGAAGACCTGAGCTGGACCCCACATACGAAAGCTGGGTGTGGCAGCACACACCTGCAACCCCAACACTGGGCGTAGACACCGGAGAATCCCTGCGGCTTCTTAGCCAATCAGCCATTCAGTCTGGGGAGCTCCAGACTCGGTGAGGACGCTATCTCAAAAAATAAAAATAAACATAGAAATGAAAATAAAGTGGAGTCAGGTATAGAGGCTTACACAGACAGGTGAAGCTCTGTGAGTTCTCGGCCAGCATGGTCCATGCCAACCAAAGTGTGACCGTGTCTCAAAATAAGTAAGTCCTAACAGATGGTGGGGTAATAGAAGTAGACAGATAATGGCAACCTCTGGCAGCACGTGTGCAGGTGTGTGCAGGCTTGGGCACACCCCCCCTCAGAGAGAAAGTGGGGGGGTCAGAGCTTGCTGCTGCTGCTCTTAGTTGAGCTTTTGATAGGACAGGGAGGGGTCATTGAGAAAACAGACGTATTCTTGCAGAGGTAGCTTAAAAGACTACGATCTTCATTACGTCTGCCTGTTCCCATCTCTCTACACTTCTGCCCACCTTGGTACCTCAGATTCTGTGACACAAATACCACCCTGGAAGCTATTACAGGACCAAGTATACAAGGTTTGGGGGACGGTTCAGAGGAGAGGACGCCAACTGAGAAAATGTTTCCATAAGATCAAGCTGTGGGCAAACCTTTGGGCATTTTCTTCCTTAGTGACCCATAGTGGGTGGTGCCATTCCTGGCTGCTGGTCCGGGTTCCAGAGGAAAGCAGGCCAGTGAGCAGCTCCCCTCCGAGGCCTCTGCATCAGCGTCTGCCTCCAGGTTCCTGCTCTGAGAGAGTTTCCACCCTCACCACTTCTGATGATGAACTATTACATGGAACTGTGAGAGAAATGAACCCTTTCCTCCCCAAGATGTTTTGCTCATGGTGTTTCATCCCAGTAACTCTGAGACACCTGCTCAACGCTGACGTTCTCTCCCTTATCGTCCGTGGGTCAGGCAGGCTGGGGCAGCTCGCACCAGGCCGCACTCCAGCCATGGGTCAGTCTGTGTTCTTCCTTGGGCTTGACAGGGAAAGAGTCCTCTCCCAGCTCACTTGCTGGGTAGTCAAATTCACATGGCCAAAGCCTTTGGCTGTCAGAGGCCACCTGCACTCTCATGACTCTTTTGACCTCCATGAGGGGGTCAAGAGGAGATGGTTCACTCCTCAGGGGTCAGAGGAGATGGTTCACTCCTCAGGGGTCAGAGGAGGTAATTCTTCTGCAGCTTCTGGGCTCTACAGCCTCTCATCTCTGACCTACATGTTCTTCCAAAGAGGTGACTTGGTCAGGCTCACCGGCTCAGGAAGATGGCAGGATCTCAGAATTCTGCCTGCCGCAGGGGTAACAGGCAGGGAGGGGGTAGTGTTCGGCCCTACATGAGCAGGTGTACCTTACTTTACTAATATAGTGCAGCATAGATGATGTGTTACTGTTTTAAAGTTGTTATGTGTGTGTGTGAGTGCCCACTTGTGTGTTTGTGCCTCTCACGCATGCCAGGTGCCCGCTGAAGCTGGAAGAAGGCATCGGGTCCCCTGGAGCTTGGAAGCATGGGCAATGGTGAGCCACGTGTGGGCTCTGGGGACTGAACCCAGCTCCTCTGCAAGAGCAGCCAATGCTCTCAACTACTGAGAGCATCTCCAGCCTACATCATTATTACTTTTAAATAAATTAACGGTTTGCATGAAGCACATCGATTTGCACCATTTTCCAAATAGCTCTGGTGATTGCTAAGAGTTTTGAGCAATAAAAATAATTCACATATGTGAGAATGTATTTTCTTCCATATAAGTGAGAATCAAGGGTGAGCCTCGCAGGATTTGACAGGCAGCTTCAGAGTCATCAAGGATCTGGGTTTCTGTACTTATCTATGTTTTGTCTGTTTCTCTTGTTTCTTTCATTTACTTATTTACTTAACCTGTTTCCTCTCCGGGTCTCATGTAGCCGGCCCAGCCTTGAACTCTCACCGTGTAGCTGAGGATGATCTTGAGCTCTGACCCTGCTGCCTCTAGCCCCTCAGTGCCCTAACACACCACGCACCACAGCATTACATTCTTAAAAATGAGTGTGCTGGACCAGACGTGGAACGCCTTTAACGCCAGCGCTCAGAGGGCAGAGGTAGGCGGATCTCTATGAGTCTGAGGCCAGACAGGGCTACAAAGTGAGACCCTCGCTTTAAAACAGACCAACAACAGCAACAAAATGCAGTCAAGTTAACACACATTATCTAGCTCCTGACTAGATGTATCGCTGTTCAACCTGCCCGAACTCTTCATTAAGAAACTGGCCTACAGCGCCACCTTCCGGATACTCCCAGACATGCTCACTGGCTCTCTGCTGTTCTGGAAGAGCTGGGATTGGACGACTGAACCCTGAGCTTTCTGTCCTGGAACTGATGACCATGGGAGCAGGCGGGCAGCAGAGGGCGCAGGCCTTTCCTTGCCGTGAAGTTTAGCCCTGATAAAGCTCCTATTAACTCCAGGTGTCCTTGTAAAAGTCCAGCTTTTATCAACTCCAGATCTTGGAAGGTTGCAAACGCAGCACTATCTTATTGTCGCTTTAGTGCCTTGGCGAAGGTCAAGAGCGTGTTTGCGTATTTCAAAGGGCAGAATCTAGAAAGGTCTACCTTCTGGGGACATCCTTTCATATAAAATGCCCAAGGCTAAGGATACGCTTTGTGTTTTCTGAACATTTATTTGGGTTCATAGGAAAAAAAAATATTTTCACCAGCTTTTGGCAGATGACAATAAAGTCTCACAAATGCATATTCATTTACAACCCGACCCCAAACACTTTTTAGCCTGAGTTTACTACAGCTTCTTTGCGCGTTTTTGTAATCCCAACACACCAAACAGGAATGGGCTGTGGATTCATTCCTAGCTACCTGTCTTCAGCTGGCGGTGCGGGTGCCTGTACCCCTGTACACAGAAAGCCACGGCTGGAGGATCTTGAGTTTGAGGTGGGCTTGGGCTAAAAGCAAGAGCCTGTCTCAGCACCCACCCATGACTAACTCTACTCTTTCTCAAATGTTACAGATAGCTGCACAAAAGCTCATGAAACATCAGCAGATATGAGTAAAGCATCCCAAGATTTTACTTTTAATATTTAAAAGTTGTTTGCCAACATGTGAAAGAGACATGGGGACTTTTAAGTCATTTGTGTGCTGATTGCTCGAACCTCCATAGCCAGCTCCAGGGACTCAGCAACAGCAGGACATGTTATCACTAGCGTCGGGAATGGGACACATTCCCACTGCCCTCCCCTGCTCATGCGCTATATGACCTTATGGAAGAGGCTGTTCTCTCTCCCTCCACCCTCACCCAGGGGCCACCTCTGTATCCCCGCCCTTAATAAACCTCACACGTAAGATCTGCCCCAGCTTGTCACTTTATAACATCCATTAGTGTTATGATAACACTAATTATCATAATCATAATTTAATCTAGAAGAGAACAGTTGTTTTTTTAGATATATATATATATATATATATGTATTATGTATTAGTGGACATGTTCGCTAGAGTACCTGAGGTGCTGAGTTTAATCTCTAGTATTAAAGCAATATATTATTATTATGATTATATGTATAAATAATAAGTAAAGAAAAAGAGGCCATAAATTGGAGAGGTTAGGGAACAGGGGAGAGGATGGTGGGAAGAAATGGAGGGGAGAAAGTGATGAATTTTATTTTAATCAAATAAAAAAATTAAAACATATATATAATATAGATATATATTATAGAAAAAATATGACAGAATTATCAGTTAAAAGACTATCAAGCTGGGAGTAGTGATGCACGCCTTTAATAACAGCACTCAAGGAAGCAGAGGCAGGTGGATCTCTGTGAGTGCGAGGCCAGCCTGGTCTACAAAGCGAGTCCAGAAGAGCCAAGGCTACACAGAGAAACTCTGTCTCGAAAAACCTTTAAAAAAAAAAAAGAGGAATGATCACTTCGTTTTCGAATATTTGCAGTATATGAGATTATATTCCTTGCAACTAGAAAAACACTCTGAGAGCAGCCACCGTTTTAAAAATGTGGGAGGGCATGGAGGGAGCCTCTCAGAGCACTTGCTCTTTGGAGTCCCAGTACCCGCACTGCAGCTCGCCATCAGTTCTGGCGAACCTGACACCAGGCGCACAAGCGGTGCACAAACATGCATCAGGCAAAACACTCATACATACAAAAACATTTTTTAATCAAAAATGTGGGAGGGTGGAAGGGACCGGGCGGTGGTGAGTTCAAGGCCAGCCTGGTCTACAGAGCGAGCTCCGGGGCAGCCAGGGCTGTTACACAGAGAAACCCCCGTCTCGAGAAGACAAAACCAAAACAAAACGGGGCAGAAAACGTGGGAGGGGGCTGGCACAGCGTCACAAATTAGTAACCCCAGCACGTGGGAGACTGAGGCAAGAGGATGTATGCACCAAGTTCTGCACTCTGTCCTCAAATGGATCTAGGCGGAGGGCGCGCTGGCCGCAGGACGTCCATTGCGGCTTCTGCTGGAACAGGAGAGCAGCGGGAACACAGTCCCTCTGGAGAGCAACGCGGCATCCTGGGGGAACCCCTCACTTTGGGGTTTCAGCGCAGCGCTGACTTCAAGGCGCCCGCTTTAAAGCAATGGCCTGGTACCTTCCAGGGGCGAACACCTCCGGGAAAGCGTTCGCCAGCCGGGGAGGGGCGTGGCTACGGCCGGCCAGGGGCGGGGCGTCAGGGGGCGGAGCTGTCCCGAGGAGACCTGGCATTGGCTGTCGAGGCGGGGAGCGTCGGCGGGGCGAGGCGGGGCCAGCCCCAGGCCTCCGGGCATTGGCTGGTCGGGCGGCCAGGGACACGTGGTGCGGAACCGGCAAGGTAAGCGGGCGGTCTGTGGGCCTTCCTTCCCGGGAGGGCACCGGCGGCCGGGGCGGGCTCGATGCAGGGCCGGAGGGTGCGGGAGTCGCCCTGGGCTGCGTGGACGTGCGGGGCCCCGGGGCGTCCAGGTGGGAACGGCGGAAGCCGGGAGGGCCCCGATCCCTAACGCGCAGTCAGCCCAGGCCTGAGTCACCCCAGGCCCCGGCGACGGCTCGCGCTTCCGAAGGGACGTAGCCCGGGACCCAGGCCTCTCCCGCCGCTGGGACGGGCTCTGATCCGCGAGTCCATCAGTGCCGGGTCAGCCCGGCCACCCAGTGCGCCCTGCGCCACCGATGGGCTATGCGTCCGGGCCGGCCTGCGTGGCGACTTGGGGCTGAAGGGTCGCAGGGAGCAAAGGCTGGGCAGTCCTCACCCCTACATTTGGAGTCGGAGGATGCCGTCTGGCTCCTGGCGCTCCTTGGGGGCAAAGGCCCTAGGCAGAGTCCACCTGGACCTTGCCTCTAGGGTGGATCCGCAGGAGGGAGGTCTCCCTCTGCCAGCATGCTATTTTGATTAGGCCGCTCATTCATTCACTAGTTTCAGTTTACTCATTTGTAAAGTGGAGTAGATGTTTGACCCACGGCACTAACCCTTGAGAGCCTAGGACCGCCAATCTTCTCCAGGGAGTCTTGTCAACTCGGACTCCAGGCAAAGGCCCTGTCATGGGACGGGTTTGTGCTGCTCCCTGAGAACTTCGGACTCACAGATAGTGAAGTTGTTTGGCAGGAAGATTGCTTCTGTTCAACTCCACCAGCACTGCTTTTTACCTTAATAAATGGATTCCAAGTGACGGCCTTGATGTTGGGAGAAGGGAAGCAGGAGTCATCAGAACTTGGCCTAACTTGCTGTGTCTGGAGGGACAGTTTAGAGGGACGGTTTATTTTAATGTGCTCTGGGAGCTCTGTGGAGTAGTTGATTCCTCTCTCTTACTGCCGTCAGAGAAAGATGAACCGCAGATCCAACATCTTTGTGGGAACAATATTAGCAACAAAGTTGTTAGTTTAGCTGTGAGAATGTAGGTAACAACATTAGCAGCAAAGTTGTTAGTTTAGCTGTGAGAATGTGACTCCACGGTGATTGGCAGCAATCACGTTAGCTATCTGAGGTGCCCTGGGATTTCACATTGCTGGAGAAATTTCAATGTGCTGCCATACCTGGAGTCACAGAGCATCAGCTCCCTCCCCTGTTTAGGAGCTGGCTGGGATCCTGTACCAAGAAGCAGTGCTCTTTACTATGTGCTGTGTACGGCGTTTCTGCAGCACCCAGCCGACACCATGCAGCGGCCATGGTAGCAGGTCACTTGCTTTCACTGAAGGATGAGTGTTCTCAGCACAACTGAGCTGTGTTTCACCTATGCTGAGTTAAGCCCAAGTCTTAATATTTGAAGAAAGAGAAGACACCAGTTGCAAACCTCAGTGTTTGAGGCATTTGTGTATCACATTGACTCCTTTTTAAAAAGTTCCACAAATTACTTTCTCCTGCCTCTGTAGAGTGTAGGAGTTCTAGGGTCTCAGAGATGAAAACGAAATGTTGGAACATGTGCCCAGAAGGCTACAGTTGTAGCTGGGTAGGTGGGTCACCAAGTGTTCATGAAGCTCTAGCTTCTACCCTCAGTACAGCGGGAACTGGCTATATTGGTGCGCTTGGAATTCTAGCAAGTGGAGGTGAAAGCTCGAATATCAAAAGTTCAAGGACAGCCTAGGCTAAGTTGTTTTGTTTTTAAACCGGAAAAGCCCTGCCCAGAAAAAGCAGGCACTAAGTGTATTTGTGCAGTGCCTCAAATGTGCTTATCCATGTGTGCTCCGAGCAGTGTGCAGAATGCACAGCTTCTCAAACCTTGTGGTGAAAACCCTGCCCAGCCCTTCTAGCTTTCTGAAAGAGCACACAGCTGCTCTCCCTGGAGGTCCTCCTGCAAAGTGGGAGCTTCCTCAGCTTCGGCTCTTAAGGAGGTTGAGTGGAGTCCCTTGATGTCAGTTGTCCTCAGCTGAATTCGTCTTGCTTTCTGGACCCCAATGGGTGTAGGTTTGCAGGTGAAGAGCCAGAGTATAAGGGGAAGTTGTTGTTTGTTTACTTGCTTGCTTTTTGAGACAGAGTCACACTATGCATCGCTGGCTGGCCTGGAATTCACTATGTGTGTATATACTGGAACAGGCTGGCCTTATATTTTCAGAGTTCCACCTGCCTCTAACCTCCCCTGTGCTGGGATTAAAGGCGTTTGCCATCACGCCCGCCCTGCAGCATTTTTATTGAGATCTTTGAAATGATTATTTCTTCTGTAGTGATTGAATGGTAATAGTTCACCCTGTGCTTTAAGACTATAAAATTGGGTCTGTAGTTCGGTTGGTAGAGTGCTTGCAAAGCATCCAAGAAATCCTGGATTCAACCTCCATCACCACATACACCTGGTGGTTTGGACAGGCAAGAGGAGCAGATGTTTAATGCTAGCCCAGGCCACAAGAGACCCTGTCTCAAAAAAAAAAAAAAAAAAGTATAACATTTTTAATAGTAAGTGCCACATCTTTAATCCAGACACTCAGAAGGCAGGAGAATTTCTGTGTGAGGCCAGCTTGGTCAACACAGAAAGTTCCAGGGCAGCTAGGGTTATCAAGTATGACCTTGTCTTAAAAACTGAAGTGCATGGTAAGCCGATGTGGTAGAAACTACCCACTTTTAGTTTTCTTCAGATTGTCTGCCACTGGGGCC
>CM053764.1:41669360-41705332 GCA_028658305.1 Pachyuromys duprasi
AGTATGGGCTTTTCCTTTGGAACAAGGAAGGGAAGATCAGTCTAAGCTGCTGACTCCTTCCCAAGCCCTTGGCCCTGAAGTGCGGTCACTTCCTGGCGAGTCCTGTGATTAAGTGTCGCAACACAGTGCTGACAGGAGGGTGGAGGAGCAACTCAGTCCTCACAGCACAGCGACTCTGGCCACTTCAGTCCCAGCTGCAAGCACGTCCGACCCGCTGCTCTCTCTGCTCAGTTTCCCGGGTCTAAGTCTGCCGGAAAGGAAAGATGTCAGCCCTTCAAACCGTCTTCCAGTACATCGATGACAACCAGGACCGCTATGTCAAGGTGAGAGTCTGTTTCTTCCAGAAGAATAACAAAACCTGCTTTAACCTTGTCAAGTCTGGGGGATTTTCAAGACGTTGACATGAGTTATGCCATTTTGATCAATATTAAAATTTCATGTTTCTTCATCTCTTGATGGTGAAAGTTATACTCTTGTCCTTGGGTAGAATTCAATAAATTCTTTATTTTTCTCTAATCTCATCTATGGTCTCTTGTGATACTCCAGATTTAAAAAAGTTTCATTAGAGCGTGTTCTGAGCGATTCTATGATGTATTTTAATCTGTTGCTCGGTTTTTATCTGATGGAATAATGTTATTATTATAGTGTGACCCTTTTGGAAGAACCATTTTAGGCAAAACGTTTTGACTTTTCACTCTAAAACTTACACCTTAGAAAACTTGGGGAGACAAGTACACTAACTTGGATCGCAATATTGCAGTAGATTTTCTTCCTGTTTCTATTTTTTTAACTATAGATACAAACTTATTTATGCACTTGTGTAGTGTATAATCACGCTTGGCTAAAAGGCACATTCTGGCGTGTTTTCCTTTCTGCTTATTCTGAGGGTAGAGACGGTAGAGCCTTGTTTGATCTAGGGCTGCTCTGCTCACAAAGCGGGGTAGCTGTCGGCAGCGATCCGTTGGTGAGCCCATCCCCGCCCAGCAGCATTTCAGAGCCCTTTCTGCTTGCTCTCCACAAACAGAAACTTGCAGAATGGGTGGCCATCCAGAGCGTGTCCGCCTGGCCAGAGAAGCGAGCAGAGATCAAAAGGATGATGGAGGTGGCTGCCGCTGATGTGCAGAGGCTGGGAGGCTCCGTGGAGCTGGTGGACATTGGGAAGCAGAAGGTATGAGCCCACAGAAGTGGAAGCAGACAGTTCTCCTCGGGGGCGGGGAGGCTGCAAGGCCGGGGAGCTTCGCTGAAGACAGTTCACCCCTCTTCAAAGCAAGCATGTACTGGCTTTGTGTGTATCCCAGTAGCTGTAGCTTGGGGCGAGGTAAAGGGTTACCCATTATTCCAGGAAGGGGACCCAGAGGCCAGTGACTTAAGAGTAAGTGAAAAAGACTGTCATCTTAAGAAGAGCTGAGATCATTTCCCAGAAATCAAAGCTTTCACAAGTGTGCGTTACACATTACCTGATTCACCTTATAAATAACAGCTTCCTGCACCAGGTCCTCTGTGCGTACCGGCGCTTCCGGGTTAGTGTTTGTGGTGGTACCCCTGAGTGTGGGAGCCGCTGGCTCTTTGATTCATGTGCATTTTTGTGGGCCCTTTTCCATCTGTTGGTTTGCCTTGTCCAACTTCAATGTGATAGGTGCTGTTGTGTCTTTTTATGTTTTATTTTGTTATTTTTGTTTTCTCTTAAAAGCTTATTCTTTCTAATGAGACACAGAAAGGGAAAGCTAGGAGGGGTAGGGAGAAGGGAAACTGTAATCAGGAAATATTGTATGAGAAAAAAAAGTCAATTTTCAATAAAGAGAAAAATACACTTAAAACAAAAATGTAAAAATTAATAGCAAAGTTTCTCTTGCCCTCCAGCACTTCTTATAGTGATCTGTGGGTGGAGAGGGCCAGCTAAGAGAAGGTTGTCTGCTTTCCAGTTTCTGTTAATAGTTTTGGTTTCTGTTTGAGACAGAATCTAACTATGTAGCCCTGGCAGACCAGACCTACTCTGTAGACCAGACTGGCCTGGAACTCACAGAGATCCTTCTGCCTCTGCCTCCCAGGTGCTGGGATTTAAGACGTGCGCACCACACCGAGCTTCCCTCTTACTTAATAATTTGACTTTATGATATATTTTTCTGCTACTCTAGTTTCACATGATTTTTTTGACTCATGTTGTTGTTTTGGTTTGGTTTTAGACAGGGTCTTCCTCCTTGTAACCCAACTTGGCCCAAAACCCATGACAATCTTCAGTGTCCCAGGTGCTGGGATTTCCAGTTATGTGTTCTTAAGAATTCCCACCACACCTGATTCCATTGTATATATTTTCAAATCATTTTTGCTTGTTTTTGTTTTTTGACACAGGGCTTCTCTTTATAGCTCTGGCTGTCCTGGAACTCAATCTGTAGACCAGGCTGGCATTGAACTCACAGAGATCCACCTGCCTCTGCATCCCAAGAGCTGCTGGGATTAAAGGCGTGGGCCACCACCACAGGACTGTGTTTTCACATCTTACAAGTCTCTTATGTTGCAAAATGTGAAAAGACTTGTTTTATCTTGGGTCTTTTGTCTGAGGACTTTGGTGTACAGTTGAATGCACAGTTCTGGAATTTGGGGTGAACCGTTCAGGTCACCCTGCATACTTCAGCTGAGAGGTGGAGTTGCCATTGGGAGCCTAGTGCCTTCATGGCAAAAGCAGAGTTCAAATCCAGCCTTCCTACTCCTGGGCTAGCACTTTTCTTGAGGTTTTCTTCAGATGATAATTTTAACAGTTAAGATATAGCAGCTTCCCAGCAAATATCTCCCCTCTGTTAGGGGAATAAACTAAGTTTCTTCATATTGTTTTCTGTAACATTTTGTTTAGTCTTTTTAAAATTTTTATTATTATGTGTTTCTTAGACAAGTCTTACTCTATTGTCTGAGTCCCCAAATGCCAGGGCTGTTTCCCTTTGCCCCTACCTATCTGCTCACAGCCTCTCCCATTCTTCCCATTGTTTAAAACAAACAAACAAGAAATCACTAGATGGGATAAATCATTTTTAAGAGTTGTTTCCTTACAGTAAATGCTCCTGTTATGTTACCACTGGAGTACTTTAAAAAGGCCTCTGTGAAAAGACACAGTGGCTGCTAGGCTGTCCCACTGTTAGAGAAACCCAGCAGGGGGAAAAACAGAAGCCAAGACTACTTCACATTAGGTAACAACCACATTCATATGAAGGAATTGAGAGATTTCCCTGGTTAGGCCAGATGCAGGTGAGGCCATGTGTACCCAGAAGTTTAAGGCAGGATTCTCTTCCCCTGGTGGCTACAGCCAACCTCATGGCGCAGGCTAGGAGCTGCCAGGGTTGAGAGGTGCCTGGTATTTTATTAGCAGAGTTTACCTAGAAAATAAGTTATGTGTCCTTAAGAATTCCTACCACCTGCTGTATGTGGCAGTGTGAGCCTTCGATCCCAGTACTCTAGAGGCAGGTCGAGGCCAGCCAGGGCCGTACAGTGAGACCTGTCTCAAAAAAACAAAAAGCAAATCCCAGCCACCCACCTAGTGCGCTAACATGCTTGCAGGCTGAAAGTTGAGAGCTGAGATTTTTCTCAGCCCTCACCTACGTTGTCCTTGCCTTGTCATTTTTAGTTGCTGCCCATTTTACCTCTTAATCATAAATTATTAGTCTAGCTTCATTATCAGGATAATGGTGTGCATTGGGGTGTGATGGGATGATCTGGCTTGAGGGCTTCTGGCTGTAACTGCACGGTCCGATTAGTTTGTGCCTTACATTTTCATTAGGCCTTTTCCTAGTAGCTCTTTGAAGTGGTTTCTTGTACATGAGCATTGTGTACGATGTCCGTGCTGGAACAAGTGTGTGCGTGCATGGGCTGATGTTGTGCCCTGCCAACTGCTTGAGGCACTTTGCTGTGATCACAGAGTCTTTCTGATAAGTTGCAGGAGCCAGCAGAGGAGGTATATGGGCTGCAGGGCGGGGTGCAGCCTTTGAGGGCCATGGTTAGGGCCACAAGTGGTAGCCATTGACCCAAGCTGATATGTGTGTCCCTGAATTCTCCTCTAGACTCAGAAAATTCTTGAGGGAATGTCCCGGACAGCTGGCAAGGCCTTCGAGGAAAGCCATGGAGAAGTGTCCGCTGCCACCATTTACTTACCACACACTGTGTGGATTCACTTTCCTTCTTTCTTCGTTTCTTTCTTCCTTTTTGTTTTTTTTTTGGGGGGGGGGTTGTTTGTTTGTTTGCTTGTTTCGAGACAGGGTTTCCCTGTGTAGCCCTGGCTGTCCTGGAACTAGCTCTGTAGACCAGGCTGGCCTTGAACTCACAGAGCTCCACCTGCCTCTGCCTCCCAAGTGCAAATTAAAGTCTTTCTTTTTTGAAGATTTTTTTTTAAGTGTATGTGTGTGTGTACAGAGGGACACATGTTTGCTGATACCTAAAAAGGCCAGAAGAGATCATCAGCTCCCCTGGTGTTGATGTGACAGGGTTGTGAGGTCTGGCATGGGTTCTGGGGCTGGAATCAGTTTTCTAGAGGAGCCAAAAGTGTTTGGAACTGCTGAGCCATCTCCCCAGCCCTGAGATCTGACCCTGTCCTGGTTGATGGCCCATTCTGTCGAAATGTAGCATTCAATTGCAGATTGTAGTTGTTTTAGCCATTATCTCAGAAATGAGTTACCTTGTATCTCAGACCCAGGCTACATAATGTTTCATTATGTATATTGATGGTTAAAAAAAAAAAAAAAAGCAGCCTTAAGCAGTTCCTCAAACTAGTTGTAGATGTGGTTTAGTTAATGCTCACTGGGTTTCAGGAAAGGGATTCAGGAGATCATTGGATTTTGAGACAGTGGAGCCTTGTGAACTGTTAAATCTTGTGATCTTAAGCTGTACAGCAGAGGTTGGTGGATGAGAACAGAGAAGAACATCCTAGCTGGCTTTAATGACAGCTGCCAGCCACTCCCAGTTTACTAACCACACTGTCCTCCACTGCCCCTCCCGCTCAGCTCCCGGACGGCTCGGAGATACCCCTTCCTCCCATTCTGCTGGGCAAACTGGGCAGCGATCCGCAGAAGAAAACTGTGTGCATTTACGGGCACCTGGACGTGCAGCCTGCAGCCGTGGAGGACGGCTGGGATAGCGAGCCCTTCACCTTGGTGGAGCGGGAAGGTGAGGGCACCCAGTGCATGCCCCCGAAGCTCCATTACAGCCACAGGCACTCAGTGCCCATTTTCAACACTAGAAGAAATGTTTCAGACAGGCTACATTTGGAAAATCACTAATCTTCTAGATTTTTCTCTTTTTGGTACACTTTTTTTTTTTTTTTAACAGAATCTAGTGGTTAGTGTCTGGAAGTGTCTCGCTTGTGCCTCAGTTGTTAAACACTCAGAAGAGTTTTCCTTTTCTCATGACGAGTCTGTGGTGGGAGCTTGGCAGGGTTTCCTGCGATCCTGCCGCCTTTTCTAGAGCGCCCACCCTGGTGTCCTGGTGTGAGGCTGCACAGTCCCTGAAGCCAGCCTCTCCTCACTCCCGCTTGTGAACTGCTCAGCTTCCATTCCCAGGTGCCACTGCTTCCATCAGGGGAGTCCCTGGGATGTAGCACCTTCTAACTTGGAGCCTTACCCAGCAGGGCTGAGTTCCAGGCCCCTAACTGGGTATGGAGCTGGTCATCACGCGTGTCCTGACTCCGTGTGGGCTGTTGCCTGGCTGTGAAATGTGAAAAGTTGTTTTTATTTAACACGACCTTTGTGAAACCTCACCCCAGAAGTGCTCCCTCTCACCACAGAACTGGGATGGAGCTGTGGATTCCCCGAGTCTCAGACACATGTACCTGTCTTTATGGTAGTTGAAGCTGTCCGCACAGGAGCCCTCCTTTTTCTTCCTTGGACCCTCTCTCACGTATCCGTGAGTGACACCACCAAAGAGAGAGTCACCCTGTCCCTGCCTTGTGCTGTCCCTATTCTTCCCAGCCCTGCTGTGCTCATGCTGGTGACACCCTGGCACTGATCCCAGATGGCCCGACCATGCTAATTTGAGCTTAGTGCCTGCAGAAGATTCAGATTAGGTATCAAAATTAGGATGGGAGTGCAGTGTGTGCTACTTTTGTGATGTTGCCATGAGCTTCCAGCGACCAGGCTTCCACGAGGTTGCTGTTAGTGTGCAGAGTGCATCTGTCTTAAAGGGATAAAGGCCTGTCCCTTTAAGGGGACAGGTAAGGGTTTTCTGAAGTTAGATGGTGAATCTCAGCCCTGATTCTCTGTGAGTCCCCGTCCTCACCATTGCTATGAGAGAGAAAGGAAAACAGAGGGACCAACATGGCTGCCTCTTGGGCTGCAAGAATTCTGACTGGATTTTAGCGTAGGGTCAGATGGAGACTCAGGCTGTGAAAGCGGAAAAAGCCCATTGCTCAGGACAGCTGTGTGGCTGTGCTAGGCCTCATCAGATGTTCCCTTGTGAAAGGTCTTTTCATTTGTTGTGCCTAACTGCATCTCCTGCTGTTCCAGGCAAGCTGTACGGGAGAGGCTCCACGGACGACAAAGGGCCAGTGGCGGGGTGGATGAACGCCCTGGAGGCCTACCAGAAGACTGGCCAGGTACAACCCCGGCATATTCTCTCCGCTTCTCAGGTTGCGTGAGTAGTGGTGTAAAGATCACTAGAGGGGGAAAGCCGGCCCCCACCTTGGTCAGCACAGGTGACTGAGCTCAAAGATGACAGCCGTTCCCAGCCCTAGAAATCATTAAACAGTTGATTGTCTTACAGATGCTCAAAGGTCATGCTATCACCACTCCCAAGATTCTTGCCAACATTTAGAAAGTGATCTTTGTTTCTCTCCTTTCCGGCTGAGATCAAACCCAGCTCTTTACGCATGCTGGGAAGTTGCTGCACCACTGAGCTGTATCTCCTCCCGGTGTCTGATTTTTATGTTCTTTTACTGTGGATGTTTCGGGGCTTTTTTGTCATTTCTTTTGGGGTTTTTTGGGTTTTGGTGGTGGTGATGGTGGTTGGTTGGCTGGTTGATTTTGTGATAGGGTCTTCCGCTGTATCCCTGGCTGGCCTGTAACTCACAGGGGTCCACCTGCCTCTGCCTCCCTAGTGCTGAGATTTTAACTGTGTGCTACTGCACCCAGCTCCCAAATGTGATGCTCAGGTGTGTTTGTTTAATACAGAGTCATGTTATATATCTCAGGTTGGCCTTGAACTACTGACAATCCTCCTGCCTCAGCATTCAAGTGCTGGGATTACAGGCAGGTGCCACCAACCCTGGCTAGTGTGAATTTTCAACCTGTACCTATGAGTGTGGTCTCTTGCCTGAATGTAACAGACTGTGATGTTGCAAATTCTTTTCTCCATGTGGTTTATATTCTCCTAAAAAAAAAGTTAAATTATTTTAGTTGTTTTCTTCTCAAAGTTGGTAAAATATTGAAAAGGGGGGTGATATTTCTAGAATCCTAAATCTCGAATACCTGCTAGTACTGTTTTCTACCCAGGCTTTTAATTATCTTTAAGCAGATTGTAATCCTGCTTTCTGGACAGGCTTTGCATATGGGTTTGATTTTACAGCACAATAAAATAGGAATTTTTGTCAAAATGTGGCACATTAGATCTGGAAAGGGGCTTAGACTCTTTGTCTGGGGATCATTTGCACAAGAGAGAACAGTTTTGTTGTTTGTTTGAGTACACTTGGCCTGTCCAACAGCTGACCTAAGAGCTGGGCATGGAAACCAGTAAGCCTCACACCGTGTTGGAAGGCCATGGGGGTGCACAGGACAGAGCCCCAAGAACTTCACTTGTAGCTGTTCCGTATATCAAGGTCCCAGGGAAACTTTTACCTCGGACAGAAGAGGGGGCAGGAGGGAGAAGGTTTTCAGTGATCATTGCCCAGGCAGCTGAGGGCTGGGCTGCTGGGCAGAAGTCTTTGGACCCTGCGGTTCTGCCCTGTGTGGCTTCTAGCTGGTTGCTTGCCCCCTTTTCTTTGGAGCTAGAAGAACTCTTGCAGCAGCATCCAGAGAACCCCAGATTTCAGGGCTGTGTTGAGACTGGCTTCTAGCACCCAGGACACTTGGCTTGTGTGCAGAGGACGCTGGCTGTGGGCAAGGCCTTCCCAGTGCAGGACAGGTCTCGCTTAGCAACGGGGAAGGCACGGTGCTTGTTCAACAAAAAATCCTCTCTTTATTCCTCTATTGTTTTTCCATTTGTGTGTGTGTGTTATGTGCATGCATGTGTGTATGTGTGTTTACAAGTGTTACATGTGTGAGGGTACATTTGCAAAGGGGTGTGCATGAATGTGGAGGTCTGAGGTTGAGTTGCAGACAGCTGTAAATAGCCATGTTTGTTCTGGGAATGGAACCCTGGTCCTCTGGAAGCTCAGTGCTCTCCGGGCCAGTCCTGACTGGCCCTGTCTCATGGCTTCACCTACACCCACAGCTCGCTCTGAGTGCAGAGATCCCTCGGTGTGGCTGGTGGGGGGCTTTCCCTTTTGACCCCAGACTCCCACAAGCCAGTAGGAGAAGAGCTTGTATTTGAAACTAAATCTCAAAAGTCTCCTATGTGTCACTTCTGTGAGAAAAGTGAGGAAACAGACTTCTCCCTGTGTCCCGTCCCAGGAGATTCCCGTCAACCTGCGCTTCTGCCTGGAAGGCATGGAGGAATCTGGCTCCGAAGGGCTGGATGACTTAATTTTTGCCCAGAAAGACAAGTTCTTCAAAGATGTGGACTACGTCTGCATTTCAGACAACTACTGGCTGGGGAAGAACAAGCCCTGCATCACGTACGGCCTCAGAGGCATCTGTTACTTCTTCATTGAGGTAGGCGCCACGTCACCGTGCTTCTCTCTGATGCCTAAGCCTCTTTGTTCTTCCTACCCTGGCATAGACAAATGCCAAGAACTTAATCATACATGAAGGAGGAATGCAGAACTTCCCAGGGCTCCTTCTTGGGTTCCGTAATCCATCCTAATACCCAGGCATGGATTTCTGAGGTCAGAAGTCAGATCTCATGGCAGTTTCAAATTAAGACAGTATTATCTTAATAATATTGATGTTGTAGTAGAGCAGATGAGATGATGGCAGATGCTAGTCCTTCTGAGATAGCTTGGACAAAAAAGCTCTCGAGAACCCTTCCTCTAAAAGTTAAAATGTTCACACATTGGCAGGTAAGTTCTAACCCATGGCTGAGGCATCAAAAGAGTGCACGCTCTACCAGATGAGCAAGGAGTGCAGGCAGATCTGCCACTCACTGATGGAGATAGCTCTACGCACATGGTAGTTACCTGTCTGGCCTGGGTATAAGACTAGTCAGTACTCAAATGGGTCAGAGCCAGATCCTTGGGACTCATGGGGTCATGCCCCATGCTTGGGGTTGTCCTCTGAGTAAACTAGTGCAGGGTCTCTGTGAAATGATAAGATTCTGCCCTTCCTTTGAAAAGGGCCAGCAGTGTCAGAGAAGCTGTTCTCTGCCAGAGAGCCGGCATTCCCTGTGAACATGCAGTCTGCACAATCAGGAGTCTATCTGTTGTCTGCATGTCCTGATTGGGAAATGTCTTGCTTTGCTGCTTGAGGAAGCAGAGTTATTTTGGAAAGCTGTCTTACAAGTGTTCTTTGTTCAATGCAATGTCACATAATTAGAATAAGCTCCCACTAAGCCACCAGTGAAGTGACCTTTGTTTCTGCCTAGGTGGAGTGCAGTGACAAAGACCTGCATTCTGGCGTGTATGGCGGCTCAGTGCACGAGGCCATGACGGATCTCATCTCGCTGATGGGTGAGCGCAGGGTCGGCACACTCTGGGTTAGCGCTCTGTCGCTCAGGGAAGCTCAGATGAGCTCTCTGTGTGCATGCCTCGTGTCAGCATTCTTCATGAGCACACTCAGCTGTGTTTCTAATGAGGTTCCCTTCCTCTGGGCATTGTTTTAGTTAAAGGGCCCCCATTTCATGCCTGCCAACTTCCTGCCCTCCCTGCATCATCGCCATTAGAGAGCTGCCCTCCCTCCCATATCCAGTGGGAGGGCCCCAGGTCCCACTTAGCATGTCCCTTAGACCCCCTTCGTGCTTTCTTCTTCTGGGCGTGGTATTTTACGTTTCTCAGAGGACATCTGCTTTGATCTGTTCCAACTGGCCATAACTAGGTGCCCCTGCTTGGGCAGCTCCTGGAGAGCAAGGACCACAGCTCCCTTCCAGCACCCTGCTAGCATAAAGCTAAGTGGGGTTATTGCCTCCATCTTGTTCTGTGACTTTCTTTCTCCCACCCCACACCCTAGGATGAAGGCTCCCGCAGGCGAAGTGACACTGCATCTGTGCAGAGCACCATGTCCCACCGTAGGGCCCTTGTCTCTTGTGGAATGGGTGTTGTAAAGGGATGCTGGCTAGTGCGGGCTTTTAGGTTCATGCACTGATGTACAGCTGTGGGATCACATGTACATTCCACCTGCACCTCGGTCTCTCTCTCTGAGAAATGGCTGATTGGCGGTCCTGCTCATGTCTGTGGGGCTGCTTATCTGACATGGCTGCATAAGCGTGTGGCCAGTGTGTGTGCCGTGGTGCCCGAGTTCCTGAGTCGGGACAGCTCAGAGCACTGCCTTTGTGCTCCCCAGCTAAGATCTCATCCTCTGCCATGCCCCTCAGGCTGCCTGATAGACAAGAAAGGGAAAATCCTCATCCCTGGCATCTACGATGCCGTGGCTCCTGTGACAGACGAGGAGTGTGAGCTCTATGACCACATTGACTTCGACATGGAAGAGTTCGCCAAGGACGTGGGGGCCGAGACCCTTCTGCACAGCTGCAAGGTGCTGCTTGACACACTGAGCATACACACACACTGTGTAGGCCACCAGGGTTCCTGTGCTGGGCATGCCCACCCTGCAAAGACATCTAGGGTCAGAGGCTTATCCTTAGCCTTGCTCAAGAGTCAAAAGCAGGGTATGTTCGAGCTGAGAGATGTTAGGCTCCTCGGGTGTCAGGATCAACTTCTGAGCAGCCCCCTCTCCTGCAACAGGAGCTGTTTGCTTGGTGTGGGCCCGTGGGCCACCTTGCTCCCGCCAGGCCCAGGTATTAAGCTGAGTGTAGAGGCAGAAGCCATTCACCATTATCTTGGTTTATGTCCAGACTCAGGAGTGTGGCTATCAGTTCGTCACCTAGCAGCATCCTGCATCAGCCTCTTCTAGAACCAGGGACAGGGCATGAGAGCAGCAGGCCTGGCTGGGCTCCTGAGTCTATTGCCTTTCTCAGAGGCAAAGGAATCGATAACTATAAACGGTTATGCCATCAGGCAGGTGGGCACAAGGGCTGGCAGAGGAGCAGAGACATCTTAGGCTGCTGGGGACTGGAAGCCCTCAGCATGACACCCCAACATCACCCACCGTCACCTCATGGGGCTGTTAAGGCTTACAGCCCTCTGGAGTGTGTGACAGTAATCCCCGTACATTGTGTGGGCTCTGAACAGCCCTCCTGGGTGGGGGTCCCCGTGTCCTGTGGGCGGGGCCTGTGTCTTCACCCAGGCCTCCTGAGTAGGTGCCCATGTCCTCTGTTCTCCTGCAGAAGGACATCCTGATGCACCGTTGGCGGTACCCCTCCCTCTCCCTCCATGGAATTGAAGGGGCCTTCTCCGGTTCTGGGGCCAAGACTGTGATCCCCAGGAAAGTGGTTGGCAAGTTCTCCATCAGGCTGGTGCCAAACATGATACCCGAAGCTGTTAGTGAGCAGGTATGTGGGGTGCAGGGCATGAGTTGGGTCAAGAAGTTCGTGGTGGCAGCCGAGAGCCGCTGTGACGTTGAGCTTACACAGTAAGAACTGTTGCCAGGGCAGAAGCCTCCTCCTGACTCTAGCCCCTCAGCATTTGCTGTAGTAAGCAGTGTAGAAGCTTGTCAGACAAAAAGGCCGTCTGAGCAAGCACCACACATTTCAGACTGAGACATATGAAACTATGACGTCTGACCTCACCCCAAAGATGTAAAGCAAATTCTCATGTGTGCCTGCATGTTAGCTGAAAGTCCCAAAGGGTGCTCTCTCCTGGAGGCGAGGGGTGGAAATGGGGGTAGCTGCAGGTGTTTGAGGCTCACGGAACGTGCTTGCGCCTTAATGACCAGAGAGACTTCATAAAGAGATAGAGCCAGAGGCTTCTGGGAAGAGCACAGTGAGGTGTCTTCTCAGAGGACAGCAAGTTTAATCTTGAGGCCAGGTCTTCACTCCTCAGTTAAACCGACCGACCTATAAACCCCCAGGACTGTGTTCCTGAGATGACTCTGAATCCAGTCAGCCTGCCAGGAAGAATTAGCCAAGTGTCGGCATCAGCAGTTTAGGACACAAACACCCTGTCTGTTGAACATGCCGGGTCAGACAGCAAGGTTTTTACTCAGCTTCTAAGTACTGTCATAATTTGGTGTTTGTCAAAGGTGAATTGGTTGACATTAACGTTGGCTTTCTGCTGCAGTCACTTGCTTAGCTCCTCTCTGCTGAAGCAGTGGGTATGCCCCTCAATATTCAGCTCAAAGGGAAGCCCAGCACAGGTCCGTCCTAGACTCTGAGAGGCTGTGTAGACCCCTGTGCCCAGCATACTGTCATAGCGGCTAGACATGTGTGATTCCTCCCACTGACCAAACGCCATGTATCTCTTCTGCTCATGGCTTAGGTATCAAGCTACTTGTCAAAGAAGTTTGCTGAACTTCACAGCCCCAACAAGTTCAAGGTGTACATGGGCCATGGTGGGAAGCCCTGGGTATCCGACTTCAACCATCCTCATTACCAGGCGGGGAGAAGAGCCCTGAAAACAGGTTGGCTGCCCTTTGGAGGCGATGCCAGGCCCCTGAGAGTCTTGAGCACGCTGCTGTAGCATGAGTACACGTGACAGTGTCTACGGTGCAGTGAGCAGGGCTGAAGTGTGGGGTGGGTCACGGCTTCCTAAGAGTAGACTCCTGAGCCCAGGGTCCCAACTGTTGCTGAGTGGCAGCTCTCTGGTGTCCAGGGCTGAAAGTTCATTGATTCTTTTTGTTTTATCTCCCCCAGTGTTTGGTGTTGAGCCTGACCTGACCAGGGAAGGTGGCAGTATTCCTGTGACCTTGACCTTTCAGGAGGCCACAGGCAAAAATGTCATGCTGTTACCTGTGGGGTCGGCGGATGACGGCGCCCACTCCCAGAATGAAAAGCTCAACAGGTGAGTCTGGGGCCTGATGCTGGGCACATCCTCTAGCCAGTGAGGGGTGGGGGGCAGTCTGTGATCACCCTCCTTTGTTCTGGCTAGTAAGAACCGGTTTGCAGCAGCCACAAGGCTTTGGCAGAGGCAGTTTGAAAACGGGGTTCACCCAGCGTTCTTTGTTCATCACGCTCTTCGTGTAGCACTCATAAAAAGCCTTACACTTCCTTTTGAAAAGTTACTCTAGCGTCACTAGCTGCTCAAGCCCCCTTCACCTCTGACAGGCAGATATTTGGGGTTCCTCTGGCCTGCAGGATGGAGAGAGCCTCTGATCTAGTGAGAGGGACCCAGGCAAGCAGGCCACGGGCATTGTGGGAGACTACAGTCCTGTAGCTACCAAAGAAATCGGGAAGTAGACACCTAGGACCAGGAGTCCTGGAGAAAGGAGCCAGGCTACTGAGCTATGGGTCAAAGAGCTGATCTTTAGGAACAATAGCCATTCACTCCCAGGGATCCCATTAGACTGAGCCCTAGAGCAAGCCAAGACTGGTTATCCTAATGAGAAATGGCAGAGGAGGTGTTGCGCTGAGCCTGGGTGAATTATTCCCAGCAGGCTGAATCATAAAGCCATGCCAGACTGCAAGCCCACAGGGGGTAAAAAGGAGGAATCAGGGTCCTCCTGGATACGGGCTTCTCCACAGCGCTCACAGTTGCAGTTGTTTCCTTGTTTGTCTCTGTCAGGCTCAACTACATAGAAGGAACCAAGATGCTGGCTGCATATCTGTACGAGGTGTCGCAGCTGAAGAACTGAGGAGTCTCCCTCTCCTCAGAGTGCTGTGCCTGCCAAAATCATCTGCCCTCTCTTTCTTCCAACTTTCCTGGGAAAGTGGAACTTCCTTTTCCTTTTCTCTTTCTCAGGTCACAGGTAGATTTGCAAAAATGGAGACAGTGCCTCCAGCCATCACCAGGGAAAATGAGCTGTGTCAGGCAGTTGGAAACGTTCCGTTCTAAGGCTTATTGGGGACGACTGATGGCTCTGACTGGGGGAGGGGACTCTCAGTGTGACTTCATCTCCAGGAAGTAGTCAGAGTCCAGAAGCTCCAAGTCCGTGAGAGGTGCTGCCAATCACGGACTTGAGCGAACAGGACCGGTTGCTTCCTGCTCTCTGTTCCCAGTGAGGCTCAGGGAATATTCAGGAAGGAAAGGAAAACATTTAGGAGCTCTTTGTGCCGTGACAGCGGCACAGTGACCCCTCACTGTGCTCTGTATCCCTTCCTACCACCCTAGCTGACCATCACTGGGTCCCCTCCTGTGGCAGTCCCTCAGAATCTGTCTCAACAGTCCTGGTGGAAGCAGCAGTTGCAGCTACCCTGCTAATAAAGGTGATAGGAGCCTCTGGAGAAATTGGTGCACTCTGACTTTTTTGGGGAACGCACATGCGGTTGTTCACTGGTGGTAACTTGCTTTGTGGAACACACACATATGTGTTGGGCACTGTCTGGGTACCTGTCACCTCACAGTGAAAGGAGGTCGCCAGAGCTCACGTCCACCATTCAGCCTCCACATCAAATTCTTAAAGTGGCAGTCCCAGGGCTCTGGTGGCAAAGACAATCGTTGTGGAAGAAAATGGCAGAGATGTAGAACCTGAGAGCACACAACTGCCAGGGAATAGCTGAAAGGGAAAGGGAACATAATGATAGTAGAGAATCCAGAAGAAGCTGAGGCAGAAGAATTGCCACGAGTTCAGTACCAACCTGGGGTATAGTGTGAAACCCGATCTCAAAGTAGTACACAAACAAAAAATCACTTCTGAGTTACAGCCTGCAGAGTAAGTAACCACTCACCATCTCTACTAATTGGAATAAGTGGTGAGCAGGGCAGGGATTCTTGTGAAGAATTTCCACTCAATAATGCAGAAGTAAAGGGGGGACTATAGAAGAATTTTAATTCAGAACATAGCTGCTCTGGCAAAAGATCGAATCCAAAGACCTAAGTCTGTATGACTAAAATACAAACACACCTTTAATCCAGGAGACAGGCAAGCAGATCTGAGCTCAAGGCCAGGCTGCTACAGAGCAAGTTTTAGGTAAATAAAAGGTTGGGTCCAGGCTTAGTGGCAGACACCTTTAATCCTAGCACTTAGGAGACAAAGGCATGTAGTGCTTTGAGTTCTAGTCAGTGCAATATTCATGCACTTCTGTTGAATCAGTGAGCTGAGAGGCAGGGCGGTGAAGTTGAGTTCATAGCAGTTCAGTTTGTGGAATTCAGAGGTGGTTTTACAGACAGAATAGGCTAGTCACCAGTGAAGACAGAATGAAGCAGAGAATGAGGAGCCAGAAGATTAGAACATATTGCCAAAGTTAGTATGAGGCCAAGCAGGGCAATTTACTCAGAAGCTGAGAGAAGCCAGTTTGAATCAACTTGGAAAGGAGTTTGAGCCAGAACAGCTGAGTTTGAACTAGCCAGCCAGAGTTCAGAAAGTGCTAGAAGGGTGAATTTATTCAGCACTAAGTCTCAGAAGCTGAAAACATTCTAGGTCTAGATAAGACTACAGAAGCTAGACGATTCCAGAACTAGGCCTAGGTTAGCAGACAGCAGTAAGCCTCTGAGATGACAATTGAACCAGGCGAATAAAAGTACTTCAACCTTCAGTTTGTTTATATGGTGGATCACATTGATGGATTTGCGTATATTGAACCACCCTTGCATGCCTGGGATGAAGCCTATTTGGTCATGGTGGATGATAACTTTTATGTGTTCTTGGATTTTGTTTGTGAGTATTTTATTGAGTATTTTTGCATCAATGTTCATAAGAGAGATAGGTCTGAAGTTCTCTTTTTTTGTTGGGTCTTTGTGTGGTTTAGGTATCAAGGTGACTGTGGCTTCATAGAATGAGTTTGGTAATGTTCCTACTGTTTCTACTTTGTGGAATAGTTTGAAGAGAATTGGAGTTAGCTCTTCTTTGAAGGTCTGGTAGAATTCTGCACTAAAACCATCTGGCCCTGGGCTTTTTTTTAGAAGGGAGACTTCTGATGACTGCTTCTATTTCCTTGGGGGATACAGGACTATTTGGCAGAGAAACACTTGAAAGAAATGGTCACCGCCCTTAGTCAGCAGGGAAGTGCAAATTAAAATGACCCTGAGATCGTTTCACTTCACGCCCATCACAATGGCTAAGATAAAAACCTCAAGTGACAACACGTGCTGGAGAGGATGTGGAGAAAGGGGAACCCTCCTCCACTGCTGGTGGGAATGTAAACTTGTACAACCATTTTGGAAATAAATCTGGTGCTTTCTAAGAAAGTTAGGAATAGTGCTACCTCAAGATCCAGCTATACCCCTCCTAGGCATGTATTCAAAATATGCTCAAGGATACAACAAAGACATTTGCTCAACCATGTGTGTAGCAGCTTTATTCATAATATCCAGAATCTGGAAACAACCCAGATGTCCCTCCACTGAGGAATGGATACAGAAATTGTGGTACATTTACACAATGAAATACTACTCAACAATTAAAAACAAGGAAATCATGAAATTTGCAAACAAATGGCGGGAACTAGAAAAGATTATCCTGAGTGAGGTATCCCAGAAGCAGAAAGACACACATGGTATGTACTCATTTAGAAGTGGATATTATTATATAGGATAATCATACTAAAATCTGTACTCCTAAAGAAGCTAAACAAGAAGGAGGACCCTGGATAAGATGATCAATCCTCACTCAGAAAGGCAAACAGGATAGACATTGGAAGTAGGAGAAAACAAGTAACAGGAGAGGAGCCTACCACAGAGGGCTCTGAAAGACTCTACCCAGCAGAGTATTAAAGCAGATGCTGAGACTCATAGCCAAACTTTGGGCAGAGTGCAGGGAATCTTATGAAAGAAGGTGGCAATAGAAAGATCTGGAGGGGACTGGAGCTCTACAAGAAGAGCAACAGAATCAAAAAATCTAGGCACAGGAGTCTTCTTTGAGACTGATACTCCAGCCAAAGACCATTCATGGAGATAACCTAGAACCCCTGCACAGATGTAGCCTATGGCAGCTCAGTGTCCAACTGGGTGTCCTAGTAAGGGGAACAGGAACTGTCTCTGACGTGAACTCAGTGTCTGGCTCTTTGATTACCTCCCCCTAAGGGGGGAACAGCCTTACCAGGCACAGAGCAAGGCAATGCAGCCAGTCCTGATGAGACCTGATAGGCTAAGGTCAGATGGCAGGGGAGGAGGACCTCCCCTATCAGTGGACTTGGAGAGGGGCATGGGAGGAGATGAGGGAGGGTGAGATTGGGAGGGAATAAAGGAGGGGGCTACAGCTGGTATACAAAGTGAATAAATTATAATTAATAAAAGATAAAATAGAAACGTAACTGTAAAAAAAATTAACAAAAACCCACTATATGGCCACAGTTGCCACAGGTGAGGTCACTAAAATGCACACTAAATGTAGTGAGGTGCAGGGTTCAACAGACCCTGAGAGATAGTTCAACGTTTGAGTAACACAGACATGTAAGATGAGTGATAGCAGATTGTTTTCCTGGGGCACACATCTCTGAAAGGACCAGTGCGGACCGGATGGGGGGAGAGGTTAAGAAGGAGGAGATATCAGACTCTTGATGATATCCCGGCTATGACTCCAGGGCAGGACAAAGGGCTGTAAACCTTGGATGATGTCATGATTTCCAAAGCCACAGTTCCATTCAATGTAGGGTGCGAGAGGCTCCACATTTCAGCCCATTCTGTAGTTTCAGAGTGTCTGATACTTTGTCACTGAGCAAGAAGTCCCTGAGCTGACATGTTGTCCTTCAGAAAACAGGAGGACAGCATGGTGTGCTGAGGGCATCACCGCAGGCTGCTCCCCGCTGACCATCTGGTCCAGGTCTCAGTTTGCTCCTCAGGTGTAAAGTCACTGTGTTTTCCCTGGGAACCAAGGAACCTAGGGTTTTAACCCGGGGTTTTAACTCCTCACTAGAGTTAAAAGCTTTAACAGAAGGCTTGTGATAAGGCAACAATGTTTCCTGAGGAAATTCTGCTGTGGGTGGAGACAGTTCCACCCTTTTGAATGTTTACAGCTGTTCTGCATTGTTTTCTTCACAGCGGGAACCTGGCCCCTGGGAAACAACCCCCTTCTCTGGGTTAGAGACCAGAAGAGCTTTTTCTTTTTCAAAGGCATTGCTGACCTGAAGAGAAGTGCTCTGTCCTGAAGGAATATAGAGACTCCTCATGACTGAAAGTCAAGTTGTTTCCATCCTTGTCCTTCTGGAATCTGGGTCAGAGCAAGCGAAGTGCTGGAAGTGCTCAGGGTTCCCATGGCTGTGCATTAGTTAATTAGGATACACACAGGACAGACTTCTGCAGCCTCAATCGTGAAGGCCATACATGGGGGCTGGAGGTGCTCAGGCTCACCAGGGCTGGCATGGCAGCCGAGCTGTCATATGGGGCCTAGGAGCCTTTAGCTGTGAAGCTCTGGTCTTCAATTGTCAGCTTCCCCTCATGGGCCTTGATCTCTGAATGACCTCCTGCCAGAGCCACACCAGGGAACAGGCAAAAGGGAGGGCAGGAAAGCTTTCCTCAGGCACAAGCCAGCCACTAGTTTGCATTTACTTCTCCAGACAGTAGCCACTGGCCACCCTGCATGAGAAGCAGTCGACAGGTCTGTAAGTTTGCCCCAGAAGAAATGGATCAGCAGTTCAGAGCACTTGCTGCTCATCCAGAGGATCAGGGGTCAGTTCCTAGCACCCACATCAGGCAGTTCACAACTAACTGCCTGTTACCCCAGCTCCAGAGGATCCGATGCCCTCTTCTAGCCTCTGCAGACGCCCACCCACAAATGTGCGTGCATTTGTGCACACACACTTAAATAGTAAAGTAGCCAGGCATGGTGGCACACCTTTAACCTCAGCACTCAGAAGGCAGAGGCAGGTGGATCTTTGTGAGTTTGAAGCCAGTCAGGGTTACATGGTGAGAGCCTGTCTAATAAATAATAAGTATCCCAGTTAGTTCTTTCGTCAGCTTGACACAGGTAGACTCATGTGGAAAGAAGGAACCTCAGCTCAGGAAACGACCCCACAGTATCGGCCTGTGGGCAAGCCTGTGGGCATTTTCTCAATTAATGATTGACATGAGAGGACCCAGCCCACTGTGGGTGGTGCCACCCTGGGTAGGGAGGTGGAGATGATAAAGGAAAGCAAGCTGAGCAAGCCAGGAAGCAACACTCTCCTCGCTCTCCAGCTCCTGCCCTACTTCCCTCGCTGATGAACTGTCGCTTGGAGGATAAGATGACTGAGCCCTTCCCTTCCCGATCTGCTTCTGGCAATGTGTTTTTTTCACAGCAATAAAAACCCCGATTAAGACAGTGCGTGGGAATCCAGAATAAGCTCTGACACCACTGAGTGGAATCGAGGAGCTGCCGTCCTGGTGGACCAAAGCCAGGGAAGCTCCTGACAGGCTTCAATCCTGGGTCCAGCCTGCACTCTCATTTTATACTCTAAAACTGTAAGGTGGGGCGGAAAGACAGGAGAGATGCAGACAGATGCAGACGTGGCAGTCAGCAAGTTGCTAAGGGCATCAACCCATTGTTTCAGCTTTTTCTCCACATTTTTCTGTTCCAGGTAGCAAGTGAAGTACATGGTTGACAAATAGGCAATACAAGCAGTACATTAGCTCAATCAATCAATCGATAGAATTAGTATCTGATAACCGGTCTTTTCTACCTTACTCAAACAGTATGGTGAAGTACAAAAGTGCAAATCCCTGCAGCTGTACCCTGCTATAGCAACACAAAATGGGCTATAGATTATTAGATTATGACTATAATCATGCAATATATACCATTCCACGTGTTATGCACTTTGAGTGTACACATCTGTAATTGTAAGTTAAATATATTTAAATGTAAATATACACATAATGTGTATGTATATACACATCTATAATGGATAAAAGAAATATCCATGAGACACTTATTTTTCACAAAAAAATACTCAACCTAAAATTTAGGATTGTTCAGAGTAGGAATCAAATCTAATCAAACAGGGTTTATTTTCCTTTGCCTGTCCTTTCTTTGCGTTCTTTCACAGTCAAACTGCGCTTCTGAATGCTCTTGGACTGACTTCACAGCCTGCGTCTGAGGAAGGAATTCCGCTGTCAGTCTGCACAAGGGGGATCTGAGTTCCACCCCAGAAGCAACTTAGAAAAGAAAAGACAGCATCAGAAAGACTAAGCATTAGAGGCTGCTTCTGTTCCAGGGTCTCCCCTCTCACTGATGTCTAGTTTTGGGTCCTCAAAGGTTTCCAACTTGCTGCACACGGTTGAAGGCAGTCCTCCTGCCGTGGTTTTGAGGCAGCCTGACTGGTGGGCTTCCTGCCTTCCACTTCCTCCCTGCACAGCAGCTCACAGCTGCCTTGTAAAAAGGCAGGTACGTCTGTCTGGCTCTCAAAAGCTCTCTATTCTCTGTTCTCAGCACATGTTGAAAAAGCAGCTTCCTCCAGGGAGGTGGCCACCTCTTTCCTGGCAAGCCCTATAGCCAAGGGTCTTTGCCAGGGCCCAGCACTGACGGTGGCCAGGTCCAGCAGAGGAGATAAAGGAGTGAGCAAGGCATGGGGGCGGGAGGGGGGAGAATCTTGCATCCTGTTTGCATCCTGACTGACTGGCTGTCAGAGTGCTTCTTTATTTACATAGAACTCAGTAGGCAGGGGTTGGATACCTGTTGTTCCAAAACAGTTATCAATTTTGTTCCCAGACATGTGCTTTAACTTCCTCTTGGTCTATGTACACCATAAGTTTAGTCATCACTGATAAACTGTAACATAAGAGAATTATCTTTTACAACCATTTTCCTTCATCAACCCCAAACCCCAATTTTTAAGTAAGAATATTGTGGTTTGAAGAGCACTAGACAGAAAGAAAATCTCCAAGCCACCCTGGGAAGATTGCCATGCCCCAAGCAGTGTTTTATCAAGTTTTAAGAGTCAGATGCTAATTGTCATTAGCCCCAGGCAAAGTCTTCAGGCCAAAACTGATGCAGTTATTACTCAATTTTTGCCATAATACAATGTTTATATTTTTATATTTGTAGAATTTATTTATATGTGTAATATTGGTGTTCTTTTGTTCCTTGCTCATAGACACCACAGTGGCCCTGTATGTGTTAGCTTTTTAAAGAAAGGGTCTTAACACTTCTTTCTTCTATCATTTATCCACATCTTTCTTTGTCCAGCAGTAATAGGAAGAGGCTTTTCATTTGGTCTGCTGCCAACTTCTCTAGCTCACCAAATCTTGTTTACCTTTTAAAGATTACTTTGTTCTGGTTATCTTGTTCCTGAGTAAGTGCAGAAGCAGATGTACCAGGAGTATCATGGAGTCAGTCTCATGAGAAGTCCTTGGCATCTTTATTTGAGTCACAACCTCCAGAGCATAAGTAAGACCTTCAAAAGTAGGGCCAGAGAAGAATATCTCTCTAAAAGCATGAGAGGTATTATGCTCAGGGAATTATGCTAAGCTTCCTGGGGCAGCTTAGAAGCAGTACTCGTGGGAAAAGGCATAAATGATTCATAAGAAATTTTCCATCAATCCAATATCCCCAAGTTGTACAAATATTTTTAAAAAACCCTCCCAAGCATGCGACACATGGAGAGTGAGACCAAAAGTGAAGGATGGCATGACGGCAATTGCATCACTTGGCTCAGCTTTGCCAGAGCTGGCTTTATGACTTTCACTGGTCCTGGCTATGCCTGATCTTCACCTGCAGGATTTTCCCATAAAGGAGGCTGGTTGCTGTCGCTTGCTCCTGACCAGCAAGTAGCACCTGGGATCAAAAGCATGGCAGACACAGGTCAAGATGTCCCAGAACACTATCTGCAAAGTTCAGATGGCTCCTAGCCTTTCACTCTTTTTCTTTTTAAAACAGGGCTTCTCTATGCGATCCTGGCTGTTCTGGAACTCACTTTGTAGACCAGATTGGCCTTAAACTGAAAATGTAGACATGAATGCACATCTCCTGTGCCTGTCAGCCAGTTCCAACAAATATGAACTCTTGGATGCTCTGTGTTTCAATGAAATCCCCTCAGGTTTCCCTCCCAGCTCCTAGGTAATTGTAAAGTAAGTCCTAGACATGACAGTATCTATCTGCAGTGTCATGTTGTACAGGCAATTCATCCTACATCAGTAACCGCATCCTATGACATCATCTGGGCTAAGTACATAGTGACCTGTCAGCACTCCCCCTCTCTCTTTCTCTCTTGCTCTCTCCCCCTCTCCTGCTCCCCTCTCTCTGTTGGGGCACCCCCCCACACCTTCTCTCTCTCTCTCTCTCTCTCTCTCTCCCTCCATTACCATCCAATAAATCTCTTTCATATAATACCTGTTTTGTGCATGGCACCATTTTAAAATAAATGCTGACATGTAGGTCATCCCACACATAGCACAAACATGTGCACAGCAGTGAAACCCTCACATACTACAACAATTTCAATCATTATTTCATCTCCACAAATGCACAGCCTACCCACAACCTGTGACCAGACATTATCCCTGAAGAATGTCTCTTTGTACTTGATAACAAGTGTCCACAGAAGACCAACATATTTTCTTTATGTATCTCTCATATTCTTGCTGTTCTAGAATGTGCTTCTTTCTCTTTTAGGGGTAAAATGTTCATAGTAATTTTAAAAACCAGGTCATGTTCCTCAAAATCCACACATGCTTGGCAGGTAAGCTGGATCACAAATAAAGGTACTTGCTGTTCCAGCCTGAAAATAGGAGCTCGATCTCGGGAGCCCACATGAAGGTGGAAGAGAGGCCCAACACCACAAAGGTGACCTCTGACCACCACACGCACATGGGGGCATACCCCACCACACACATTTAAGTTTCTGCTCTACTTGGCAGTTATAACAAGCTTAATCATTCTCTTATCCCAAACAAACAAAGGATAATAACAAGCCATGCCAGTAAATGATTTCCTGTCTTCTCCTCACCTTCCAGCACCTTCTCGTCATAAAAGCAGTGGTGCGTGGGATCATAAGTCATATGTTGTAGGAAGGAAAAGAAAAAAAAAAAAAAAAGCTGTTCTCAGAGTCTTGTATCACTCTATAAACCAGGCTGGCCTCGAACTCAGACCAATCTTCCTGCTTCAGCCTCTCACATGCTGGAATTACAGTGTGAGTCCCTAAACCATTCTCAAACATTTAATGCCTCAGTTTACTGATCTGTGAGATAGGGCCACTTCAGCATCTACCTCACATAACTGTCAGAATTCTTTAAAACAATCACAGCTGCTACATGCTCAGCTCAATGCCTCCATCATACATGTAATATGGTTGTAAAATATCGGGACTTCTATTATGAATTAATCGAGGGTGGTATGAAGTCCCCCATTCTCTCCAGGGTTCCAGGTTATGGGGGAATCCCGGCAGCATCACTCAGCTTCTAATGAAGAGATGACACTGCAGCACATGAGGCTCAGCACAGTAGAAGGTTAAACCCTGCCCTTGAGATCCTCCCAGCAGCATCTTGGGAGAACCACGAGGGTCCTTGAGTTCCAAAGATTTGCCTTTCTCTCCAGGGTTCCGGGTTATGGGGGAATCCCGGCAGCATCACTCAGCTTCTAATGAAGAGATGACACTGCAGCACATGAGGCTCAGCACAGTAGGAGGTTAAACCCTGCCCTTGAGATCCTCCCAGCAGCATCTTGGGAGAACCACGAGGGTCCTTGAGTTCCAAAGATTTGCCTTTCTGTCACTCACATCAGCAACTCTCCAGTTCCAAAAGCTGTGGAAAGAGTACAGCTAGGAGGTAGAGCTGGGGGTCTCCTGGATTCCTGCCTGTGCCAACTGAGGACAGACTCAGAGGCTGTCCCTGCCCGCCCACACCTACCCCACCCACTGTGTCAGAGGGAGGCATTGTCAGGGCACCATTCTGTGACCAGTGCGCCAAGCCTGTCTGGGAAAGACACTGCTGACATGGGCCTCCCAGGAGCATATGCCACCTTCCAGCTGGGTGCACCTCTAAGGGAACCACCTAACACCCACCAGAGTCTGTCTGGAATATCTGCTCTGAAGGCACCCAGCTTTGACCAGTTCTGAGGATTTCCTATATGGTCCAGGCCCACACCCAGTTTTCTCATAGAACACAGCCATGTGAATAGGGATCTATCAGCAACCAAGGCTTTCGTGGTGGTGGGAGCTGGGCTAGAGAAGTGGCCTGAAGAAAAAGAGCTTTCCATGGGAGTCTGTCCATTCTTTGTTTCCCCCGAAACCTGCCTTCGTTTCTCTAAGCCCTTGAGCAGGCACGGTCATGTATATGCTACAGGCTGGACAAGCTGTGGTCTGTTTAGTCTTGCTGTTTCAGGACAGACAGGATATTGCAGCCAAGGGCTTGAACTTTAAAAATCTCCCCGACCTGCCTCAGCCCTCCACACACTGGAGTGGGAGGCTAGGGACTACAGTCCCCAAAGCACAATGCCCCAGTGTCCAGTGACTCAGTCCCCGTTCAGACATTCCAATCCAGATGACCTTGAGCGCTGCCTCAGTGTGTGGGAGAGGAGAGTGTTGGGAAGAAGCAGCTTATTCAGAGTTCCCAAGATCCTAGGTGATAGGGAGACACCAGCCTGGCCGAGAGCAACTGCTGTGTCCATGGTTCCCTGGGACCAGCGTCTGGGCGCTGGTCTGTTTTGCCTCCAGATGAAGTAGAACAAGGCACAACAGACCAGTTGTCGGGTTCTGATCTATTGACTTATTCAGTGACTGACTGAATGTACTGCTTGTGCCGACCATTTGCCAAGCTTGACTTCACTTGCCACCTGAAACAGAAAGGTCTAGAGAAATCGCTGAAACAACAAGCTGCTGCCTCGTGAGCTTCTGTAAAGTCTCACCTGCCTGCCTCACCTTGTGCTGTGAGAGCATAAAGAGAGAATACACGAGACCTGGCTCTGAGGCCTCAGAGCTGCGCTGGCTTCCTCGGTCCGCCAGCGACACCCCCTCTTCCGTCCTCACTGGTGTCAGAGGTTACTCCGGAAAGAGTCCAGCATCACACAGCCTGTCTGCAGCAGCCCTTACTCAGCTCAGCACAGAGTCCTGTCCAGATCTACCACAAGGTCCTGGCCCTGCTGACCAGGTGGCAGGTTTTGGATCTTGAACTCCCGGAGTCAGGGCCATAGATATGAGCAGTTTCTAGTCCTGGAGGCAGAGGACATCCGGGTCAAACACGCGTGCCTCTCAAGGTAAGCAATCAAGTATCCCTGAGCCCTTCCTACCGCCATCCTGGCCTGCTGTACTTGGGAAAGTCCTCTTCTGCTGAGCCTCATGCAGGGCCAGGTTATGGGACATCACCTTCTAGGGAGTTAAATTGTGAGTTCTGATAGAGATTCCACACCCACTCTTCAAACTCCACTTCGGCTGCACGCACCCTAACATTTTAATAAAAAAGGCACTCACATTCCTGCCAAATAGCAGAAGCTTCAGCTTGGTTGCGTCTGAGGAAGCCACAGCAGGGAGAACAGGCTTCCCCTCTCTGAAACAGTAAGGTTAGCAGCCCACAGCTGCTGCTTTTAAATAAAATCCTAAACGTTCAGTTTTACTAATAATCTCGGGAGCCAGTTGCAGGAGTGAAAGTCTGCTAGCTCAGAGAGGTAGAGAAAGCTTCCAGCTAACCTTTCTACTTAGCAGGCATATATATATGTGTGTGTGTATGTGTGTGTGTGTGTGCATATATATATATATACATACATACATGTATATATATATACATATATTTGGTTTTCTGAAACAGGGTTTCTCTGTGTAGCCCTGGCTGTCCTGGACTCACTTTGTTGACCAAGCTGGCCTTGAACTCACAGAGATCTGCCTGCCTCTGCCTCTGCCTCCCAGAGTGCTGGGATTACAGGTGTGCAACACCACACCTGGCTTCCACACTGTCTTAAAAACCCTTCAAACTGAATGTCCCTCTGTCCACTTCCTGTGTGTCTCTCCATCTGTCCTCCAGACAGCCTCTCACTCAACATGGCTTTCTCTCATGCTCACCTCCTGTCAACTGATGGCTTGCTCTGCCTCTTGACCTAGGGTTAATGTTGTTTAATCATGTTTACAGAAAGCTCTTAGATTAAAGGTTTGTGCTAGGGCTGAGCCACACCACAAGTAGAAACAGGTTTTTCCAGTCCACAGTCTCGGGGGTCGCAGTGTGACCAGATGCCCTGCAGCACACAGCCCACCCAGCCTCCGGCATGTAAGCTCCTCAAGCTGCCCTGGAGCTTAGGACTCCATCACATGTGGCACCTGTGAGCTCCAGCCCCTGGGGGACACTACTTGTGACTCTGAGCCACCAACGTGAGCCCTGGACACCTTAACCAGGAGGAGGCGAGTTCTTCTGGACAGGATAGTTACAGGGAGTAGGAAAAAGTATCTGCCACTCAAATGAGCCCACAAGATGACAGACACTCTAATGTGTATAAAGATGGGGCAGGGGAAAAAGTGACCCTGACCTCACAATATAATATAAGAGGCCTGGATGACATCCTTTCACAAAAGGCAGAGTGGTAAAATAAACATGTCGCACAATTATTAATGTATACAGAGGCAGTAGGCTGAAACGTACATAGTGTGTGTGTGTGCGTGTGTGTAAGGGACAATTGAAGGCTTGGAGAAGCATTGGAAGGCAGTAGGTACCATTCAGAAGAAAGAAAAAGCTGGGAGCACACAATGGCCTGGAGCAAAGTTCCCCTGGCTTCTGGGCCTGCTGTTTGGTTTTCAGCCTCATCCTTTCCCTTGATTAGTAGATTTTAAGGTAGTTGCATGCTCTTTGGTAGACAGGGGAGTTCACCAAAAGGCTTTTGTATTCATTTTTAAGGAAGGAGGACCAGAGGAATCTCAAGACTGGCGGGGAAGAGAGATGGCCATAGAGACCAGTTCTGAGTTGTTGTCCAGCTCAACCCATCAATGTGCCACATTCAGGTCTTTTGTCTGAGCCATGAAGACAGGAAAGACAAACAATGAGACATTGCACAAAATTATATAAGGAATTTCTGGAAACTGTACCACTTCTGTGCACAGCAGAACATGTGTCAAGGTGCACAAATAAATATGTCTGAAATCTTTAAGGAAAAATGAAGGAATCGTATCCACAGGCAGCAATCAGAACTTACAGTACATCCTCCAGTACAATGAATCAATAACAAATGACCAGGTTGCACACCTGTATCATAGAACTCAGGAGCCTTATATCAAAGCTACCTGGGTCACACAGTGAGCTGGAGGCAACCCCGGACTACTTAGTGAGCACCTCAAACCACTCAAACTAACAAATAAACGTGGATATGGAAAACAGCTAGCAACAGATTTTAAACGTGAAAAACAGTCACAGTAGTTCCAAGGTTAGTGTTGTTGGAAAAGAGTATTCCAAGTATCACATAATGAGACATGAACAAAAGTAACTCAAGGGTCCGACAGTCCAAACTGGGTGAGGTGTTTACATAGTTTTTTCTTTTCTTTTCTTTTTTAATATCACTACATTGGTAAAGTTCAACATCATTATAGAGTCAGATTTCAGAATTGGCAAGGGCAGGGGTTGTAGAATAGTGGCCATTGGCAGGCTAGCCATCATTAATAGGAAAGACTGTTTCTCACCATCTCTTCCTCTTTATCATCCATTTTCATTCTTCAGTTTCAGCCAGCTGTGCAGAGGTCTCCAGGAGCAGTACCTCATTGTGACTGAGGATGTTTGGTGGGGTGGGAGCAGTTCCCGTGGGCTTCTGGGTAGGGCCCCTAGCACAAGGAGTTATCCAACATGCAAACAGGACCACATCACAGACTACACTTGTTAGAACTGAAGTCATCTCTCCTTTCCACTTTCCAAACCACTGGTCCATAGGCTAGTATTCCCAAACTCTCAGCTAATTTGTTGACAGGAACAGCCTAACCCTGAAGGGCCTTAGTCAGTGGTCCCTTGGGTGAAAGTGCCATGGCCCTCCTAAGATCACACACTCTGCATTACTGTGCTAGAATCATTACCTAGACCTAATCTGGTTTTCTGAGCCATCTTACAGAGTCTCACAGTACAGCTATGCCCTTTACCACTTCCCTTGTGTAATTGACAAAACCATGGTTGGCGTAGTAAAGGCAATTGATCCAATCTACGTCTCTGCTGAGAGTGACTACTAGAACAATGGCAGCTCAAATCCAGTAGCTTCCTGGTTCAGAGTCGTGAAGTAATTAAGGACACCATTAGACACGTATATAACACCCATGTAGATACGGGAACTAAACAGAGCCTCCCCAAATCAAGAATGTTCATCTCTTGTGGGGAGACTCCAAGGTGAGCTGGGGTGTCTAAGGCCAGGGAGAGAATAATAGCCAGTTGGACCTAAGTACAGGTCCTACTCCAGTAGACTAGTGGAGTCTCAAGTGGGAAGCCTTGGAAATGCCTCCAGACATCTTCTGTGATCCCCAGGGCTGACTGCTTGACCGTTCCTCCAGAAGACAGGCCGCTGCAGTTCCAGGGCACATGGGAGTTAGCTGTTCCCTCCATCTTGATAGGAGGTGCTTCTTTTACCAGGTGATGGATGCTTGATTGTTCCAGAAGGCAGGCAGTGCCCCAGATCCTTCGGGGGGGGGGAGATGGTGGTGACAATGCCTGGACTCGTAGACCACTGGGTGGATCTTCTTAGTTTTAGAGGAGCGAGACTGTACAGTGTATTTCACTAAGGTGAAAGGGATGACGTTAGGGAAGGAACTCAAGCAGGGCAGCAACCTGGAGGCAGGAGCTGATGCAGAAGCCACCGAGGGGGCTGACTACTGGGCCTTCTCCTTTTGGCTTACTCAGCTCGCTTTCTTATAGCTTCACGACTCTCTGCCTTCCTTCCTCCTTTCCTTCCTTCCTCCTTTCCTTCCTTTCATTCTTGTTTGTTTGAAAACAGGGTTTCTCTACATAGCCCTGGCTGTCCTGGAACTCATCACGTAGACCAGGATTGCCTTGATCTCAGAGCTTTGCCTGTCTCTGCCTCCTGGGTACTGGGATTAAAGCTATATGCTATCATGCATGGCTTCCCAACACTAATTTTTCAGCTAAAATGAAACTATCTAGGATTTGAGTCATTCCCCCACCCCCACCCTCTTTTTTCCCAAGAGTTTCTCCGTCTAGCCTTGGCTGTCCTGGCCTGGTTTTGTTGACCAAGCTGCCCTCAAACTCACAGAGCTCTGCCTGCTTCTGCCTTCCCAAGAGCTGGGATCACAGGTGTGCATCACTGCACCAACTGTTTCATTGTTTCTTTTTTGTTTTTGTTTGTTTGTGGGTTTTTTTGTTTGTTTGTTTGGTTTTCCTAGACAGGGTTTCTCTGTTGGCCATGGCTGTACTGGAACTCACTCTGTAGACCAGGCTAGCCTCAAACTCACAGAGATCCTCCTGCCTCTGCCTTCCAAATGCTGGGATTAGAGACATGTGCCACAACTGTCCAACCCTTTTGTTTCTTTGTTATTATCTCTATATAGTAAATCTTGCCCTTCTTGTTAATAAGTCCCCTGTTCTGTCCAGATTTGTTTTCCTTCGTTGTTGTTGTTTTGGTTTGATTTTTTGTTGTTAGTCGGTTAGCTAGTTAGTTAGTTTTTTGTTTTACAGACAGGATTTCTCTGTGTAGCCTTGGCTATCCTGGGACTTTCTCTGTAGACTGGACTTGCCTCAAACTCAGACATCCTCCTGCCTCTGCAACACCCTCCACTCCTACCCCCCACCCACCAGTGCTGGGCACCAAGGCATGCAGCACCACTCTCTGGTCTGCCCAGATTCTCCTGGATGAGTGTACTGCTCTCCAAAGGCATGATTAGAATTGCTATAGATTTTTTTTTCTTAGTTTTCTTTTAGGCATGTTGGAGCTTGGTGGAGAGCAAAAATTCACAGGCTTAAGCAGACCCACTTAGATTTTCACTTTCTGTCTTCAGTTTCTGTTCCTGCGACCAAGTACATGAGCAAAAGCACCTTGGGAGGAAGGGTCTGTGTCATCTTACTGTTGAAGCCTATTGTGAATGAAAGGCAGGGACAGGAGGCAGGAGCATGGAGGACTGCTGCTTACTGGCTTGCTCCTCCTGGCCTGCTTGCTTTGTTTTCCTATACACCCCAAGACCAGGTAAGCAGGGGCAGGTAGAGCCATCCCCAGTTGGCTGGGCACCTCCCAATCATTAATCAAGAAAATGCCCGCAAGCTTACCTACAGAGCAATGTTTAGAGGCTCCCTCTCCTCAGATGACTCTAGCTCGTGTCAAGGTGACAAAATAGCAGCCAGCTCACTATCATGAGCAACCGCTGTGTCTTTCCCCACTCTGACTCGAGAGACTCATCTATGAGGAGCTGGAGTCTCCGTCTAGCGTTTTCTGAGGTCGGGCTGGCTTGATTAGATATTCTTGTTCTCGGGGCCTCTGAGTCTCGCTGCAGACAAGGAAGGAGTTGGGGTTGAGGTTGCTGACAGGCTGGCTGAGATCACACTCTGCTGAGACTGTGGCTTCATACCTGACACTTGCAGGGGCAGTCAACCGTCCTTTTCCCTTTGATGGAGGCCACACCGGACTTGCTGGAGGGCTCTAACGGTCAAAGCTCAGCCCTCTGCTTCCATGGTTGGCCGTATGGTGGTTGACACACAGTTGCTGCCACTGTGGAGGTGTAAGCTTGTCTCTGGCCCCATGGCCGCAGGTTAAGACTCCGAAGGCTGTTCTCTTGTTTATGTTTACAAGCAGGTGGAAGGGTTTCTCAAGGGAGGGTAGTCCTGGAGGGGCTGAGAGGAGATTTCTTCAGCTCTGGGCAGGCTGGAGCTCATCAAGGCACCATAAAAGGGCACCAGCTCATCCAGGATGCCATTTAAAGGCATGAGTCAACCTGCAGTCCATAATACTTCATTGGTCCACATTTTCCTGAGATCTGTTTTATTTTTAATTAAGTTTATTTTCTTTTATGTGTTTAAGTGTTTTGCCTACAGCATGTGCCTGCTACCCACAGAGGTCAGAAGAGGGCACTGGGCCCCTAGAACCGGCCGTAAGGATGGCTGTGGGCCACCACATGTGTGCTGAGTGCCAAACCCAGGTCCTTTGCAAGAGCCACACCTGCTCCTAACCTCTGAGCTATCAATCCAGAGCCTTCTAAGGCCTCCCAGCACATTTTGGAGAGAAGTGGCAAGTTAGTAGTCCCTTCTGTTCATTCAGGGCCCAAACTGCATTTTTTTCTTGCTAATTAGAGTCCGAAATATGGGATTTTATTTTCAATGAATTGTAATTTTTCTTTAAAAACTTTTAGGATTTGGGCTGTCACTGGCAGCAAGAGGTCATCCATGAGCTGGATCGGGTTTACCGGGAGGCTCTCTACCTTTCCTGTTTTTTTTTTTGTTGTTGTTGTTGTTATTGTTTGTTTGTTTGTTTTACTTTGTTTGGGAAGGGGTTTTACCACATAATCCTGCCTATAGATCAGGGTGGCTCAAACTCACAAAGATCCAGCCAAGCTCTGTTTTAAAGAGCTGTTCCAAATATGTCCACATAAAATGTGTCCGCTGGGATTGCCGTTTCCTCCCATGCCAAGGTGAAGAGGTCCTCACTGTCCTGAACCAGAGTAAAAGCCCTGTTGCATCTTTTAGGTCTACAACACTGAAACAACTGTGTACATATGGGTCATTCTGAGGGGACCATGAGGCCTGGGTAATGTGGAGTACTGGCCATAGACAGCCTTGATTCCCTATCTCAGTCCAAGTGGTGGGAACCATGGCGCATTCTCACTGGCAAGTCTGCGGTGTTAGGTGGAGACAAGCTGAGCCAGCGGAGTCCATCTTATAGCAAACCTTAATGATGGTGTTAATCCTCCTGTCTCTTTAAGCACGTGGGATACCAAGCCTCCTCTCTCTGCTTCCCCCGAGGAGTTAGAATAACGTGGATGGGAGGGATCTTTAAATCCCCTTTCCTGCTAACTTTGTTTTAGACCTCGGGAAAGAGCTCTTTTTCGGCTTGCGCACAAAAGGCACGAAAGGTGCCAGGTGTGGTGGTTACAAGCCATGCTGCAGCACTGGCCACAAACGTCCTGCCAGTTCTGGAGGAGCACGGTGGATACAACTGCCCCTGAGTCAGCTTCCTGTGCCAGCTGACCTGAAACCACAAGGGGCCCAGAACTCTCCGTGAGGTCGTCCTCCACGCTCAGCGTCTGTGTCTGGTGATTTCCTGCTCGTTGCAGCCTCACCTTGTGTTCTTCGAAGCCTGCGTAGGGTTCTCCAAGCTGGGTCAGGAGTGTGTGGGTCTTTGGTGATAGGAATGAATCTTAGTTGGACTTGGCCTCGGCCAAAGCTTTTGGGTCGCTGGCTGGTGCAAGCATGGCAGGAGACGGTAGAGAAGAACAGCCCTCGTGGCTTTGCCCTGCTGGGATGGCAGTGACAGGGCAGTGATAGACACCCAAGGGGCAGGGGAAGAAGTGGAGCAGTGCTAAATGTGCTGTGGCACACAGCCACAGCGATGGGGAAGGCTCCGAAGAAAGGCTCCATCAGCACCCCGGGAGCCGAGAAGAGCGGGAATCTTTTCTAGCAGTATGGGTTAGTGTTATCTCCAGGGCAATGCATGTGTTTACATCTGAGGGCTCGGGCAGATTTCTTGACATCTCCTTAAATGGTAAATTTTACACGTCTGTTGTCTCTCTGGAGCCTGGCCTTTTGGGGTCAGAGTCCAAATGCTTGTATAAAATATCCCCAATCCTTGGGTCAGGATTGTCACTTGTTGGGATACTTGGTCCCTGCCACCTGTACTGTTCTAGGGAGCTTTGCTTTGCAGACCTGCTGCCTTCACCTTGAGGGAGGGCTGCGGCCTGCAGGAGGCTCCGCCTGAAGGGCCCAGGGTCACTGCCCTTCTCTCTGCAGCATTCCTTGGACCTGGCTCTGCTGGGATTAACACAATCCAGAAAAAACTGAGGGTTTTATTTTCTTCCTTTGTATTTTGTTTTAAATCAATCACCGTGAAAAAGCAGGCTAATAAAACAGGTTTTTGGTTTTTTTGTTTTTTGTTTTTCTGTAATAATAAAGTCATTGAAGCAGAAACCGGACAGAGAAGCCTCTGTCACAGGAACATTGGGACTCCAGGGGGCTTGGTAAGTAAAATCTGTGGTGCTTTAATTGTCTTTGTTGCTGAAGTTTCTTCCTGCTCTGCAGATAACCTCTGTTTGTCAAATGGGACACTGAAGGGTCTCGGATTCAGGTTCAAGAGGGACACAGCGCACAACTGCCGGAGAAGTTTCTTACAAGAGTTTTAGTGCCGTGAACAGACGGACAGATAGACAGAGGTAGCGGGGGGTGGGGAGGCCTGAGTACACAGCCACAGCAGGCAGGCAAGGCCCCGGCCTCAGCACTGCAGAGTGAGAGTACTCTGGGGAGAACTGCGCCCTGTGGAGTTGGGGTCCATTTCTATGGCTCTGTGAGATACGGAGACAACTTTACAGCAGGAGCCTGCAGCCAGGTTCTCTAATTCCCTAGCAGGTAGCAGGGAACCTGTTGGGGATCAGGACCTCCAATAGGCTTTTAATATAAACTCACTTCCCCCATGAAGAAATGTTGGCACCTGGCAGTCTGTTAACTCAGGCTTTCCAGAGCAATAAGGAGTCTGTCAGCGTCCATAGGAGAGGAGCCGCTGCAGGCATTGCGGTCTGAGCAGTAGTCTGGTTTGGATTCTAACATTACATGCCCAGCATTTCTGTTTTTATAGAAAGAAATAAGGGAATGGCTTTTAGAAAGGGAGGGTGAGGAGAAGGCCCAGGGATAAACAGTGTCGGTGCAGGACAGCAGGGCCATCCTGTGTGCTCCGGGGTCCCTGCATTGTCAAAGATGGCGGGCGTGGGCCGCGCTCGCTTGCTCGCCCGCCTTGCTGCGCTACAAGCCGGTTGTTGCTGGTGAAGGTGGCCCTAGTGAATGTCCTCAGGGTCAGCGAACCAGCCTGGTCAGTTGACTAGCCGAGAGCAAGAAGAAGGGGAAAGGACACATACCAAGGGAGCAGGTGTCTAACGTTGGAGTCCTGTGACTCCACCCAACATTCCAGAAGCCTGAGTAGGGTCCTCCTCCTGGAGTCCTTTGTTAGCTCTGCTCTCTGGAAGTGTGGAGGCTTCTACCTTTCCTTGTGGAAATGAGTTTAGGCCAAACTTGGCCTCAGCGACAGCTTCTGGGGCATATTGTCTGAGCAGACTACAGACTGGACAATACAGAAACTCGTGGTTCTTATGACTGCCAGATGGGAAAGCTGAAAAGATGCTGAGGATCTGCTCCTTGAGGAAGGTGGGCGGCATGGCAGGGCACAGCCGAGGATGCCCTGGAAAGAGTTTAAAGTATCTGAAGCCAAGGCTGGGCACTGGGACCTTTGTTCCAAATACTCAGCAACTAGCACTATTAGGCAGAAACCCATGCTCCAGAGGGTCAGCTGAAGAGGCCAGGCCAGGCCTGTGTCCCAGAACCCCACAGCATGACTTTAACACAAGAAAACAAGCAGAGATCAAGGAACAGGAGGGGACAGCCAATAGGTAGTGCCTGGGGTCTCATCCAAGGGTGGGGAGGACAGGCTGTCACTTCCCTAAGTCTACCTTAGTGGCCTGGACCAAATGTGTAGCAGGAAGTTCTCTCCAGCTCTGTAAGGAAAAGGGAAAGACACAAAATGTGCATGGAAATGAAGAGTGTACCAGCAATCTCCTTTATCTGCCCAACCGTCAGGACCACAGCTTCCAGTTAGTTCCCCAGCGACAGACCCTGGTCCCTGTTAGGGTCCAGGATACACTGAAAAAATGACCCAGATTCAGTAGCATGCAAACAACAAAGACCTTTTATTCTGCAAAGTCCTGCTTGCTAGAGCCACCACCTTCCCAACATGGCAGCAGCCAAGAGGGGGAGCTCAAACAGCCCTTTTAAAGCCAGAGAGGGGAGTTCCTACTTCTCTGCATGACTCTGATTGGGGTTGGCTGGTACGTGAAGGTTATCTGACTCTGTGACTCCGGTCAGAACTTAGGTGCTTTTCAAGCAGGAAGATAAACAACCTTGTCCTCCCCAGGCCAGATGTCTTGGCTGTTTCTGATTGGTTGCCCTTTTTCTGTGGTTTTTTCCTGCAACTCTTAGGCTGTTCTGTCTAGCAGGAAAATGAAGCCCGTCATGGACCTGGTCAGGCTTATGTAGCCAGGCTGTCTTTACTCTCCGACAAAGGGGCTGACTGCATGCAACTCTGAAACCTCATTCCTTGCACCCAAAGATTTGGGTGCTGTTTTCCTTCTCTTCCTGTGGCCTTTTTATTTCCATTCAGACTCTTTCTTAATTTTCTTTATTTAGAGACAGGGTCTCACTACAAAGTCCTGGATGACCCCGAGTTTGGTCTGTAGACTGGGCTAGCCTCAGACAGTGCTGCACCTGCCTCTGCCTCCCAAGTGCTGGAATTAAAGGCCCATTCCACCCTCTCCGGCCTCTCTTCTTTTAAGCATCACTTTTTCTTTTAATGGAAGGAAAGGGGCTCATGAGCCTCCACCCTACTGAGGCACTGTGGGCAGCTGTGGCTTCTGAAGAAGAGGCAGTTTTCTTTAAAGGTAGGGCCTGGTGGTCTACCATGCTCAGATGTACAATACCACACAAAACGGTCTAGATGGGTTATTAAAAAAAAAAAAAAGACAACCTGGGTGTGGTGGCTCATGCCTTTGATCCCAGCACTAGAGAGGCAGAGGCAGGCTGATCTCTGAGTTCCAGGCCAGTCTGGTCTACAAAGTGAACCTTGGACAGCCAAGGCTACACAGAGAAACCCTGTCTTGAAAACCAAAACCAAAATAATAATAATAATCTGGTGGGAAATAGGGAAGGGAAGTAAACAGATCTGGGAGGAGTTAGGAGGCAGAGTGGGAGTGAGTATGATTAAAATACATCA
>CM053764.1:41705832-41736479 GCA_028658305.1 Pachyuromys duprasi
GTCAGATAGCAGACGCCCAACTCTCATGAGAATAGATAGAAAAGAGAGGTTACTTAGGAGCCGTGCGGGGGGGGGGGGGGAGGGGAGGGGAAGGGGCGGGGGGGGGGGGAGAGGGAGTTCGGCACAGCTCAGTTAAGTGCAGTGGAGTTCCGTCGAGTTCAAGTGGTTCCATCCCCTTTGCGCAGTTCAGTTCATGGAATTCAGAGGCAGTTTTTCTAAGGAGGGCAATTCAGTGAGAAGTCAGTTTGAATCAGTTAGCCTTGAGAGGATGTTTGAGCCAGAACAGCTGAGTTGAACCAGCCAGCCAGAGGTTAGAAAGAGCTAGAAAGTAAAAGCTTATTCAGCAGTTAGTCTCAGAGGCTGAAAACATTGTAGGCCTAGAAAAGACTGTACAGAGACGTTGTTTTTGTTTTTTCCCTCCACTTTCTTCCCTTTACCCATTTTCTCACCTCTTTCACTTCTGTTCAGTTGCATGGAGTTTTCCTACCCTTTCTTCTTCTTTCTTCCCTTTCCTCTGCTCACCTCCTTTTCCTTCCTTCCTTCCCATGCCTGATAACCAATGTGTATCAAAAAATGACTGTATAACAGCAACAATGTGCTTTGCTTTTTAAGTTTAGCTCTGAACATTATATAATCACAAGCAAATAAATAACCACTGCCCTTGGGCACATGTCTTAACCTCCCTGAACCTCATTTTTCTTATGAATGAGAATTTCTACCACACAGGGTTGTGGGGGAATTTATATAAAGAGATATTTTCAGGCAGATGTGGATACACACCTGGGAGGCTGAATCAGGAGGCCTGAGCTGCAGACTAGAACGGACCTGCAGGGAGAGACACTGTCTTAGGCAAATACAAAGAAACAAAACTGCAAAGATCCTGTGGTGACCCCAGCTCTCCTTTCCTCTCCCTCCCTCACTTCCTTCTTGCTCTCAGAGAATTCAAATAGAGGTCCCCCAGCATGAATCATCTCACTAAGAGGCAGGGCAACTGTTAATTGCCTGTGTTTATCTTAGAGAAGTGAGCCACTCAGAAGTGGCACTGCTCATCCTGGATTGCACCGGCCTCTTAGGAGCAGAGGTGACCACATGCAGACTTTGGCTGCTGGTCCAACATTAAGTAACTGTCAATTTGGTTTGCATTTTTTTTTTAAGATTTACTTATTTATTATATATATAATGTTCTGTCTGCATTTATGCCTGCAGGCCAGAAGGGGGCACCAGATCTCATTATAGATGGCTATACGCCATCATGTGGTTGCTGGGAATTGGACTCAGGACCTCTGGAAGAGCAGCCAGTGTTCTTAACCTGAGCCACCTCTCCAGCCCCTATTTTTTAATTGTTGAACATTTTTCATTTGTGTGTGTGTGTGTGTGTGTGTGCCTGTGTATGTGTGTGTGTAGAAGAGCATGTACAGAGGGGGAGCACGTGCCAGGCATGTATATGAAGGTCAGATGACAACTTGTAGGATGTTTCTCTCCTTCCACTAATTGTGTCTCAGTGCTTAACCTCTGGTCATCAGGCTTGAAGGCAAGTGCCCTTACCTGCTAAGCATGTTGCTAGCCCTGGTTTACATCGTATGAAATATGATTTGCTAAGCATTTCTTTAGCTACCTCTCTGTTGCGGGATACTTGATCACATTGTAAACCCTGAGATTGTGAACTGTAAAAACCTGTTTCTAGTTGTGGTGTGGCTCAGCCAGAGCACACATCTTTAATCCAAGAGCTTTCTGTAAACAGGATTAAATACAGTTAACCATAGGACAAGAGGCAGAGCAAGCAACCAGTTGACAGGAAGTGAACATAGAGAAAAAAAAGAGAGTGAAAGAAAGTTCAAAGGACAGATAGACAGATGCACAGGAAGTAGAGAGGAGGGACATTTCTCGAAGTGTTTCTAAGCCAGCATTAAGAAGGAAAAGGGGCTTTTCCCCCATGGGACATGAGCTGAGTAGGAAGTGCTTTTTCCTTCTGGGATGTGAGCTGAGGGGGGAAGGTGCTTTCTCTGCCTCTCTGAGCTGGTAGGCTTTCACCCAGCATCTGACTCCTGAGTCTTCACTGGTAAAATCAAACGACTGGGCTTTTATTTCTTTATAGCAACACATCTCAGCGATCATGTGCTCATCAATGTTAGTAAAGAATGTCTGACTGTGACAATTCTGAGCTTCAGTGCATCTTCCTAAGGTACACAAAACTGCAGTTGGTACCATGAAGCTAATTCTACTCCCCATCGCCCTCATCCAAATAGATGACCAACAGTCACTTCTTTCCAAGGCACAGGGCTCTTCCCGTTCTGCACTTGTCTCTCTGCTCCGTGGCAGCCCAGACCTGCTCCCTAGGCTGGTCATCATGGTAGCACCGTGTCACTTCTCAGCACATAACTGTGAGAGTTCTCCAAATCCTCTGTGCTCTCAAAGATACACAAAGTATCAGACAGGAAGGATCGAAACTTCAAAGGAGGCTTTCCATGTCTAGTGTTCCATAGAGAAAATCATGAGATCCATCCACTCTGCAGCAAGATCAAAGCCTTCGAGGAACTCAGAAAGCAGGTCCTTCAGAGCATAATTGAGAAATAACATTCTGGAAAGAAGACTTACCCTGAGGCCTAACAAGAAAAAGAGAAAGGGTTTTCCTCTATCATGCTCAGAATTATGGAACCAAAGAGCAATTTGTAATCATAACCTTTATTCAAAAGCACTTTTCACGTGGACTGGGGAGCTCACCCAGTTGGGAAAGTACTTGCCATGCAAGCATTGGGACTCAAGTTCAAATCGAAAAGGCCCATGTAAAAGGCCTAGAGCCCCAGTGCTTGGAGAACAGGAAGATACCCCACTCTCTGGCCAGCCAGTGTTGCCAAAATGGTGAGCTCTAGATTCAGTGAGAAGCCTTGCCTCAAAAATTAAGCTGGAGAATAACTGAGGAATATACCAGACATAGACCTCTGGCCTCCACATACGTGTGCACCTGTGTACACACATATGTTACACACATTGGTGGGGGGTGCCTCTGCTCTGTCCCTTTCTGTCCCACCTTGCCACCCCAACCCCCTGAATCAGTGAAGCTTTACCATATGGATGTCTTTTGCCCTGGCATTAAATCAAAGGGCCACAGGGCATCCATTTGTTGGCCTTACCCTTGTTTCTCCCTGGCTGCTGTAAATAGAGTTGCTGGAAAGGTAAACAATCCATACACTGAGTACAGATGATTATTTAAAGTATCTGTATTAAATACAAGCTTATAAATGAAACCCTGTTTGGCACATTGTACAATCTCTTTGTTCTGTTATTAATCCAGGATCTTCCTGTGAACATCAAGTTCATCCTGGAAGGGATGGAAGAAGCTGGTTCTGTTGCCCTGGAGGAACTTGTCAAAAGAGAAAAGGACCATTTCTTCTCCGGCGTGGACTACATTGTGATTTCAGACAACCTGCGGATCAGCCAGAGGAAGCCCGCACTCACTTACGGAACCCGCGGGAACTGCTACTTCATGGTGGAGGTACTGCTTGCAGAGGGAGACCGGGTCAGTGGGCAGGATGGAGGAATTACTGGGGACCTTGAAGAGGATGCCAACAAGCTTTACTTGGGACTCCCAGCCTGGGCAGTCACATAGCCGTGGGGCCTGGGGGCCTGGTTCTCAAATTCCTGGAATCTTAGAGTGTGTATGCTTGAGTGTATTTTGTTTTTAGAGTCCCAGAGGTTTCTTTTGGATCTGTGGGTATAGGATATGAAGGCAGGAGTAACACACTTGATTACCTGGACAGATGCTGGGCTACATTCGTTCCCTGCCGTGTGCCTGCAGGCCTTAGTGGCTGGGAACCACAGTGCTATGGCCGAGAGGCAATAGAAGGCTGGTGGTGTCAGAAGCATCAGTCTGTGACATGCAGCCTCGTGTGGATACCTTCACCCTGAGCTTCAGTTTCCTGTCCCAACAGTCAGTGCAGTCCTCTCACACCAGCTCAAGATTATTCCTTCTTTCCCATTGTTTTCAGTAATACAGGCAACCTATGAAAGTATATACAACTTATAACAAAAAGTCCTTCCTGTGACAATGCAGCCAGTCCTGAGGAGACCTGATAGGCTAGGGTCAGATGGAAGGGGAGGAGGACCTCCCCTATCAGTTGACTGGGGGAGGGGCAATGGAGAAGAGAGAGGGAGAGTGGGAGGAGACAAGGGAGGGGGCTACAGCTGGGATACAAAGTGAATAAGCTGTAACTTTAAGAAAGTCCTTCTTGGGTGGATCATTAGTTAGCCACTTTAGTTTCCTTATACAACAGGATGAAAATTTACTAGTGACATGATGGAAATATCCAAATCTAGGCCTTATGAGACTTAAATCTTATGAACCACCTAAGTGTGGTAGAGCACACCTTTGATCCCAGTGCCCAGGAGTCAGAGGCAGATGGATTTCTGTGAGTTCAAGGCCAGCCTGGTCTAAATAGTGAGTTTCAAAACAGCTAGAGCTATATAGTAAGACCTTGTCTTGACAAAACAAATAATTGTTGTGAGCCAGATAGAAACATCTTTCATGTTTCTATATTTTTTGAAACTATAATATACATTCTCATTTGAAAAGCAAGGCGTTAGGGGCACATTTCATGGAGGAGCACTTAATTGTCTAGGGTGCATGGTACTAGGGTACTAGGGTACTGCAGGTTCCCTCCCAATGCTGCAAGAGAGAGGAAGAGAGAAGGCAGGGTGAGGTAAAGGAGGAGAGTGGGGAGAAGAGGAAAGAAGAACAGGAACAGGGAAAAAGAAAACAATATCCTCTTCATTAGAGGTGTGGATGTGCATCCCAAGAATATAGGGTGAGTGAATCAGCTCTAGCTTCCAGGAAGTTCCAGGAAGAGACACAGATGCTGAGAGGGATGAGGTGGGGATGCTTGGAAAACTGGAAGCCAGAAGCTGGAATACCCAGTAGGAGTCTCTATCAACAAACTTGGCCATGAGTAGGAGGGGATAGGGTCATGGCTGGAAGAAGCCCAGACTCCCAGAGAACCTTCCCAAGGCAGGGAAGGAAGAGCATCCACAGACCCTCAGGAGAACAGAGGCGCTGAGTCTGTGGCAGGGAAGTAGCCTCTCTTGAGAAAGTTTCAGGTAGATAGAGAGTGAAAATGTGGAGCACCTTGTTTTTGCTGTGGGCCTCTTTTTTTTTCTACCCCCTGCTGGCTAGGAAGAAAATTCACATCCAGCAAAATGATGGCCGTAGCCATGTGTAAGAGGCCCAACTAGAGCAGACAGTGCCAGGCAGCACTAAGGGTATGGCAGCATCTGTCCATGTAGGCGGTAGCTGTGCTCTGTATCCAAGGCCGGAGAACTCCATCAGGATAGTTTGTTGTGTGCTGTCTATTTCTGATAGCTATGACATATAAAGTAGTGAAATATGTATCAAGATGGAGACTGCACAATGGTGGAGGTGATGAGCCGGGGCAGAAAAGGAGGGAAACAACAACCAAGGACAAGAGAGCGGGGCATCTTGGAGGGGCCAAGGACCTGGATGTCCTACTGTGGACCAAGAGTGGACAGTGAAGTGACAGGCCTGCAGCTGCCACACTGTCAATGCCAGCATGCTTCAGTTGGTACAGCTGCCCAACAGACGCTTACTCTGAAGTGACCAGTGCAAGACTTTTCTCCCATGGACGAGAGCAGGGAAAGAGTGTTGGGCAGGTGTGATAGAAGGGAAGGAACCAGAGACAATGCTTAAAGCTTAAGTGTAAACGGATAGGGTGTCATGCTCAAGCTGGAAAGACAGTTCCAGGTCTTCAGAAACCGGACGCACGTTCTGACGGCTTACACTCTGAGCAACTGTGGGTTAGGTTTAGACAAAAGGTTCAGAGCTACCGGGATGGCAATTGAAAGGTAGATGGCAGTGAATGACATCAAGCCAGCCACTCCAAGCTTTCCAGACAAAAATCAGTTATGGAGGAAGCTGTAGAGGAGGTAGGAAAGAAAAGGATTATGGGAAGAGAGCTAGGGAAGTGATGCAGTGGGTAAGAGTACTTACTGTGTAAGCATTAGGTCTGAACTCAATGTAAAGCTGGCATGACTATGGGTGTCTATGACCCTAACACTGAGGGATTGGCCCGCTGCCATAGTCAAACCGGTAAGCTTCATGTTCAGTGAGAGATCCGACCTGAAGGGAGTAAAGTGGAGTATGAAAGAAAACACCTGACATTCTTCTCTGCTTTCCACATGTGTATACATAATGTTCATGCTTGCACACAGGTACGTGCATACTCGTCCACTACCCATACCCAACACACACACACACAGAGGAGAGAGAGAAGAAGAGAGAGAGGGAGGGAGAGGGAGGGAGAGAGAGAAGTTAAAAGGGGCATCAAGGGATTGAGTACAATAAAAAAGAGAAAGAAATCACTGCAAGTGAAAAGAGAAATAAAAGTCTCCCAGAAGTCAAAAAAGGAAACTTCTCCTGAGAGGTGACCTGCAGCCTGAGACAAGCCAAGAGCAAGCCAGGTACATAAAGAGCAATAAGTCATCAAGTATGGCGTGTCTGGTCATCTTGAATAGACTTGTACTGGTGGAGCAGGCGGAGAATGGAGTCAGTGTAAAACACGGAAGGGTAAGTTTCCAGCTCACATGACTGGGAAACAGAAGAACTGAGGTGAGGTCTGGAGGTCATTTACCTGAGTCCTGAAGCATGGCTAGACATGCCTTCCCCCCCTGTGGAAAGCTAGGGGAAAGGAACCATGGCAGCGAGTAAGACTCTTCTCTTTGATCTGTTTTATAGGTAAAGTGTAGAGATCAAGATTTCCACTCAGGGACCTTTGGTGGCATACTCAACGAACCAATGGCTGACTTGGTTGCTCTTCTAGGTAATAACTCATTCCTGAGAGTTGGTTGTTTATTCTACTTGGCTCTAAAAAGGTTTGTACTGAAAGAAAAACTGATGAAGCCCTCATGATGCTTTATTTCTCTTCGTGAAGTGATTCACTGCTTTTACTTATCTTCTATTTATTTAAGTTACTTTAAAACTGTTTCTTTTGTATGCATGCATGTATGTGCCTGCGCGTGGGCATGCATGTGTGTACCTGTGTGGGGGCATGCATGTGGAGGCCAGAGGTCCACCCTGGGTGTCATTCCTCCTTTCTCAGGTTGAGATATTGGAAGCCAGAGCTGAACAATCAGGCCAAGCTGACTGGGCTACACGAGCCTCCTCTCTCTGCCTCCCCAGATCTGAGATTATAATCACTTGCCACTGGGCCCAATTTTTTTTTTTTTTTTGAGACAGGGTCTCACCATTCAGCCTTGGCTTGCCTGAGGCTTGCTGTGTAGACCAGGATTACCTCAAACTCATAGAGATTTGCCTGCCTGGTCCTCTTGAGTTTTTGAATTATAGGTGTGTGCCATGCCCCCTGGCACAGTGTCTATATTTTGTACACGGGTTCAAGGCATCAAATGCAGGTCCTCATGCTTGTAAGGTGAGTGTTTCGCTGCCTGCGCCATCTCTTGAGTCCCCTGAACATTCTTTTATTGGACATTGTGATACAGCTGGCCAGACACAAAGTCAAGAGTGTAGAAGGCTGCCTGGTTGCCTCCACTGTTTCGAGAGCATGAGGTGACACAGGAGGACTCTCTGACTGCAGATAAATGAGCAAGTGACAACAAATCAGAACAGGGTTAAGTGATATCAGGAGCAAGGCCCTATCCCATCCGCCTATGGTCGACCAGCCCTCAGTACACAAGGAGTGCCTTCATGTTCTGCTACAGAGAGCTGGATGACACTGGAGAAGTTACTTACACTGTTTAGTTTCTGGTTTTCTCAGTTGCAAATGGCAGCATTACATGTTTGCCTAGTAAGTTTTAAGGGTTACTCTTTCTGTGATGAAACACCATGAGCAAAAGCAACTTGGGGTAGGGGATTTGTTTAGTTTATGCTCCCACATCACTGTTCATCACTGAAGGAAGTCAGGACTGGAACTCAAACAGGACAGGAACCTGGAGGCAGGAGCTGATGTAGAGGCCATGGAGGGTGCTGCTTCCTGGCTTGCTCCTTGTGGCTTGCTCCACCTACTTTCTTATGGCAGCCAGCACCAGCCCAGGGGTGGCCCCTCCCACCATGGACTGGGCCCTCCCACATCCAATCACTAATTTAGAAGATGCCCCTAAGGCGTGTCTGTGGCCAGATCTTCTGGAGGCATTTTCTCAGTTGAGTATCTCTCCTCTCAAATGACTGTAGTTTGTGTCACGTTAACATAAACTAACCCACACACAAGTGTTACTTTGAGGATACAGTAAGATGTGCATGGAGCATCCAGAGATGATTCATGGTCTGCCCTGGCCAGAGAAAACAGCTCTTATCTCATGAAGGACTTTAGAGTTGATAGTGCCAAATATCTGAGTGCTACTTGGCATCACTTTGCAAGGTTGGTGTGGCACAGAGGTGCCAATATGCCTGCTGACTACAGTTCACTGAACTGCTCCTGACCTCCTGAAGGTGGACTAGACTGTGCAAACAGAGGTTTTCCCAGAGATCAAATTTTTCCAGCATAACCTACCTGGCAGCTCATGTCAGCATCAATGCTGCTAGGTGGAGTCCCTGGAAAGCTGAGAAACTTAAACTGGAGGAGCCTTGCCTGCAGTGGCCTCTCCTGCAGTCCTCCTGTGGGGGTGCCCACAAGTGTGCAGCCGCACAGGGGTTGTTGTTGTTGTTGTTGTTGTTTTATTTTCACAAGTTACCCAATACCTCAGTTTGCCACATCTGGCACTATGTTCTTTATGTAAACTGCACGTTGTTTTCCTTTGGGGCAGACAAACTGTCCAAATCCTGCATGTTAAACCCTCAGCCTTGATAGTCCCAGGCAGTATAAGTAGCCTGCCTGCCCTGATCAAAGTCCTCATCAGCATCTTTATCTATAACACTTCCTCCATCATGACCCAAACTTAAAACTAAACAGTGAAATAATAATCAACATTTAGTTACCTACTTATGTATCACCTATCTTTTATCTATCCATCCATACATCATATCATATCTATCTATCCATCCATCTATCCATCTTATCTATCCATCCATCTATGTATCTACCTATCATCTATCTATCCATCTACTTACCCTCTATCTATCTACCTATCATCTATCTATTATCTACCATCTATGTCTATCTCTATATATCTATTATCTAGCTAGCTACAAACCTATTATATATTCTTAGTTTTTTTCTTAAGTGTTAATATATGCAGGCAGACTCTTGTGCTTGACAACTTCAGCAAGAAAAAAAATAAGCTTTTTTTTCTTTAAAGAATTCAGATAATTACAACATCATATTTTGGAGAATGGATGGCTGACTTTTTATTTTTTATGTTTTTGGGTTTTTGAGACAGAGTTTCTCTGTGTGGCCCTGGCTGTCCTGGATTCACTCTGTAGTCCAGGCTGGCCTCAAACTCACAGAGATCTGCCTGCCTCTGCCTCCTTGAGTGCTGGGATTACAGGCGTGTACCACCACGCCTGGCTCCAAATTCTTTTTCCCCCTCTCTTGATGGTTGATCTTTTTACCAGACTGATTTCTCCTTTCTTTTATCGTCATCAAATATTTATGTATTTTTCATAGGCAGGGTGTCTAGGCTGGTCTGAGATTCATGGCAATACTCCTGTCTTTGATCCCAGGTACTGGGAATAAATCACTATTCCAAGTTTCACATTGACTAATCCCCAAGCGACAAGTTTCAAGTTTTCCCTCAGACGTGATGACTTGTGACATCCAGTTGGACAGCCTTTAGCCAGGCATGGAGTTTCTCTTAACTTCCATGTACTGATTTGCCAAGGAAGAGTTCATAAATGGAACAAAAGCGTGTTACACTTCCATCTGCTTTTGGTACAAGCCAAACCATCCACACCTTCTGGATTTGCACTCTTTTGTTTTCTGAGTGCCTTGTACAGAATCACAGGGATGAGGGGTCGATCCGGTGTTAGCCAAACTAACAGGTATCCTGCTTGCTAGTGTGCCTTGCTGTGCTGAGGTGGAGAAACCTCAGAAGCAGGCTAAATCATGTGCTTTGGCTTAGGGTTACAGAGGGTCAAAACATCTTGGGGGATCTGGTTGGCTTATGTTCTTCCCTGATGACTAACAGTAGGGCATGAGAATCTAGAACCAGCCTGGCTTTGTGCAAGTGTCTATCCTTCATAATCCTCTGTCCTTCATCATGCTGGCACCAGCATAACTAACATTAACAAATAAATGCTCACTGAACACCAAGTGGGTAAAGCCTGTGATACCTGCACTGGGAGAACTGGATGCATTCTCAGACAGGCTGGAAACCTCAAAGGATGAGTAAGCAGGGAGGGGAGAAGAATGGAACACTTGTGCTCACAGGTAAATCTCCAACAACCAATGGCTTCTCCTTTCCAGTTTTTTTACTCTGCAGTTTTTAAAGATCATGAAAACGGTTAAAAGGCTATTGACACAAGAGTAATTTCTTTGGTTTGGTTTGGTTTGGTTTTAGGCAGGGACTCTTGTAGCCTAGGTTGGCCTCAAACTCAATATGTAGCCAACGAACTCGTGACCCCACCCCCCTGCCAGAGTTCTGGGATGACAGGCATGCTCTGCCATGCTGAGCCATGTAGTCCTGGAGACAAAGCCCAGAGCCTCAGAACCACCAGGCAAGCACTATACCCACTGACGCCAGCCCCAGCCTTCTTCTAATCTATGGAAACAAGATTAAGTGTGGGGTCTCAAAATCCTCTTGTCTTCACCTTCCAAGTACTGAGACTACAGGGAAGTGTGATCATCAAGCCTGCTTGTCAAAGGCATGATGGATACATAGTATCTAATATTTAGAATGTCAGAATTGTAAAGCCCTCCTGGAAACAAAGATGTCTCTAGTAGGTGCTTCCAAGGCAGCTGCTTTCGCCTCTGCTTTCCAATATAAGTTTATGTTTTCAGAAGCCTGATGTCCACCGAGAGTGAGCAGAAGGCGAGGGCTGACTTCCTGACCCAGCAAACATATCAGTGATGAAAAGCCATAGAGTCTCCCTGATGCAGAATTACTCCTGAATAGCAGACGTTAACATTCCCCAGCCCCTGAGGGCAATTCTGTGGCTCTTCCTAATCAGATTTCGCTGTGAGTGAACCGCAAGGGAGGAGAAGATGGGGGAAACATTTTCCTCCGTCAGCGTGTCTGCTTACTGACATCTCTCCCAGCCAGGTAGTAGAGAAGACCACGTGCAGAGCCGAGATGACAATTTTAAAATGCAGTGTGTGCCAACAAATCTGGTTATGCTCCAACCCCAGTATGGTCCACTAAGGACATCTGGGTTGCCACCACCCTCCCGTCAGGAACGCTTCTGTCCTGGTTCTTTGGGATGGTCTGTTTTTGATGCCTATGACACTCAGGCCTACTTGTCAAAAGCACCAAAACAACAAAAGTCCTGCCAAGATGGTGCCCGCCTTGTGCAGGCAACCTCCTGGGCTCAGCCCGGCCATGTGTTCTCCTTGGCTTCCTGTGGCTCTCTGTCCTGTGTGCTCATTGCTCTTCAGAGATCTTGACACTCCTTGACTCCATGGCTGTCTGCTGGAACTGTGAACAGGGCCCATGTTTCACATTTCCTTGCTCTGTTCTTGCATTTGAGACTGTGAATAAAAGCACAAGGGCGCACACTCAAGGAAGACTTTATGAGTGTATTGTTAGCGAATTTTTTGGTGAAAATATATTACAAATTAGTAACAGCCAGACTCAATCCTTTAGTATCTATCTACCTACCTACCTACCTATCATCTATATATCTATGTAGATACCTATCTGTCTTGCATATATATGTGTCTGTGTGTGTATGGGAGGTGTGTGTACATACGTCTATTCCTGTTTTGTCTGTGTGTGTGTGTGTGTGTGAACAAGTGTATGGATACTAGAGACTGAAATCAGTTGTCTTCCTTGATTTTTCAACTTTACTTACTGAGGCAGGGTCTCTTGTACCCAGAGCTCTTCAATTTTTACCAGTCAGCTTGCCTTGGAGGTGCCCAGTGTGTGCTGTGAGTAGAAACAGCCTCCACAGACTCGTGGGTGTGAATGCTTGGCTCATGGGGAGTGGCACTTTTAGGAGGCATGTCCTTATTGGAGTAGGTGTGGCCTTGTTGGAGGAAGTGTGTCACTGTGAAGGTGGGCTTTGATGTGTTCAAGATACACCTAGTGTGGCACACTGTCTCCTGCCTGTCCTTCAGCACCATGTCTGCCTGCTCGCCGCCACGCTTCAGGCCACAGTGATAATGGACTGCCCCTCTGAAACTGTGAGCCAGCCCCAATTCAATGTTGTCCTTTGTGAGAGTTGCCTTGGTCATGGTGTCTCTTCAGACCAATAGAAATCAAAACGGCAACACCCTGTCTCTGGCTCCTGAGTGCTGGGATCACTCAGGGCTCACCACTCTCGTCTGGCTTTTCTGTGGGTGTGGGCACCTCATGCTGGGCGGTAAGCATTGTATCCACCCAGCTGTTTCTCCAGCACCCCAACACCTCTTCATTTTCCATGAGTTTGAAGTACGTAGTTACACACAGTGTTGTGCGCCGGCTAATGAGGGGCTGTGTAACATGTAACACTGCACTAGAAGCGCAACAGTCTTCAGGACTGTCTTGTAGTTCTGCCAGAGGAGGATTGGAGGTCTTGAGGAAGCTCTGTAGACAGGAGGGGCCAGAGGAGGAGTTGGTGAAACACAAGAGCACTGAGGAGGCCTATTTCTGCTGCCTTAACATGTTTGCACCCCAAGTTTGGCTTCCTATGATCTCTTGCTGGAAAACTGCTGTTTATAATATATCTTTGGTATGTATTTTCTCTGTGTGTGTGTGTGTGTATGTGTGTATAGGGGAAAGCTGAGGAAAGGGTTTTGGAAGGTTCAGTTTCTTGTACATGGTTGTATGTATGCATCTATAAAATAGATGTATATACATATATTTAACTATTTAATAATTTATACCTATTACTTCTTAGCTTGGGATGAGATAAAATGCAAGCATGAGGCTGGCTTGTCCGTGTCTCAGCTCTGTCCTTGGCTAGGTAGCCATTGGGGCAGTCTGGCTCAGGATGAGCATTGGGACCACTTCTTTATTGGGACCACAACCTCTTGGGTAAAGGGGATTGTTGCCACTGGTTCTGTCCAGGGGCAGAGGCAGTCAAGAGGGAGTTGTTACATCCTCACCTGACCTGGCTCTCAGACTACAGCACTGCACACTTGTAACTTCTGCACCTCTTCCCTAGATAGTCTGGTGGACTCATCAGGCCACATCCTGATTCCTGGAATCTATGACCAAATGGCTCCTATTACAGAGGAGGACAAAGCAATGTATGAGAACATTGATCTGGACCTAGAAGAATACCAGAAGAGCAGCCAAGTTGAGAAATTTCTGTTTGATACCAAGGTATAACCAGACTGCCCACATGATCCAAAGGAGGAATGCTGCTCCCAAATTGTGTTTTTCAAGCACCTAATCAATACCACACAGTGTTAGTCTGTGCATCATAGGACATAGTCAAGGTTAAGTCACAGGCAGATTTGACATTCACAACCATTTTCCTCAGGTCTAGATCAACCCATCCTGGGGAAGCAGTTGGTACAGGCTTCAGGCATCTAACCATGAATAATGACTCATTCGACAGTAGTGTCTCTCCAAGGCATTTGTTAATTTAAATCCCATTCCACTGTCTGTCAGGGAGCTGAACTTTCTCAGTGCTCAAAGATTGGGAGCCACCATCTGAGACATCAGCTCCAACACCTGTAATCAATCACTTTCTCAGGCGTTCCCAAGACCTTTCAAGGCTGATGGTCAAGCCAGAGCATTCCCTTCCCTGGGCTGTGAAGAAACTTAGAACACAGAGCAGAAATTCCTGAAGAATCTAAAGTTTCTCTTCTGCTTCTTCTCCTTCAGCTCCTCCTCCTCTTCTTCATCATCCTCTTCCTTCTTTAAGAATACTTTACCTGCTGTAGCCTGAAGAGCTGGCTTCATGGTTAAGACCATGTATTGTTCTTGCAGAGGGCCGGAGTTCAGTTTGCAGCATGAATTTGGGTGGCTCACAGCTACCTGTCCCTCCAGCTCTGGGGAATAGGACACCCTGTTCTCGCCCCTTTAGGCACTGTATTACATCCATGTGCACACAACTCAGCTGCCCCACAGTCGTACATATACACATGACTGTAAAAACCTAATAAAACCAAATCTTTACAAAAATAGCTTCCTGCACAGATGTTGGCATACGGTTGATCTGCAGGCACTGCCCAGCAAACCCATGCTGATTATAAGTGGTAGGCTTCCTCTGAAAATGTAGTTCTTCCCACAGGCTAAGTTTGTGAAAATACACAAGAAAGGAACTGGCTTAAATACTGAAGGCTTTGTTAAGGAATTCTGAGAAACGAAATTTGCTACATCCGTTATCACGGGATAGCACTGGTTAGAAATTTACTATTGGATCCAGTTCCTTTTGAAACTGTTATCCATTGTTTATTATTATTATTATTATTTAATGCTGGGGGTGACACATGTGGAGCCAGAGAACAACTTTCAGGAGTTGGTTCTCTACTTCCAGCTCGTTGACTTGCTCTCTGCATACTCCAGGCTGGCTGGCCCATGAGCTCCTCTCTGCTTCTATTCCAAGAGGAGGAGTGCCGAGATTACAGATGTGTACCCCACATCTGACTGTCTTGCTTGGGCTCTGGGGACCAAAGCCAGGTTGCCAGGCTCTGTGGCAGGTGCTTGTATGCAGAGTCATCTCATGGATCCTGGATTCCGTCACTGAACCTGCTCCCCTGGCAGGGAGAAGTCCTGGGTAGGGTGGCAGCATGGACAGCTGTAGCCAGCGGAAGGCAAGAGGCCTCATGTGCTGAAGGGAAACTCGGCCTGTATTATTTTCCAAATATAGTCACCTTAATGCTAATTAACTTGTCATGAGCAGGTCTCAGTACATCAATACTGGAGATACAAGCAAGTTAATTCAGCTGAAGTTTATTTCATTGTGAACAGGGTCCGTGTCTCATGTTTCCCTGCTCTGTTTTTGCATTTGTGTCTGTGAGTAAAAGCGCAGGGTGCACACTCAAGGAAGACTTTAGGGCTTTGTGCGTGCTGAGCAAGTGCTCTACTACCGAGCTGTAGTCCCAATCCTTCCTTCCATCTATCTATCTATCATCTATCTATCTATCTATCTATCTATCTATCTATCTATCTATCTATCTACCTATCTATCCATCATCTACCTACCTACCTACCTTGACAGCAAATTTCAGTATGTGTCCCTGTTTGGCCCAAAACTCACTATGTAGACCAGGTTGCCTCTGTGCTGGGGTTAAAGGTGATGCAACCATAGCTGGCTTGTTTTTAATTTGAGGTAGGATCTTGTCTAACTGAGGCTGGTCTCATACTCTCTAAGGAGCCAAGGATGACCTTGAACTCCTGATTTTGTTGCCCCCACCTCCCAAATGCTTGGGATAGAGGCACTTTCCACCAGATTGTGTGGTGCTGGATATGGACCCCAGGGCTTTGTGTGTGCTGAGCCCCAGCCCAGCCCTCAGCTGGATGTTAGTCACGTGCTCTTTGCATGGTTTAGGAGGAACTCCTGGCGCACCTGTGGAGGTACCCATCTCTCTCTATCCATGGCATCGAGGGTGCATTTGATGAGCCCGGAGCTAAAACGGTCATCCCCAGCCGAGTTATAGGAAAGTTTTCAATCCGCCTGGTCCCGCACATGAGTCTGTCTGTGGTGGAGACACAGGTAAGAAATGTACCGTTTCTCAGTCCCACACCCCGTGGAAAACTGAGCAGTTCTGTGTTATTACTGAAGTTTCTTTTTTCCCGATACAGAGACTGGAACAAATGTCAAGAAACCAATATCAGTCTCACTCAGCGCAAATCTCTTTCCTCAATTACACATGCAATTACAGAACTCAGAGAAATAGCCATTTGCGGTTGCAATGATGGGAAAATTTTTAAAAATTAGATGGTAGCTATAAAGGCAAGATTGGTTTTACACATAGATGGAGTATGTAACTGACCAAGCTTGGCTGGAGCCAGAAAACCTTAAGCCCAATCATTTGTTATCTCATGATGTTTGAAATCGGTGTGTTAAAAGCAGCCATTGTTAGGGAAGTACTATCTGGAAGGCGTTATCCATCTAAGTTATCAGCCCATTATTAATTTACCTCAAATGGCTTTCACAGGAAGTGTACTCTTGAATAGGGAGCTGAGGAGATACCTCACTGCCTTCCCCATCTCTCAGTTCTGTTTTCCCATTTCCTAGTCTTGTGTTCTAATTGCACTCTAAACATCTCCTTCCCTCTTCCAACCTTCCCATCCCCCTTCCACCTCCCTCCTTCCAGAGCACCACTGCTTTGTCTTACACATTCCATAAGGGCAGGACCTGCCTTGTCTCATTGGAAGCCACATCCACAGCACCTTGATGCTAATAAATGGGAGCTGAATGAATGAATGAATGGAGCCTCCCAGGAGGCCTTCCACAGCAGCCATTGGATAGGAGTAAAGCAGCTTATTGAAATGCCTCCTTCACTGTTTGGCTTGGAATTGCTCCCACTTTTCAGAATTTTCCGTGATGTATAAAGTCCCCCAAATATTTGCTAGAGTGACACTAGATCAAAAACAAAAAACAGACAAACGGAAAATTCCAAAGACATTGCCACTGAGGGGCTGCATTTAAATTAATGTTCCCCAACTTTCAGCATACCACTATGGATCTGGGGCTGTGCAGGCACAAGGGTTGAGGGGTAGTTAGCGCACATCTCCTCTCTGGATAAAGCCCAGAGCCTTGGAAGGCCCTGATCACTGTCACACACCCAGTGGAATAACTAAGGTCTTCCTATGCTCCAACTCATGGGGTCAGGGTTTCCACTGGAAGGCCACACACGGTGCTTGAGCAAAGCCCAGCATTTTCTTACTGTTGACAGTGTTGCCTTCTAGGTGAAGCAACACCTGGAAGCTGTGTTCTCTGAAAGAAATAGTTTCAACAAGATGACCGTATCTATGGTGCTAGGACTCCACCCATGGACAGCAAATGTCAACGACACTCAGTACCTTGCAGCACGAAGCGCCATCAGAACAGGTGGGACTTCGGGACACTCTGATTCACCGGTTTGCAGTGGGGCCAAGACACTTTTAAAACTCAAATATCAACTGTCCCCTTTATCCAAGCTGCATTAGTTGCAGTTTTCTAGAGGGATGGAACCAACAGAATGAGTATGTGTTAAAAGGGAATTCATTTGCCTGCCTTTCATGATAGTCTGGGCATTCCAACAATGCCTGCCTCACAATGGAGAGGCCGAGGGCCCAGGTGCTGCCTAATCTGTGTGGCTGGGTGTTAACCTGGTGCAGAAGGCCGGCACATTCCTGAAGAGCTACCCCTTCAGTCCACATGGTAAGCCCAAAGGAGCTGGGTTCTGAGTGTAGCAAAAGAGAGCAGAAGCAATGTTGATGAACTTGCCAGGGGGAGGGAAGGCAAGCAAGGAAACACAAAGCTTCCTCCTTGTGTCTCCTTCATCAGAGCGGCCACCAGCAGGTGCCATCCACATTTAGGGTAGGTCTTCTCACGTCAGATAACCTGATCAGAGCATCCTGCAAAGGAGTGCCCCACGGCTTCCCTTTTAGTTGATTCCAGACCCAGTCGAGCTGACAACTAAGACTAACCATCATACAGAGCACAACATTGTGTACACATGCTGCTTGTTACCTATGCTTCCTGTGGGCCTCACACCTGCCATCACCAGATTACAGAGGAAATTGTTGTGGTGTCCCTGACCCCTGGGAAAAACCATAAATTTATTCGTATTAGCTGTTAGCAGGATGAACAATCTCTTAGCCTAGTTTGAGATTGCCATGTAGGAGGGCTGTTGTTTTTAAAAAACAAAAATCCCACTTGTTTGATTTTATCAATGAAGACTCAAGAGCCAGATGCTGGGGTGGCAGCCTGCTGACTCAAAAAGGTAGAGAACGCACCCAGCTGTTCTTCCTCCTCAGCCGACATCCCAGAAGGAAAAAGCCCCTTCTCCCTCTCCATACTGTCTTATATCCTTCAACTCAATGTTCTTCCTTCCTGTGTTTCCTTATGTCATCTGGTTGCTTGCTCCACCTCTTGACTCATGGCTGGCTTTATTTAGCTCCTGTTTTCTAGAAAGTTCTTGAATTAAAAATGTGTGCTAGGGCTGAGCCACACCACAACAAGAAACAGGTTTTTCCAGTTCACAATCTCAGGGTTCACAATGGGATAAAACATGATGCAACAGAGCGGTCTGTGTTTACATATGTGCACCAACTGGAGGCCAGAAGATGGCCTCGGACCCCCTAGCATTGAAGTTATAGATAGTTGTGAGTCTTTGTGTGGACTGTGAACCAAGATCGTCTGGAAGAACAGCAAGTCTTCCTACCCTCTGTGTCATCTCTCCAGCGTGGCCCAGACCTTGAAGCACAAACTCTCTGCTGGGGTTGAGATACTCAGACCTGAAAAAAAAACAAAACAAAACAAAACAAAACAAAAAAACAGAATAAATCCAAGATTTAGAGCCATCTCCGCTTATGCCATCATTCCTAATGGTCCTATTATTAACAGATATTTTGCTAATGATATGTCAAGGAGAAGAGTTAGGACAGCAATCAAAGGCCACTGAGAAATGGTATCTCTGCAATAGCAAAGGTAAATACTGTGAAGAATTATGAACTACTTCGGTTGGAATGCATAGGACACTTTTTGGTCTATGCACCACACAGGACACAGGATTGTGAGCACACGGTACATCTAACCTGGAACTCCCTGTGGCCCTCACAACGTCCTTCTCCAGGCTCCAGAGGAAATGAAGGTTTACAGAGCCATTTGCCAAGAGTGAATCTGCTCTACTGACCAGGCCCATCGCTTCTATCCATGTTCTCACTTGCCTCCGTGAGGAGGTGGCATGGTGCTGGAGAGATTGCTCGGCAGTTTGACCACTCAGGTTCAATTCCCCATACCTACATGGTGGTTTGCAACCATCAGTAACTCCAGGTGCAGAGCCTTCAACACCTTGCTGACCCTCATTGGTAGCATGCATGTACATGGAGCACACACAAAGGAGCAGGCACAGCACTCAGACACATAAAATAAGTCTAATTTTAAAAAGGGAAGGTGGCAGCCGGGCAAGCTCATGCACACCTTTAGTCCCAGCACTCAGGGAGGCAGAGGCAGGCTGATTGCTGTGAGTTCGAGGCCAGTCTGTTCTACAAAGTGAGTCCAGGACAGCCAGTGCTACACAGAGAAACCCTGTCTAAAAAAAGAAAAGGAGGTAGCATGCTCTATTTCATTTCTTTATTTTCTGTTTCTACCCCACCAATGGCATCTTCTTCTCAGAGCTAATCTCTATTCAGTATCAAGGGTAGTAACTGAAAATACATCATGAGGTACCTTGAAAATTAGAAAAAAAATGATAATGACATTAGGGTGATAGGTGAGGACAGCTATCTTTATATCTTTATATGCAAAGAACCACCACACAATTCCACTTTTATGCTACCTAATTCATGATGACTGTCTTCAGCTGTCAATGTGATGCAATGAAGAATAACCTGGAAAAAAAAGTCTCAACAAAGAATTGCCTGGATTGGGTTGGGCTGTGGGAATGGTGGGTGGGGGTGTTAATTCAATATGGCGAAGGCTCAAGCCACTCTGGGTAGCACTGCTCCCTATGCAGGGGGTCCTGAGCAAGCAGGCGCGCACATGTGCATTCACTTCCTTCTCCTCTTGACTGTGGCTGTGACGGAACTAGCTAGTTGAAGTTCCCTACGGTGACGAACTGTAATGTGGAACTGGAAAATGACATCATCCCATCTCCCCTAGACTATCTTTGTCAGGATCATTATCACAACAGAAGCAAAACTAGAACAATGAAGATGTAAGCATATCATGTTGAGTCTTGTCAAAATACAACATCTTCCAATTATGGGAACATATGATACTGTACCACACTGAGGGGCATTTTGTAAACAGCTGATTGGTACCCTGGAAGAGGGATGAGGGCATGAAAGACAAGAAAATCCTGAGGAAATTTCACAGAGTCAAAAAGATTAAGAGGCAACAATACAAGGCTGGGTGGGGCTCTCAGTCAGATCCAAGACTATAAACAAGGAAAGATGATATTAGTAGACTGGAGTGCAGTTATCTGTTAGGGAACTTTGTCTTCCGTGCCCGACACAGTAGTTTCTCTCTTGAAGTCAGAACAACTATAATTACCAGCAGAAGACCCTCACAGTATTAGGGAAACTAACATTTCTTTGTAAAAGGAGGAATTGTAGCAGAAGGCAGGCCACGAGAAAATCTTCACAGAGGATGTAAGAGGCCATGCTACTCCGTCAGTAGACATAACGTCAACAGTTCCTAGTGTAAGGAGACACTTTTCTTTGATGTTATTGCTACCTGTTGTCCATATTCTTGCAACTAATACCAGCTAAATTCCTTGGGATGCAAAGCTAGACTTGGGCGGGATTGTTTTTCTTTGGTGTGTTGGTGCCTTGGCTGGAGTGAATAAATGTTTGTTCACCTCTTCCCAGAAAAATTCCTACTACATTAGTGGATAGAATGTACCCCTGGTTTCCTCCTTTAATCCCAGCACTGGGTGTGCAGGTGGATCTCTGTGAGTTCAAGGCCAGCCTGGTCTACAGAGCTAGTTCCAAGACAGCCAGGGCTACACAGAGAAACCATTTCCAAAGAGAAAAAAGAAAAAAAAATCAAAGAAACAAAGAAAAATGTAGCATGGTCATCTACTTTCTGGTTCTTAGTGTGCACCATAGCTACATTAGATGCTCAGAGGAGGAGAGCAGAGTTGGTGCTATAGAGTGCCGTGTATGCCACATTTGCAATTTCTCTACATTCTAAATTTTTCACCTTGGTTCAAGACTAAAACCTTAATCCAACTATGGTCACATACATTTTTAAGTCCAGCACCTGGGAGGCAGGGGACTTTTAGTGTGACAGGAGTCCAGGCTTTGTAGTGAGTTCCTCGCCAGCTACATGACAAGACCCCAGAGAGATAAAGACAAGCACACACAGCCCTGCACTCACAGCCCTGTCATGACTTACACTAGTGCCTTCTTGTCCCGTGCTTTAGTGTTTGGAGTCGACCCTGATCTGATCCAGGACGGGTCAACCATTCCGATTGCTAAAATATTTCAGGACATCACACACAAGAGTGTGCTGATGCTCCCGCTGGGCGCCGTGGATGATGGAGAGCATGCTCAGAATGAGAAGATCAACAGGTGAGCTGACCCTCGATGGCAGAGAGCTGTGCTCGAGCCTGCCTGGCCCCCAGCCTGGGTGAGGCTGGCCAACCACACAGCTGGTGGCTTAGAGACCCGATGTGTCTCTTGCCCAGTTCTGTAGGCTGGGAATACCCAGTTAAGCCTCATCCCAGGCTGAGGAGAGAGGAGTGAGGAGGAGGAAGGGATGGTCCTGCTGGAGGCAAGCTCGGGTGCTTCTTCTCCTATAAATTCACCAGCCCCAGGGGATTATGGGCCACCGCCTGACATCATCTCATTGGAAGGCCCTCCTCCAGTGTTGTCACACTGCTGGTTAGGGTTTCAACATACAGATTTGGAGGCTGTGACATTTGGTGCACAACAAAGGGTATTTAAGAAAGCTTGATATGAACAGATTGACAGATTTTATAAACCTCCAAACTAATGAGAAACAAGAATGTTTGAGTCTCTGTCATGTCAAAGGTAAGAAACCGAAGAAAGCCAGGTGGGTCAGAGCTCTCCAGGGACCCTCTCACTAAGGAGGGGCCAGAGCTAAACAGAGAAAAGGGGTCTTTGCACGTTTGACTCCAGGATTAATTATCTTCTTTCTCTTCCTCCTCCTTTCTCTCTTTCTCCCTCCTCCTCCGCTTTCCCTTGTCCTCCTTTTTCCCCCCTCCTACTCATTGTCCTGAGATAACGTCTTATTTTCTGCCCCTGGCTGGCCTTCGAATATTTCTGTAGACCAAACTGGCTTTGAGGTTGCAATGATCCTTTTTGCCACTGTTTTCTGAATGCTGGGATTTGTGGGGTTTTTTGTTTGTTTGTTTTTGTTTTTACTTTTAGACAGGGCTGCTCCATATAGCATTGGCTGTCCTGGGCTCATGTTGTAAACCAGGATGACCTGGAATTCACACTGATTCCTTGAGTCCTTGAGCGCTGGGATTAAAGGCGTGTGCACCACGCCTGGCTCCAATTTGTCGGTTTAAAAAAATTATTTATTTATTTAATGAGTCTATTTGCATCTATGCCTGCAAGAGGACATCAGATCCTATTATAGACGGTTGGGAGCCACCATGTGGTTGCTGGGAACTGAGCTTGGGACCTCTGAAAAAGCAGCCAGTGCTCTTTTGTTTTTCTTTTTCTTTCTATTTATTTATTATGATTTTTTGGGTTTTTTTGAGGCAGGGTTTCTCTGTGTAGCCTTGGCTGTTCTGGAGATGCTTTGTAGACTAGGCTGGCCTCAAACTCACAGAGATCCACCTGCCTCTGCCTCCCCGAGTGCTGGAATTACAGTGCTCTTAACTGCTGAGCCATCTCTCCAGACCCAGGATTTGTCATTTGAAAGCACATCTGGAGATCTTCTTAATAATAAAGTCATTTTGCTTGTGGGTTTACCAAATGGCTTGGTCCTAGGATCTCAAAAGCATGCTGAGCACTTTAGATTGGATTTACGACACATAGAATTTCTCTGTGGACATGGTTGGGTGCTTTTCCTTCTTCATGTGGGTGCAAATGTGTTTCCTTGTTTTCATTTTTGTTAGGTGCAACTACATCCAGGGGTCCAAATTATTCGCTGCTTTTTTTCTGAAGCTGTCAGAGCGGCATTCATGGCAGCAGGTGCCTTCCAGAGTGCTTTGGCCCACTGACACATCGCCCCCAACAGGCCCTGGGTAAAGCTGGACTGGAAACAGTCAGAAAACGTGGATCCAGTATTTGTTCCTTCCCATTTCATATGTCTTGGGACATTTGGACGAGAAATAAAACATTTGAAAGGAAGAGACGTTGGAAATGGTTTACTATTCCCTCTGTCCCTCACCTTCCTACAGTCACTGCCACCTGGACCTTCACTCCCCCGAATCCAGTGCCACAGGCTGAGACTGGGTTGGGCACCGCCCTCTAGCACAAGCCAGACATCTCTCAGCCCGTCAGATTCTCACTTTCAATCCCAGTGGCTCAGACCTCCAGTTTGCTTTCCAGGCCCTGAAGAGCTGCGGTGCCCAAGCATTGCAGCTGAGGTCTTAGGACCTGAATCACCTTTGCCTCTGTCCGTTTAATAAGGAGAGTGCTAGCTTCCACCACCGGCTGCAGTTATTTCCCTGTGGACTCATTTTCAGAAGAGTTACTAGGGCATGTCTCCGTATTAACTTCTTGTCTCCCCTTCATTTATCCTCTCCAGTCTCTCGAATAGTCCGAAGTGAAGTGATCAGTATTCATATCCTCCCCGCCATTTGGAATCCTTGTACAAAAAATATGAGTTTTTCCTTACTTCCAAACTTCTTCAGATTTGCCGAGACTGACGCTACCCGCTCCGCAACCCGCTTCCCACTCTTCCTTCCCAACCAGTAAAGCCCCGCCCCTCCTCTTCTTTCCCCTTCAGTAAAGTCCCGCCCCTGCCCACCGGAACCCCGCCCCCCGTTCTAGCAGCGGAATTCACCCTGATTGAGTTTCTCCCACCCCACTGAAATTTTGCTCACTGACTGAATCTAAATTGCTGGAAGCTTTTAGTAGCACCAGTGTTAGATGGTGAGCTAATCAACTCTGACATCAGCAACACAGTCTCAATTTAAAGCTCTCAGCTAAATCTGCATTCATTCATCATTTTAGCTAACCATCTTGTTTGGCTTGATTGGGCTTGATGATGCAAACACTACAAAAAGTTATTTTGTTTTTACAGTCAAGTGTATACAAATAAACCAATCTTTATAAGTTCATTATTTAAATGACATTAATAGGAAAGAATTTGAAGGCTTATTTTAAATGTTTCTGTTATGGTTCCAAATAAAAACAACCCATAACATGTTTTCCTTCATCTTTCTGCCATCTGCTAGCTATTGAAATGTCACTTTTCAAATTTTCTGGATCGCCTTAAAGATAGTGGCTGAGGAGATGACTCTGTGGGCAACACGCTTGCACAAGCATGAGGACCTGAGTTTTGATTCGCAACACCCACACCATAGCTAGGTGCGTTGGCAAGCATTTATAACCTCAGTGCTGGGGACAGAGCAGTGGTCAGAGTCCAAGGGCCCAATGCCTGGCTGGCCTAGCCAGTCAGTGAGGCCAAAGAACAATGTGTTCGCTTATTTCCCTCCCTGCACCTTCCATGACCAACGCTGTCTCGGCTAATTACTCAATAAACAAGGAGGGATATTGGCAGGGAGGTGGATAGAAAATTGGACCTAGAAGATGCCAATCTTGCCATGCGCTAGTCCCTAGTTCATGTTTCTCTGCCAGCCATGGTCAGAGTGAGCCTCTTCCAGTTTTCCACCCCACCCTAAGCCACGTGGCTTCCATAGCCTGGGGGGGGGGGCGGAAAAAGAGTCTTATTAACATTCATTATATATACAGATGGGCAAGTCATCTTCCCAGTTCCTGGACAAGCCAACTAACTAGTCATAAGGAGGCAAACAATTCGACTGAAATACTTGTTTTCAAAAATGTTATTACGTGATCATTCGACATAACCTGGGCATCTTGTAACATTCTGTCTTAGAGGTTTTGCTTCGGTGAAGAGGCAGCATGACCAAGGCAACTTTTATGAAAGAAAGCATTTAACTGAGGCTGGCCCACAGTTCCAGAGCATTGCTGCACTATCATCAGAGTGGAGAACCTGGTGGCATGCATGGCAGGCTTGGTGTTGAAGCAGCAGCTGAGATCCTGATCTAGACAGAAAGAGAGAGAGAGAGAGAGAGAGAGAGAGAGAGAGAGAGAGAGAGAGAGAGAGAGCGCCTGGCATGGGCTTTTGAAACCTCAAAACCCACCCTCAGTGAAACACTTCTCTAACAAGGCCACACCTCCTAATCCTTCCCAAACAGTTCTTCAACTGGGGACCAAGCATGCAAATATGGGGGCCATTCTCGTTCATACACCACAATGTCAGTCAGGTTCAGCCTTACTGCATTATAAGAGTACAACACACCAAGCTTAGCTAGGAGATGTAGTATACTACACGTGCACATCTGTGTGCATTCATGTAGATGTCAGAGGTTGGTGTTGCTGGCTGTTTTTCTCAATTTTTCTCTACCTTATATTTTGAGACAGGGTGCTTTCCTGAACTTGGAGCCCAAAATTTAGATAGATTGGCTGGCCAGCAAGTCTCAAAGAGCCTCCTGCCTCTGTCATCCCTATAGGAATATTCATAGGCTCTACCTTGCTCTGGAGAGCTGCAGGAGTCTTCCATGGGTCATCCCAGCTACTCTGATTTAAGACAGCAATAATCTTGTCCAACTGGAAAGAAACAGTCACCCAACAGAGGCCATTCTAACTCAGTGGCCACAGAGAAGCCCATGTAGACTAGACCCCTGAGACACGAGCCTCACAATGTGCTAAGTGCTTTCCAATGGAATGGCAACATCTCAAAATTGGCAGATTTCACAACCAACCAACCAAGAAATCAAAGAGTTAGGTTGACGAGTCTTCCCATTGGGCAAGACCACTGAGCCACTCATCAGGGCCACACGCTGGGCTGAGTCCACGTCCTTGTAAACTTCACACACAGCTCCTGACCCAGACTCAGAGGCCATCAGCTTTCCTAGAAGGGAAATAAGAACGACTCGAAAAGTGAAATCCATGTTGTGCTCTTTGATTTCTGACTTACATGGGCAGTTTCTCCTACAAGCAACGCCCAGAGCAAACTTTGCTGTATGATCAAACTAAAGAATGCTTGGGTGCCATTTTAGTAATCAGGGCACTGTCCTACTTTAGATGCCCAATGGTAAGTGAATTCTGTGTGAAATACATACTTTAAAGACTTGTTTTTATTTACATGTATGTGTCTGTGTCTGTCTTGTATGTTCACAAACATGTATGCAGGTGCCAGTAGAGGTCAGCAGAGGGCATCAGATTCCCTGGAGCTGGAATTACAAAAGACTGAGTTGTCTGCAGGTACTGGGAACTGAACTGTCCTTTGCAAGAGCAGCAAGTGACCTTAACCACTGAATCAGCATTCCAGATCCAACTGTTAAACATTTTAAATAGTATCTTTGAATGTGTGATGGCTAATGAATTAAGGTACATTTACATCTTGACTATGTAAAAGAATGTAAACCGCTTGCCTCTATGGTAATATGCCAATGGTTAGATGTAGCATAACTTGGTTTTTCTCATTTTATTTTGTATGTGCATTGGTGCTTTGCCTGCATCAATGTCTGTGTGAGGGTGTTGGACCCCCTGGCACTGGAGTTACAAACAATTGTGAGGCGCCGTTTGGGTGCTGGGAATTGAACCCAGGTCCTTTGGAAGAGCAGCCAGCACTCTGAGCCATCTCTTCGGTTCCAAGTTCTTGACTTATAATGCCGCTGCCTCTCATAACATGAAAACTTAAACCATGGGCAAAAGGCTTCCACTAGCTTATTCTGCCCTTGATCAAATCTGCAAATTCATGTGGAATATTGCAGATTCCCTAGCAAACAAGACAGACGACCTTCCTCTTTGCAGTGATGGAGAAAGCCTCTCAAAAGTGAGCCCCTGGAAGGCAGAGGCTGGGCTGCATGTGTTTTGTACTCTGCTCAGCTTCAAAAGCCTTGCTAATGGGTAGAGCACCAGGACAGGAACACAAGAGGTTTTCAGCAATGAAATGATGTGCTTTATAAGAAAAGTGACGGTAGATGTAATGACTATAATTTTTAACAGTTATGATAAGTAAATAAAAGTTCCTCAACTATTTTAGTTTGGGTAGAAGTGAAGAGGAAAAAAATGCCATTATGTCGACAAATCTTATTTTAAAACACTATTCTAGCGTAATTCCTTATTCTAGATGGGGGAAAAAAAACATGTCAGAGAAATTATGCCTTTCACCATAGTAGAAAATATGAAGTTTTAAATCTCACCTCCCACATTGAAATTCACCAAAACATATTCAGAAGGAGCTAAGCTTTAAAATTCTAGTGTGGGTGTTTAGCATACATAGTCACACTGTTATTGTAAGTAGGCATTTGGTTGAGGTAGCAAAACTGTTACAGGGAACTCGAACGTTAGATGACACTGTGAAATTAGTCATAGGAATGACCAACCTCCCTCTCAAATTGTAAATTATTATTATCAAAAAAATGGCACTCTTTAACGTCTATTTACACCTACACTTTCAGAACCAGAAGGCAAAGATCCGGGATACTTCAGCAGGTGGAAAAAGAGGAGAGCCACGGAGGGAAACATTGGATTCTGTATACTCTGCCCAAATCACGTGGGAGGCTGGCTCGACACTTCCAGCGAAGGATGGAGGAAACAAGTAGGATTCAGTTGCTCACCATGGCAAAAGAAACAGCACGGAGGGAAAATGCTCACTAAGAACAGCGTGGAGCACCACCGCCAAAGCCAAAGCCAAAGCCCTCTACGCACACCGGGTGAACAGAGTGCGCCGTGCGACCATGGTCTTCCAGGTTGGACAAACTGTCTTCAATGAGAGCGGGTAGAGAGCATCTGACGATGTCCTCACTAAACTAACCTTAGTCAGTTTCCTACAGGGTCTGTGACAAGGCTCATCAGCCAAAGGTGCCTTGTCCACAAGCCTGGGGCGATGCCCTGGACCCACATGGTGGGAGGAGAGAGCCTTCTACAAGTAAGTTGTCCTCTGCCCTCCCCATACATGTGCCGTCACATGAGTGTGAGAACACACACACAAATGTTTAAATAAATTCCTATAAGGACGGTGGGGGAAAACAGGCCCCTCCATAAGGATATATAATTAATAATCAATTTCAGGGAGAAGAGACTCTTTAAAAATTTTTTATTAACCCTTTGGGAATTTGTTATAATGTTTCTTAATCATATTCGTTCTTCCTCTGTCCACTCCTCCCAGGCTGGCTACCACCTCCCTCTCCGCCACCTGCATGTCCTTTTGTTTAGTACAGGAGTGAGGCAACTTCCCTGCCAGTACTCTCCTGGGTGGGCGGCCATCCACTGCGAAGTGAGGATCTTTTGGGAGCTTAAAAACAAACCAACCAACAAAACAAAACAAAACAAAACAACTAGCTGTTTTCTTCAGAATCCACAAGTTATCTATAGCTCCTTAGCTAGGGGTGGGGGCTCACGGCCCCCCTTTCTGCCGCGCTGGAATGCTGGCTGGCATTGAGTAGGCAGTGAGCAGGCAGATCATGAGTTCATGAGTATGGTGGTCCAGTCATGTCAGTAAGACAATGTTAGGCCAGTTCTTCCCAACCTCTGGCTCCTACAACCTTTCCACCCGTGTTTCCTTGATGACCTTTGAACCTTGGTGGAAGGGGCACAATACAGATGTCCTATTTGTAGCTGAGCACTCCACCGATTACTTGTTTTCTGCACTTTGCAAGTTGTGAAAACTGTTTCATTTGAGACGGGGTCTAACTCCATAGACCAGGCTGGCTAGACATCTGCAGAGCCTCTCAAACACCGGGATTGAGGGTGATCCCCAAGTGCCTGCTGAGTGAGGTCTTTGACAGTGGAGTTGCCTGCAAATTACCCAGGGTCCTCCAGCGACGCAGCTTTAGTGAATCAGCCCCAGTGTTGGAGTGGGGCTTTTCGGTCCTCTATCTGGCTGGGTCACCCAGGTCCCTGTGAGTATAGCCCAATGAACGCCTTAGTTCACCAAAGATGGACTGAGGAGGAACAATTTCTTTGGTCTGTCTGTCTTTGGCCTCGGAATCAGGGGTGAATACAAATAGATTCTGTAGGAAACCTGGGAACTTTCAGTCAATGGTCAGAACAAAAGCAGCTCTCACCTACCTCCTCCCAGGAGACACTTCATTCGGAAGTCAAATATGAGTGGCCATGGACAGAGAACACAGAGAAGTTTCCTTAAATATCATGTTCTAACAGCTGGCTAGCCTTGAACTTGCTAGTAGACCGAGCTGGCCCTGACGGAGAGAGGTCCACCTGCCTCTGCCTCCTGAGTGCTGAGATTACCGGTGTGCACCACGATGTCTGGCGTTCATGACATCTTGATAGTGACAGAACAGAGTTCTAAGTCGATGTGCTTTTTGAATGCATTGGTGGAAACATAGGATGACCAAGTGGGGAAAGTTCTCATATGGGCTTCAGATGTTATCTGATTACAAGTTTCAGCTTTTGGGTTGGTGGAAGGGAGGGGTCTGTGCTCACTAGTATGTGAGGTCAAACAGAGGTGGACATTGGGTGGTTACTTAGAGGCCAAGACAGCTCAAGATGATTTGGCTCTGGGATTGCAGCATTCCAATTCACCCCAGTCATTCAAACTCTTATCAATTAACCTTGTGAAATGCTTGGTGAAGGTGTGGCTTATTGAGGGGGACTTCAGGTCACAGATTTACCCAGTGGATTTTGCTCAATATATGTTCAGGTAGGTCAAAGCACTACTGTCTTTAGGAGTCACATGGCAACCTATGCAAGTACATCAGAAAGTCTGAGGTAGAGGCAAGAAACCCAGTGTTTTTGAGGTGACTGGTGTCCAGAGAAGAGTTGCTAGGCTCTGTATTGTATTGTATTATATTATGTTATGTTATGTCATTTTCCATTATACTGTTATGTTATATAATATTGTTATATTGTCACAAGATACTGTTATATTATATTATGCTATAGTATATAATGTTATGTTATTTTATATTATGCTAGGCTATATTATGTTATCGTATATCATGTTATGTTATACTATGTTGTATTATATTGTTATATTATTTTATGTTTTATTATGTCATTATATTGTCATATGGTTACATTATATTATGTTATGTTACACTATATTATGTTATCATATATCACATCATATCATGTCATATCACATCATATCATATCATATCATATCAAATCACCTTTTAAAGCAGAACTTGGAGCCACAGTGCTCTCTCCCAAGCCTCAGGATAGAAAATAACATTCCTAAGGGATCATCTTCAAGACTTCTGCTAACTTTGAGCATCTTTTCCACCACTTCTTTTACCTGTCATCAGGTAAACAAATCTCACAGAAGATGTGGTCCAACATGAACAGTGTTGGACTTTTGAAATGTACCCCAAAAAAGCTTTCCAGCCTGTGACTGATGAAGTATTTTCTCTAATTAAAAAAAAGAGATGTAAGAATGTTAGGCCTAATTTCCTCCTTAAAAAAGTCTTCAAATCTGGGTGGTGTGCGTCTATAATCTTAGCACTTGGGGGGCAGAGGCAAGCAGATCTCTGAGAGTTCAAGTTCAGCCTCGTCTACAAAGAAAGTTACAGGACAGCCAAGGCTGTTACACAGAAAAATTCTATCATGAAAACCCAAAAAGTAGCCATGCATGGTGACACATGCCTTTAATCTCAGGGAGGCAGAGGCAGGTAGATCACTGTGAGGCTAGTGAGTCCTAGACAGAGAAACCCTGTCTTGAAAAACCAAAAAAAAAAAAAAAAGTAAAATGAAATATTTAAAAAATTTATTTGTTGTTATTTTGTATATACGTGTGTGAGAGAGAGAGAGAGAGAGAGAGAGAGAGAGAGAGAGAGAGAGAGAGAGAGAGAGAGAGAGAGAGAGAGAGA
>CM053764.1:41736979-41774479 GCA_028658305.1 Pachyuromys duprasi
TAATTAGAAGTTGGCCTATCAGGGCTTCTAGCTACACATAACTAACCTGTGTAGTCCTTTTTGTTGATATTTAAGCTTCTTACCAGGAAATGTCCACTATAGGTAGCCCTGGAACTGACTCTGTAGATGAGCCTGGCTTCAAACTCAGAGATCTGCCTGTCTCTGCCTCCCAAGTGCTGGGATCAAAGGTGTGCACCACCACTGCTTGGGTTATGTCTCCAGTCTTAAATCGCCAGATAATGCTGGAGGTCACATTGTCCCTGCACTTAATTTTACCTCTCTGATGGAATATATTAAAATCATATAGGCATGAAGATGAAGTCAATCCTGTTGTGGAGGTAACTTAGTTTTTGACTGTTATGGCTGGAGCCTGAAGGGATCCTGAGAGACTCATGTGCTGTGTCTCTCTCTCCGGGCTGGTGGAAGTGCTTGCAGGAGGTTGTGGAACTTTTGGGATGTGGAGGAGAATAGGGTTACTAAGGGAAGAGCCTTGAAGTTTAGTAGGTGTTCTGACATTTTGTTACAGGGATAAGGAGGAGTAACACGGCTTCCCACCCAACACCCACCCCTTCCTTATTTTATTTATTCATTTGTTTCTGGGAGATAGGGTTTCTCTTTGTAGTCCCAGCACTCACTCGGCAGACCAGACTGGCTTCGAACTCAGAGATCCACCTGCTTCTGCCTCCTGGGTACTGGGATTAAAGGCGTGTGCCTGGTCCCTTGCGTATTATTTTGCTTTTATACCAGTCCTGCTCCCGCTAGGCTAACTGTAGGCAACGAGGAAATTGAAGAGCCAGGGGTCACGTGAGCGCCACACCCTACCCAGGCCACTGTACTTTCTTATAGCAGACATGTAAGCCAATTTTGGTCATGAGACGTGACTCAGCACTGTAAAAAAGGCTGAATCTCGAGTTTAGAGTTAGATTTCACTTTTACTACCTGTGTAATCTTGAAAACGGCTATTTGATTCCTTTAGATGCAATTCCCTACCGTGTGTATGTGACTCACAATTAGAATTCAACTAGATTATCCTCAGGAACTCATTAGAACCGCGGCTCCCTGGGGTGAACACATTGGATACTCGATTCTGGCGTCGTCGGAGTGTCTTTTTTCATTATCTGGGCTAACACTGTAACGCACAGCCTTCACAGAGAACATCAGTGGCTCTGAGCAGACTCCTCTGGGGACCAGATATAGAGGAAGGCCCTTGCGCAGGCCCCGCCCCTGCCCTTCCCGGCACCGCCCACGGGTTCGAGGGATGGAGACAGGACGCTGGGTGCTGCGGTGAGTATTCCGCTGAGTATCCTCGGGAAGACAGAGTGTCCTCCCAAGAAGTCCAGGCCGCCACTCAGCCCTACCACTTCGGCCCTACAGATTGACTCTCTAGGCTTTCCGTTTCCCTTCCAGCAGGGAGGGTGGAACTTCCTGTTTTCTCCGGTAGGAACTTCCGGAAAGTACTGCTGAACTGAAAAGAAGTCGACCCGCCAAGCCGCCGGCCATTCGAGGAAAAGAAGATAGCGTGAATCTGTGTTTTCAACCAAGGCAATTGTAAAAATCTTTGCTTTTCGGTTATGGTGTTCTGTGCTCCATCCAGCGTAGTCGCCCTGGGAACCGCCGGAAGTGGCTCAACGGAGAAACGGGAAGTTCCGCCCCTTCCTCCCAGAGGGAAGACGGTGAGCCGGAGGAGTCAGTCAGAGGGCCGAGCAGGAGCGAGTTCCCCGACAGACAGGTGAGTTATTCTCCGGCGGGGCGGGGGGTCTGGGGGCGGGGAAGGTCCGGCGTCGGCGCGGGGTCCGGGGGCGGCGGCCCGCGGCCCGAGCGGGTGGCGCGGCGTCGGGAGCCCGCGGGCCGGCAGCGCTCCCGCCCCCTCCCCCGCCTCCGCCCCTCCCCGCCGGGCCCGACGCCGCCCCGCCGCACGCCGGTCCCCACGCCCTCGCCGGGCGGCGGCGCACGTCCCGCTGCCCGGCGCCCTCCGCCCCGCGCCGCGGCTGTGGACGCCGCGGCCGCCTCGCGCCCCGTCGGGCCCCTCGGGCAGGCTTTGCCCTCGGCCGGGGCCGTGACAGCCTGGCTGCGAGTCCCTGCGCCGCCCCGGGCTCCGACGGCTGGCCGCTCCCCTCCCCGTCCCGGGGGAGCGCGCTTTTCCGGCCGCAGCGCCGCCCCGCGCCCTCCCCGAGGCGCCGGCCTCCCAGCCGAAGCTCCGGCCCCCGCTTCTGTGCACCCGGGTGCCCTGCCTGAGCCGCTGTCACTCGCGCTTCTTCCGTTACGCCGCGCCGGTAGCAGGGAGCCCACGACCCTGCGCGACGTCGGGAGCCTCGGGCCACTGCAGCGCTCGACAGCGGGCAGCCTGGCAGTGGGCTTGCTTTCGCGTCCTCGGCAGCATCGCGTGGCTGTGCTGGCCTTCTGTCTGATGTTCAGTCGGCTGGGCGTTGGGAGCAGTAGCTGCTGACCCCTGTCGGCTGTATTAGGTTTTGAGTGGCCCGTTTATATGGAATTCTGGAGTAGGGCCTCTTGGTGGAGTTGGCATTCGGGACACCGCCCCCTCCATGAGGATTTATGTTGTGGGCGGTCATGTCCTAATGGTGACTCGAGTTATAACTTTTTAGCCTATGCTTGACAGGGCTAGTCCCAGTATGTACCTAATTAGTCTAATGTTGGTCCGTTTGAAAACAAAACACTGACTAGAAAAATATTCGAAGACCTGCTGTCAGTTGAACATACTCTGCCCATTTCATAAATCAGGAAAACCTTGTATAGTAGCAGTTACTTCTAGTGTACAAACATCCGTTAAATAACTCGAACAAAATTAATGTCTACTTTCAAATGTTCAGTACTAAGTTTTGTTACAAAAAACGACTATTCCTGTTGGCACAGGCCAAGCTCTGGATAGGTGTAAATTGCTTACAACACCGAAGACTGGCTCCATTAAAAAACTTAAAAAAAAAAAAAACACAAAACTTCAGAGTTGTAGAAAAGTTACAGGGTAGCACAAAGGGTGGATTTGGCACGAAAGCAAGGTTTCTTCACTTCAAAAGCAGCACTTCTTGTTTGTGCCGGCCATCATTGTGGGTGCTGGAAAAGCAGCACCTTCTATTTGTGCTGTCCATCATTCTTGGGTGCTGGAAAAGCAGCGCTTCTGTTTGTGCTGTACATCATTGTAGATGCTGGAAAAGCGGCACTTCCTGTTTGTGCCATCATTTGTAGGTGCTGGAATAGTAATGTTTGCTTAGGTGATTTTGAGATCTGGTTTAGGAGACCACTGTTTTAATAAATGTGTCTTGTAAGTTAATGGTTTAGGAGACTGCTGTTTTAAAATAAATGTGTTTTCTTGTAAGTTAAAGAACAGAGATGTGGAAATACAGATGAGTTATACCTATTTGCCTGGAGGGTAGTGAATCCTTGCAGGAAACAGCATTTGAGTTTTAGTAGGTATAACCTTTGTCAAGGGATGGTTTTCTCAAATTAGAATTCCTAAATTCTCAGTGGAGGAGAACTCCAGTGAAATAGAATCCTATTTTTTTTTTTTTTTTGTTTTTCCTGTTAAAAACATGGTTTGCTAATTAGGTGAAAAGAATCCTAGTTTGTAAACTTATGAGTTACGTTAGCTGTGGGGTTTCAGCTGATACCTTGACACTCTGGCAGTAAGTGATAGTGGGTGTTCAGGAGTGCAAGGTGGTGTTTGAACACAGTTGCCTTATCTTCCCAGCAGTGGAATTCCTTCAGGAAACGTTTACCTGCTTGCTTTGTGCCAGCCGTGGCACTAAGTAAACTGCTGGGTGGGAATTGGGAGACTAGATAGTGACTGGCCCTGGCAGCACAGTCTAGTGCAGAGACAGCACTCTCTGACGGCAATCTTGTGGTTGGTAACTGTGACAGTGGAGTTTGACTGTCTTAAATGGGAGAGCAAATCCTGGAAGATAAGTAGATAGCTTTCAGAATTAAAGGGGCTGGTGAGAGCAATGTGTTTAAAGAGAGAATGGTGTCTGAAGCAATAGCCCAGGCTGCATGCTGTATGTAGTCTGGTTAGAATTTTGCTGCTGACAAAGTTACCAGTGGAGAAGCTGCCACCTTTGTTGATAGACTCTTGAGTCTTTTCTGTCACTTGGGGTGGGTAGGAGAGGGAGGGGAATGGACAGACTTCCTTCTGCCTCTGCATCTTTGTGATGTTTAAAGTTCTAAGTAAGGACGTAAGATTGGCTGAACCACCATAGTTTCTAGGAGTGGTGAGAGACAGCTCTCAAAAACAGCAATGGATTCCTTCAAAATAGGAAGGTAACTTCCAAAGTAAGAAACTTTAGCATGGCTTATTACCAGTTAGCTTGCTGGACTTCCTTTGTTCATTTTCCGTATTAGGAACTGGCAGAGCCAGGAGAAGTGGCAAGAATGGGCTGTAGTCTACCACCTGAGAGTATCCTGTTGCCCTCTGCAAGGTCACTGATGCAGTCTTCACTGTCTGTGTTTCTGTTAACATTTTGATCTTTAAACATCCCAGGAAAAGTGCCTGGTACTCTCCATGTAACTTTTTAGAATATCTCCAGCTCATGTTGACTCTGTCACATCCCTCTTGCAGACCAGGTCCAGGAGTCTCACCATTGCAGGGTCAGGGTTCCTTACAGTGATTACTTCAGTTCTTGACTCCTTTTTTTAAAGTTACTTTTGCATTGGCTGTGACCAAAATATCTGTCAGCCCCTCCTCTCCCAGGGGAGAAGTTTACTAGCTCTTAGCTTCGAAGAGCTGAAGGGTAGGTGGAATTCATGACAGTGAGAGCATGGGAGCATGTGCTGTGAATCAGGAAGCAGAGAAAACAAGCTGGAGTTGGGCAGGTACAATTTTGAAAGGTTTGCTCCTGCTGCTGATATTCTGCCCAACAGGCTGTGCCTCCTAAAGGATTCCAAGCTTCAAAATAAGGGCACAAGCTGGGCACCAAGAGGTCAAAACTGGAGCATGTGGAGGCATTCAAGACTCACATATAACACAGCCTATATCTTATATGTATATGTATTTATATCTATATTAAAGATTTCTTTTGGTGAAAAGTGGCTTTTATTCTTTTCATTCTCTTACAACTATACTGTCTTCCTATTGTAAATAGATTCTGCTTCCAACAATTCTGTTAAACTATTTGCACATTATAACTACTTACAGTATAACCAGCAAGTAGCTGCAAGGAAGACAGAAGTTGATGGTCGTATCGAAGCGTAAAGGAACTTAAAGCTTCCTGTAATCACGTGCAGACCTTTCCCACATGCAGCTATGGAGGAGCTATCTTTTGGGGAGAACATGGACGTGGATGGAGAGTCTCAACAGGAAGTTGGTTATTTTCTGAATGTTATGTTACTTTTTAATAGTTTGGCTTTCTTTTGTATATCCCAGAAAACTGCAAGTTTCTGAAATAGTAAGGACTTGGTAATAAGGAGCAATAAGGGTAATAAACATAGAATTCAATGGAAATAACAATAATGTTTTAAGTTCTTAGTTTGTCTGAACACTTCATAATCTCACTTAGTCTCCAGCACATTCTTTGAGCTGGGGACTACATTTCATCCACGTGGTGCACTCAATTTAGGGTAAGGTGTTTGTGCAGTTCCGTGCAGCTCTTAAATGGTGGTGCTAGGATTCCAGCCCAGGCAGTGTGACTGTACAGCCCTCCCTGTTTGTAGTCACTGGGCCAGCACACTGGCTTCCACAGCACCTTAGCATTCATGCATCCAGCAGTTAAACTTTGTTCTTAACTTTAAGCCCTTAGAAGTCTGATTATAGGCACTTTGCTCCAGGGAGTTCACAATCTTGTTATCAAACACATTGTTGGAATATATGGTAAGAGCCCACGAGGAGGTAGGTTCAATTTATGACAGGAATTGGGAAGGGGCTTGTGGGGCAGAGGGTAGCCTAAAGAGGGCAGGGTAGTCTAGAGACTGTCAGGATAGCTGAGCAAAGCCCTGGGAAATACAGTGGTCAGAAATGGCCCAAATTGGCAACAGCTTTCTCGAGCTCACCCTGCTTTAAAATCTTAAAATTACAGTTTTCGTGTGTGCTCATTAGCAAATAGAAATTTATCATGGGATGCATCTCTATTTAACTAGAAACAGTCATGTAGAGGCTGATAAAAGACTCATATTGAAGGTGAAGCTATAAAATATTTAGAAGGGCATCCAGGGCAGTAGTTGTATGACTGACTGAGGTTCTTGAGTCAGTCACAGAAGGCACAGGTCACAAGGGAAAAGATGAGTAGTATGATTGACAGTGTTAGTGTGGATGATGGTGTATGAAGAAGACTGATCCAGAAATGACCCGACAGCTTAACAGAGAGCTAAATGTGTCAGTACACATTACTTGTAAAAGGCTAATACTGTCTAAAAGGACAAGCAGCCCAAATCTATAAGAACAGTCGGAAACTGGAGCCAAGGAGATAGCAGGTGAGAGTGGTGTCTGCTAAAGCCTGAAGAACCCGTGTGAAAACCCAGGACTCCTGCTGTGAGATGGACAGCAGAGGATTGCCAGGTGGCTTACAAACCAGCCAGTTTGGAATACACAACAGGAGCATAAACAGTGGAGACTTGCCTCAGCAAGGCGGAAGGCGAGGACTGACTTCCAAAAGTTGCCTTCTGACCTCGTTTCTCTCCCCGTCCTCTCTCCCCCTCCCCATTTCCCTACCTTTCTCCCTCCCTCTGTCGTTGTCTCTCTCTTTCTCTCTCTCACTTACACACACACACACACAGTTTAAAAACAAATAGTAGAAAAATGGATAAATAATCAAATATGTATTTTACACACAACATGAATGTAAAAATCCTCCAGTTGATTAGTAATTAGAAGACCATACCGCTGTGTAATGTAGACATTAGGTTGGCAACAATGTAAAAGGACTGACAATATTGTTGGCCCAGAATAAGTAGGTAAGACAAGGAGTGTGAGTGTTAAGTTGGTAGTGTTGGGAACTGTATGTACTCTCTGATTCATTAGAGTCTTTGTTGGTTTTCAGATAGTATCTTGTCATGTAACCTAGGCTGACCTTGAACTCAAAATTCTGCCTCCACCACCAGAGTCTTCATGTTACTGCTTTTAGTCTTTATTCACAGCAGTGGTGCTAAATTGTGTCCCAGCATTAATGAAGATTTTGATTTGCTGCTTTAAGTTTTTTTTTTTTTTTTTTTAAATTTGAGACTGGCTCTTACTATGTATCCCTTGGCTGACCTGGAGCGTTTTATGTAGGTCTGGCTGACCTCAAGCTCACAGAAATGCCTGCCTATGTCCCAAGAACTGGGCTAATGGCATCAAACTCTGCTGATTGTAATGTTTGAAAAGCAATGCCCCAGGAAAATACTTCCCGAGTGCCTGGAGTCGTGTACAAAAGAAAAACTAGTAGCTAGGCACATTTGTGCACATGTACAATCCCAGCAGCCCTGGGGGCTGAGGGGATGATAAGGCTTGTGGCCAGTCATACCTCACTGCCTTGACAACCTTTCCTGCTAGAGGCATCTTGGGAAGACCCTCTCTTGAACTAAAGGAACATACATGTTGAGGGGAACAAAGTGAGGTGTGGAAGATTGCAGATGGTCTTTCCCGTGCCCCAGTTTTTAAAGTTCAGGAGCACAGAACAAAGTTGCATTAATGTTAAGAATACAGACATTATGAATGTTTGGTTTGGGATGAATGCAGGTTTGGGATGTAGCTTTCTGGATTGTGCTTGTCTACCATATGCAAAGCTTTGGAGCCATACTTAACACTGAAAAAGGAAACATCAAAACAAAGAGACAAGAAGGGAATCAGGTTGGTGTTACCTTTCTAAGAAGAGCGCACTGGGAGGGATGGTCGACATGGAAGACTCAGCGGTAACACATGTGTTTCCTAACCTGTGGTCTGACGTATGCCTGTCTGGGGGCGCTGTTTCTGTGCGAAAGGTTATGCAGATGTCATGCTGAAGTCTGACAGATCTTCGCTCCTATGTGTGCTCAGGGAAACTGGTCTTGATGACTCTGGTGCTTAGTTCTTCCAGAGCACTTCCTGTTCCAGGCACTGTCTGAGCACATTACTGCCACATTTATGTGCCACTAAGTAACCGACTTGACTAGAGTGAGCCTCTGGCAGCATGCTTTATTACTATCGCTGCCTTAAGGACAGCAGCCTGCAGTGGGCATGGGGAAGAGCAGTCCACCTGTTCAGTGCCATGCACACTTAAGAAAGAAATCATGCACAGGGGAATAATCAAAGCAAAGGCAGGTCAAGGTAGGAATGAGTGAGTGCAGGGGTTGAGGGGGCTGGTGAGGGTGTTCTTCCTGTTCTCAGTTACTCTTTCTCTACTGGGGTAGGCTTGTTTTCAGAGCATGATACATGCCTTTATTCCAGCAGACAGCAGGCTTCCTCAGGTTTTCTGTCTGGCTCCTTAGACCATGGGGCCATGCCACTCCCTACAACTTGGGACACTCTACTTCTGTCTAGATGTTTTGTTGAGAAAAAGTGGCATTTTTGGGAAATCAGCAATGGCCAACTTTCCCCCTGGATTTTGATAACCTTCTTTTCCCTTGTCATATTAAAATCCACACTGGGGGTTTTGTTTTACAAAGTTGTTAAGGTGTTATTACCATCACTTGGGAAGTTCTGTAGGAGTACAAGAAATGTGGTTCCAGCATTCGGGGTCAAATCAAGTGCACTTTAGAACCAAACAGCACTACTATTTTTGTTTGATAATCAAGTGCTAAAATTGTCAAAATCGTGAGAACTGTCAAGCCTTTACAATTAGGAAATGTTAGTGTCTGACACTTAGTCCTTTACCAGGAATGTGACAGACCATGATAGAACTTCTGTGCAGAGCTGTCTCCATTTAAGACACAGGATGTGATCCCTTCTCGGTATGCATAGAGTATGGGCTTTTACAGTAGAGTCCAGGTACTCGGGCTCTTGTCTTACCTGCGTTTGGGAAAGCTAGGTGATGTTCATGCTCTGATTGGGGGTGCTTTACAGCATGTTTGATGTTCACACTGTCATGTTTCGTCTTACATAGTGGGGCTTTTTTTCTTTTAGTGAAAGCAGTTTTAAATAAAGCTAAGAAGGTAGTTAGAGGAGTGGTTGGAAAAAGACTGATGTGGGCTAAGGAACAGGCCTTAATCAAATGTGCCTCAAGTGCAGCATGCTCTCCAGTTACTAATTGTCAGCACAGAGAATCTGGATAAATGAAACTGCAACTGTGCGTTTGAAACCGAGAAACTAACAGCCACTTCTTTGGAAATACACAGTTCCTTAGTGGTTTCTGCTGATTGTAACTTATGGAACAGAATTTGATATATATTGGATCAATTATTTTTCAATGAAGAATATCAGTTAAAGGAGTGTATGCTAATTTAAAATATAATTATAAGACCATTAGAATTTAAAGTAAGGTGGTAATGCAGTTTTAAAAATAGCTTAGAAATTTTAGGTCATTGAAGGGAAGGGAATAGAAATGATAGTCTTTTTAAAATGAGATCAAATGTTTTTCATTAAGAACCTTCAGAAAGGTTGTGGTGGCCTTTGATCCCAGCACTTAGGGAGGCAAAGGCAGGCAGATGACTATAAGTTCGAAACCAGCTTGGTCTACAAAGAGAGTCCAGGGCAGCCAAGGCTACACAGAGAAACCCTGTCTAAATAAAACCAACTAACCAACCCACCCCCCAACCAACCAATCAACCAACCAAAAGAACCTTCATGAAACAGAATCTGGTATCTCTTATGTGCTTTATTGTAATACCAGGGCAATGCTTGCTAAAAGTGTGATATTAGAAATAATTTTGTATGGCAAATTATGGTGCAGTCAAGTATCTTCGGAGACCTGTGTGATAGTTTTGTTAAATATGTTCATTATGGTTTTTTTTTTTCATTGTTTTTTGATTGACCCTTACCCTCAACATGCTTCCCCCTTACAGCTCTAGGGTCCAGTACATAAACAATAAATGTATGTTTTCTATCTGAAGAGTTAGAGAGGCTCAGTGGTCCCCAAATAAAATCTTTAGTACCACCTGGAGAACTCTTTGAAAATATAGGTGTTGTGGATATTTTGGTTTATGATATATAAACATGTTTTTGTTAAAATTCCAAGTTGGGGAGTTTAGTTTGTCCACACCTGTTAAGTGTCTTGTGTAGAGGTGGTCTTTATCAGGTGGAATTAGTTGAATTCTGAGGACTTTGAGGGATATAAATATGACAGCCCAGGGAAAGAAGGTGCGGCTGCTTGGAGGAGGATTGCTTGCTGTAGGTTTGTCCTGCTGCTGCATTTGCTGCTTGCTGATTTGCTGGTTACCTGGACTTCTGGATTTCTGGATAACTGATATTGGTAGTACCCCCAAAAGAATCCTACCCAGTGGGAAGCAGCTTTTTTCCTTCCTACCAGGTGTTGAGGGGTTGGAAGGGAGGTAGAAGCGTTTAATAACCCTAAATAAAGTAGGTTTGTTAAAAACTCAAGGTCAACATATAGGTGTCTACTACAAGGCAGACTTTCTTAATTCAGAATCTCTCCTTGGAATTTTATACCTTTGTTCACTATGTAAAGGATTGAGATGTGTTGATGTCAGAAGACAAAAGCAAAACACTTCCAGATAAAGCTGATTGAGCTTTGTGCTTCAGCACACATGCCCGCGAGCCTGTGCTTGTGCCCATATTGCAGATGCTTACAGAGGTCAGAGGCTGAGGGTACAGGCAGTTGTGAAATATGGGTGCTCGGAACCAAACTCAGGTCCTCTACAAGAGTAATTCTCTTCACTGTGAGAACTGATTGGTAGTTTTATATTATTTCAGTTTTAACCTTTTTAGTCTTTTTGGTAACTTTGACTCTTGGTATATAAGTTAATATTGTTTTCCTCTGAAAGCATCTATATTATCAATTGAAGTTGTTTTTTATTTTTTGAGACAGGGTTTCTCTGTGTAGCCTTGGCTGTCCTGGACTCGTCTTGTAGCCCAGGCTGGCCTCGAACTCACAGAGAGGTCTGCCTTCCTCTGCCTCCCAGAGTGCTGGGATCACAGGTGTGTACCACTGTGTCCAGCTAAATTCAAGCTTTTTAAAGCTTTTACTTCTTGTTTGTGTGATGTGTCTATGTGTACGACGATGTGGAGAGCTTGCAGAGGCCTAGATACGCCATATGCATAAAATTATTCTGTTCTTCCGAGGCCTAGATACACCATATGCATAAAATTATTCTGTTCTCCCATTTTTTTAAATTTAGCAACCATTCTAAATTTAATAGAAAAATGTGGAAACAAACCCAGAATTTTTTTTTTTTTCTGTATACCTGTCTATATAACTTTCATGGTGATTCATCTGCTGTCAGTTTTCAGTCCACTGCCCCTTGTTCTGGAGGAGATAAAATCCAGGGCCTTGTTTGGAAATCCTGTAGCACTGAGCTACGCCCCTAGCACTACCTTTTTCTTTTCTCCTTTGTCTACTTCTAATAGACACTCGGTCCTCACATCCACTCCCCCCTGCCCCCGTGTGTATGCGTGTTTAAGTGCAGCCCCCACATATGTATGCAGCATTATCCTTTGCTCAGAAACAGTTGCTAACTTCTTTTAAAAAATATACATATTAATTAATTTTTAAAAAACAGGTCTTAGGATTAATTTATTTTATGTATATGAGTACCCTATCTGAATGTACACACCTGCACGCCAGAAGAGGCTATCAGGTCACATTATAGATGGTTAAATAGCCACCATGTGGTTGCTGGGAGTTGAACTCCAGACCTCTGGAAGAGCAGTTTGTACTCTTACTCTCTGAGCCATCCCTCCAGCCCCAATTAAATTATTTTTATTTTATGTGCATTGGTGTTTTGTTTATATGTTTGCCTTAGTGAGGTCTTGGATCCCTGGAACAGGAGTTACAGACAGTTGTGAACTGCCATGTGAGTTCTGAGAATTGAACCCTGATCCTCTGGAAGAACCAGAGCCATCTCTCCAGTCCCAGTGGATAACTTCTTAAGAATAGAAATATTCTTGAGCTGGGTGTGGTGACGCACAGCTGTAATTCTAGCAGATCTCTGTGAGTTATAGGCCGGCCTGGTCTGCAAAGCTAGAACAGCAAGGGCTCTGTTACACAGAGAAACCCTGTCTGAGAGGGGGGGGGAGGGGGGAGAAAGGGGGAGAGGGGGAGAGGGGGATTGATTCTTAACTGGACATGATGTTGCTTTCCTTTAATACCAGTACTTAGGAGGCAGAGGCAGGAGGATCTCTATGAGTTCCTGTCCAGCCATGTCTGTGCACTGAGACTGTGCCTCAAAAATGCCAAGCCAAGAATCTAATAGAGCTGTTCTCTTATAATTCTGCAGTAGTGTTATTAGTTTTGTAAATGTTATTGGCAGGTATTGTGAGTTGACCTACAATGCCTGTATTACATTTGTCATTGCCAGAGCAGGAGTTAGTCTTCAGATACTACATCTAGTCTTCATGTCTCTCTCCTTAGCCTCCTATAACTTAGAACACTTCCATAATCTGTCTTTTATGACACTGAGTTTTGAGATGGGTGGACCTTCTCCATTTTGTTTCTTTAAACAAAACAGTCCTGGGGCTATGTTTGCTTGCTGTTTTCTGTTAGCCAGAGATTTTGTACTCTTGGCTGATCCGTGGGCAGTGTGATGTTATCATGATGTCACACGTTGGGGTACATTTTGTCCATCTACCCCCTTTTGATCACCCAGCCTAGATAGTACCACTTATTTTTTTCTGCACAATTATTAAGTTGTACTTTCTTTTTTTTTAATTTCTATTTTCTTTCTTTCTTTCCTTCTTTCTTTCTTTCCTTTCTTTTCCTTCCTTTTTCCTTCCTTCCTTTATCTATCTTTATTTTTTGGTTTTTGTTTTTTTTCGAGATATCTCTGTGTAGCCTTGGCTGTCCTGGATTCACTTTGTACACCAGGCTGGCCTTGAACTCACAGAGATCTGCCCCCCTCTGCTTCCCAGAGTGCTGGGATCTTAGGCGTGTGTCCCCGTGCCTGGCATATTTTATGTTTTTACCTTGGAATTAACCAGTGGTTTCTGAGGAGACAGTTTAAACATCATGACTAGGTTATGTTCCATAACAAAATATTCTCTCAGCCTTAGTTTTATCGATGAGTCTTGCCTTATACATTTTTTTTTTTTGGTCAATAGAACTTTCTAGCCCTCCTTTGTGTTTGGCCCTTGGCCCTGTATCTTAAACAGAGCTCTCCTTTGGACCCCTTTTCTTTCCTTCTCTCCTTTACCACATTCTTTTCATCAGTCCGCTTATCCGCCTATCTATACATCCGTCCCTTTGTTCATCAAGTCTTTGAAATGCTTTACTCAGGTAGTTAACAGATTGGTAGTGCTTAATCTTGCTTCTGTGTCTTCCTAACATTCTTTTTAAGCATCTCCCCTCTTTTATGTAGGAAGAGCTACAGGCTCATCATGTGTCTTCCTTGGCCAGTCCTGGTGTCAGCAGGTCCTGTGGGGTAGAGAATAGGCACCAGCGTGCTCAGTGTTCTCCTCTAGCCAGCACCAGCATGTTTACGTGAGACCCAGGGAGCCATAGGCTGTTCTCAGTGTCTGCTGTTCTTGCTGTTTGACCAGGCTTGGAGCTAAACATCTTTGACTGTAGTTATGTTTCCGCTGACTTGGCTTTTATTTGTGTTCTTTTGATTTTGAGTTTTATCTGAACAATACTGTTGCAAGTGTGCATCTCCAGTTAAAGGCTTTCTCCTCTTTTCTTTGGTAGCAGTCATCACTTTCTATTACTTCAAAAACAGGAAACAACTTTTTTTTCTTAAACTTCACACTCAGTCAACTCCTGTTCTAAAGAATATTTTGGAAAATATAGAAAAAAATGCTAGGGATTGGAGGAAAGAATTAACTATAATTTCACCACTGAGAAGAAAAAAATTAACCTTATTATATAAATGGACTTGAGTAGAACTATATTCTTTTAAAAATTTAAAGCTGAAGATTTTCTCCTTTCTAAATATACTTTCTTAACACTCAGATCTTTGGTACCCAATAATTTATATTCCAAATGTCTTAAGGCTTGATAGTTTTATATGGTGTGTTAGCTTATTGACATCTGGAATTACAGTGTTTTCCAGATTTCTTCCAAAATTAGTAGTTTTAGTCTTTTTTCCCTGCAGTTCTTTGTATTCCATCTCTCTACGCAGACCTGACGAATTTAAGCAAGAGCAGTGTGCTGTGTGGCTTCAACCCTCTTTCTTTCCCTGTGTCTCTTTTATTTTTGTTACAGTGTCTCCAGTTTTATATTTCCACAATCCCATATTTCTGTTTTTTTGCTTCAATTAAGAATAAAACCCAGTACTAAGAATATAGTGTTTGAGTGCTTAGCAGCTCATATTGGTAAGGGACTTTTGATTGAATTTAAGAATCTTAGTCCTTCCTTCTTAGGTTACAGCAAGGAAGATGAAATTTCCCTGTTTTCTCCAGCTGATTTGGTGCAACTGAGACCTCTTTGTAGCTTAGTGTTCTTTTTCATGAGTGTTAAAAATGTCAGTGTAATCTGTTTCTTTAGTTTTATGCTTCCCTGTCTTCTACTCTTCTCAGCGTTCATACATAATGTGCTTCATCTTCTTGCTTTTGGAAGAGAAGAAGGGAAAATGTAAGGAACATAGACTAACTTTTATCATGCAATGCTTTTTTTAATGGCTGCATTATAAATTCTTGAAAATCAAGGGTCTAATGGAAACACTTAATGAGAAAAGACGGCTGCATCGCATGTAACCTCCCACCTCTAGCTTTAGTGAATAGACCGTTTAAACTAAATTAAGTGAAGGACGTAAATTCTGTTGTTTCAGTTTTAATATTTCATGACTGATTTTATGGATGAAATAATGTTTTACAATAAATAGGAAGGAGAATTTATACAGCCTGTTCTATTTGATGTGAAACAGCAAATCCCATTTCTCTGTAGCTGTAAAGAAAATTCATTATAATGTCTTTAGTTATAAGAGATGGTTTCATTGTGATTAGTTACACTGATAATAAAACAACCTTTTCAGATACCGTGAGACACGCTAGTAACGTGTGCTTTTAATGACATTGAATTTTTTCATTTTTTACTTAGAGTCACCCCTTTCTCTTTTTCCTTTTATTTCTGGCTTTTTTTTTTCTCAGAAAATTAGATGGAAACACTGCCGAAGTATTGATTTTAAAAAATGCCTTTAAAAAGATACATTTAATTTTAATTTTTTGTGTAGAATCTTTCTGGGTGTAAAACATATTTGTTAGAGACAGTTTATATAAAGTTGTCAGAAAGTTAATTTAATGACTGGATCATTTGAATAGTTTTAGAAAGTCGTGTTTAAATGTGGAAAGGATTTAGCAAAGGAAGGGCAGGTGTGAGGGAGGAGCTAGTTTTGCAGTATGGCTTACCTTGTGCTAAGAGAGCGGTTGCGCCACTGCGCCTCCTCTGCCTGCCCCAGCACTGGTGCAGGTCACTGTGGCACTTCAGTGCTGTCTTCATTTTAATTTGAGCACTAAACTAAGGTTTGAGTTTTCAACCTGCAGACAAAATTGAGTTAGATTTTGAAACAGAACATAGTTTTCCCTTGGAATAGAAATAAAGTTTAATTTGAATGAGAATTCTAGTTTCTTCTGATTCCTAGGCTGGGAGTACACGGTTCCAGCCTACTTATCTTTAAATGTTCTTGGACTCTGCCTGTGGAAGATTTATTATTATTGTCGTTGTCATCATCATCATCAGTAGTTTTTCAATTCAGGGTTTCTGTGTGTAGACTTGCTGTCTGGGACTCATTTTGTAGATGAGGCTGGCCTGGAACTCACAGTGATCTGTCTGTATTTTCCTCACTCATTACTGGGATTAAAGGTGTGGACCAAAAGTAAATATAAAAATGCCCAACTATTTTTGTTATTTTTTAATTATGTGTAGGTAGGTATGTCTGAATCTGGGTTTGTGCAATAGAGGTTTATTCAGAAGACAGAGGCATTGGATCACTTGGTGCTAGAGTTATATCAGGATGGGTTTTGACCCACTTGATGTGGGTGCTAGGAGCTGAACTTGGGTGTTTGAGCCATCTTTCTAGCCCTAAAGTTTTTCTCCTCCTCCTTTTACTGAACTAGAGATGGCATGTCTGTTGCGCTGGTGGTAGCACTTATGCTGGCTGCGTGCTTAGTTAGTGGCTCTGTGTCCCCTAAGTGTGAATGCTTTCCAGTACCAGTAGGTGAATGGTAATTGTGTAGTGACAGCCAGTGGACAGTGACCTTCTTACACTTGTGCTCCTCAAGTTTGGGTATGATAATTTTCTGAATCTAACTAGAAATGAACCCCTTCCTGCTGGTACATCTGAGGCAAGCTGTTGGCTCAGTTGATTCCCGAGTCAGAATGCTTTCATCCCAAAGGAGTGTGTTTTTCCAGATACAATAAGATATTTCCTTTATGCTGTATGAATCTAAATTTAAAGTTTTGCTCTACCTCATTGTGTTATTAGGTAATTCTTTAGTAACTCTTGATTTAGTTCAAGTTTTGGTCATCAGGGATACCAGATCTCAATTTTGGTAGTAGAGATAAATGTAAATGTCATTTTATTGAACAAAGTGGAGAGGAATTCTGCCTGGTAAAGCATTTCGTGTGACTGATAACATTCAGACCCTCTCTTGTGTGCCAGCACTGCTGTGCTATACAGAAGCCTTGTGTTAAGGTAAGAAGGAAAACATAAAAATGCCACAAAAGGAGGTCAGAACAGAGAGAAGGGCTTCATATTGGTTATCTATTGCCCAATAACCAAGACGTCCCAATGTAATGACCTGAAACATTTATTATCCTGCTGTTCCTATGGCTCCGGTATAGGGAGTAAACTTGGCTAGGTACTCCGGTTTCAGGTCTGCCCTGTGGTGACAGTGAGACTCTGTAGGAGTTGTCATCTGAAGGACTAATGAATGACTCTGGGTAGATGGTCTGCTACCAAGGTGGCTCATTCCTTGGTGATTGGAGGAACCCTCAGTTTTTCTCTGGCTTTGGGGAAGAAGCCTTATATCTATTTCCTGTGAGATGCCCTGTCTCACAGGGCTGCATAGCTATTCTTGCAGTATCTCATTGATGCTCCTTTGGGAAGGGCAGGTGGGAGGCGTGGATGCCTTGGGACTGAGTGTCCATGCAGAGCACACTCACTGTCAGTGTTCTTGGTCTTAGATGCTGTTGACTCAGCTCATCAGACTGAAGAGGCAGCTGCTGAGCTTTCTGAAGCAGTAACAAGTTGTAGATTGATTTAAAACCGTCAGACACTTCCTTGGTTAATTTTATAAAGAGCTTTATATATTTATTTATAACTGAGAAAATGTGTCATGTTTCCTAGGACAACAAGGACGTAGAGTTGCTGGGACCCAAGTATTGATGAACTAGGTCTGTGTGAATAAAGCAGACTCTTGTATGTCCATTTGTGGAAAATTGCCCCTAGTGTTAGCTAGTAAACGTTAGAATTATTTATTCCACTTTACAACACAATGATAAGGGTTTTCCGGAAGTGTGCTCTTTTGCCTTATGGGGTCAGAGACTGTATTCTGTGCCATCTTTTCCCAATGATGTTTCTGGTAGGAAAGGCCTGCCTAAGGGCTGGGCACTCTGCTTGTCAGCAGTAGGAGACTTCATAGGCAGACTAGGGGTGGACTTAGGGTTAGCATAGGTGACACTGTCCATCCTGATGCAGATTTGAAGTGGCAGATCAGGGAGATACTTTCCTTTATTTTCCTCTTACTCAGCTGTTGCCATTGAAGCTCTTAGCCACGTGTGGCTTTGTGTAGAATTATAGCTACAGGGTCTTATCTTTTTGAATTTCTCAAGGTCATGACACTGTTAGGAATTTCTTTGGGGGAGTGTTCAGGAAGGGTAAGGTGTAAGGGAGGGACTGGGCTAAGGAGGTGATGGGTTCTTGTGCAGCCTGTATATCTGTGTGAGTGACTCCTGGGAAATGGAAGAGCTGAGCAGTTTTCCTGATACGCAATTTGTGGACAGAAGGCACACAGAGCCATGAAGACTAGTGCCTGGAGTGAGTAGCAATCGAACAAGGCTAGTGAGCATGCTGGAGCACCTCAGGGGCTTTACCTACAGTGCAGTGAGGCAAAGGCTGCTTCCTGAAAGCTTCCTCCAGACCACTGCCAGAGACTCAGGGAGAAGCGGCCAGCAGGTGTCATCAGAAGGCTGCTGTCGAGCTTTTCTTGTGTGCTTTATTCTTGTCCCCCAAAATCTGTTTCTTTTTTTCAGATATACTTTTCCCTTAAAAGACGAAGAATAACTCAGATACTTTAAGTTTTGACAGTTTCTGGATGAAATTAACTTTATTATTTATTATAGGTAAGATGAAAACAATAAAAGGAGTTATGTGTAACTTACTTTCATAGCCAGGAATAACTGCTTAGAGGTGTGTGCGTGTGTGTGTATGTGTGTGTCTGTGTGTATCTGTGTCTCTGTGTTGTTGGGCTCAAAACCTTGCACATGCTAGCAGCTGTCCTACCAGTAAGCCACACTCAGCCCCAGTGTAAGCCCTTATAACTGTGTTTGGAAATCTTTGGGACTCAGCAAGGATATGTGCAGATGGTGATTGATGACTGGGTCTAGGAAACGTGATGCTTGAAGAAGGTTGGGTTTAGTAATACATGCTGCTGCTTAAAAAACAAAGCAAAACATGTAAACATGTCTTGGTGCACGTGTAGAGATGAGAGAACAAGTTGTGGGACTTAGTTTGCTCCTTTCGAGGTGTGATTCCAGGGATTGAACTCAGGTGGTCATGTTTGGCCCAGCAGGAGGCGTTCACCAAGCCAGCTTTCTGTGCCCCATGCCACTCTTAGTCTACATACCTGCTAGCTTTTTTTAGTCTTGAAAGTCTGCTGAGAGAAGAATTCAGAGAATCATTTCATTTTCTTTTCTTTTTTTTTTTTTTTTTTGGCTGTCTTATAAATGATGGTATGTCAGGAAGGAGATTATGCCATATTTCACTTTATTGCTGGTAGAATCAGAGTGCTTTCATATACATAGCAAGCTTTTAGTAAGTGTTTGTTGTATGAAAGAATAAAATCTGCTTCAGAAAAAAGCCCTTTAACTGTTGTTTTTAGGTGATCTTTGAATCTTTTGAGAAGAAGATGATCTTGTTCCCATCTCCACTGGGGATATGACACTTGTTCTAATAACCTTTCTAATGAATTTTTAAAGCCTATGTTAGCATAAACTCTCATTTCCGCTTAATCCCTTTTATATCACTTCAAAGTACTTATTAAAACTGCTCTGCACTCCTGCTCACTCTCTGTTTTCATTCTAGACTTGATAACGTAAGGACTGCATCAGGCTTTCTGCTTCTGGACAGTCTCTGGCTCTAGCGCTGACTTTTAGTGTTAATGTTTTCAGCAAAGGTGGCTGTCATCTGGGATAGTTGATCAACTGTCTGTTCTGTAAGTGCTGTGTGGTGGAAGCTGTCCAGAGCTGTCCTTCATGCTCCATACATTTATTTAAGGTTTTGCCCAACCCTTCCTCCTCTTGACATTAGTAACTGTCTGCCTACTTTCCCAGCAAAGCAGTGGTGCCCAAACCAAATTCAGTAAACAATAAACAAACACCAAAACCCAGGAAACAACTCCACAAAACTCCCCCAAACCCCATGCAAATTTAGTTTCTTTAAAGATTTAGATAAACTATTCAGCTGTTGTCAGTGTTCTACTTGTTTTGTTTATTTTCATGTAATGAGGTACTGGCATATTTCATTAATTTAAAAAGCAATTGAGAAACAGCAAATATTACAATACTTTCCCTCTTGTTTTAAGTTTTTTTAAAAGCCATTGTATAGAATGCAATCAAGAATTTCATTGTTCTGCAACTGTGTGCACTGCATTTGTGCCTACAACAGAGTATGTACTCTGAACACAGATCTGTGTGTCCTTTGGTGTACTATTGATAGAGTGATACAATGTTTCTCTGTGTGTCCTTACTCTCTTTTCAGTAATTATCAGCAGTTTACTTTATATTTCTTACCTGAACATTTTTGAAGTACATCCTAGACATTTTTAATTTTATTTGTGAATACCCAGGTGTGAGATTCTTCTTATGTGACAAAGAGGCACTCATTCCATTTATATTCTTAAGGATGGGATCTCACTGTATAGCTCTGGCTGTCCTGGAACTCGGTATGCAGACCAGCCTGACCTTGAGCTTCTCCTCTCTCTGCCTCCCAAGCACTGTGGTTTAAAAGTGTACATCACTATTTATTTCAGTACCGTGTAAGTGCCTGGTTGTTTTAGCGGGTGAATAAAATAAATCTCGGTTTATATTCAAGCATGGAGAAACAGAAAATAGTTATGCACAAATAACCATAACAGGAAAGGCACTGATTTCATCAAGCTTCTTTTTAGACAAAATATCATTAATAGAACGAAAAGGGAAAAAAATGTTATAAGGCATAAGGCGTATCTAACATGGATTCACATTTGGAATCCATGTGCAATTTTTACAGGTCAGTAAGAAAAAGAACTAAGTTAAGAAATGGGCAGTGGCCAAGGAAGTTCCTAAGCTGTGACTGTCAGGGGAATGCAGATTAAAGCCTCACATGTTCACTAGCATGACTGCATTTGAAGGAGGCCCACACACACTTCCTGGGTCTCACATGCGACAGGTGGCAGTTTAGAATAGCACAGCTACTTTTGCAGATCAGTCAAGCAGTTTCTCATAAAGTTACATCTGCCCTCGGTATTTACTTAAATGAAAACACATTCTTGAAAGGACATGTAGAGGAATGCTCCCAGCAATTTACTTTTAACAGCAGCACAAAGAAATAGCTCAGGTGTCCATCAGTAGAGTTCTGTTGTGTCTTTGCAGCTTGTCACATTTAGCAGTGCAGTGGGACATGGAGCTGTCATGTGTAACCAAGAACAACACCTTGCTGAGCACAGTGCGGCCAGAGCCCCTGCCCCCGCAGTGCCTGTTGTGAGTCCGTGCATAGGAGCTTCTAGAGCAGGCTTCCTGTCTACTGTGGAGGAATTATAGATCGTGGTTGCAGTGATTGCGGGTGTGTTATGGTGTGGTGAGGACCAAGGCACTCTTCTACTAGAGTGGACTGCTAGTGGGTCATGCAGGAGGCATCTTTAGGGATCATTCAGTGACACTCTGCATCTTAAAAACATTTTTGATAGTATGGGGATTGAATGTAGGGCCCTTTGCATGCCGCGTGAATGCCAGCAGTAAGCTGTAGCCCCTGCTTCAGAGCTTTGTCCTCTCTCCCTGTTTGTTTGTTTGTTTTCTGAGACAGTCTCACTAGTCGTGCTGGCTGTCCTGGAACTCTCTCTGTTGACCAGGCTGGCCTCGAATACAGATATCTACCTGCCTTTGCCTTCTGAGTGCTGGGATTAAAGGCGAGCGTTGCCACTGTTCTGCTTCTTATCCTCTACTTGGAGGTCAGAGGGACAAGTTTTCGGATGGCTGTTGACTGGCTCTGACTCAAGTGCTGTCCTGCCTTGGTCTTCCTGGTGCCGTGCTCCTGGCTTTTTTGACTGAGCTTTGTTTCGTTCTGTTTGTTTGCGTATGTTCAGTAGCTGAAAGCAGGATCTCATTGTGATCCTGGTTGCATTTCCCTAATGATGTATTTTTTTAAATTTCATGTTCTGTTGGATATTTTTTGTATTTTTCTTAGAGAAATTAATGATCATATTCCTTGTTTATTTTGAAATTGTTGTAAAAGTTCTTTGAATATAGTCTAGGAGCAAATGCTTTATCAAATATGTGAATAAAAAAGGAAACAGTCCTGTTCCAGGGACTTATTACACTTTTTAATTGGTGACGATTATAGCATACTGGCCTTGTAAGTTTATTTTATTTTATTTTATTTCTTGAGACAGGGTTTCTCTGTGTAGCCTTGTCTGTCCGGGATTAGCTTTGGAGACCAGGCTGTCCTTGAACTCACAGCGATCCACCTGCCTCTGCCTCCCTGAGTTTGTCCTTCCTTCCTTCCTTCCCTCCTTCCCTCTTTCCTTCTCACTTTGTAGTCTGGCTTGGCCTAGAAAATTTAAATTTTGATAAAAGTCTGACTTTTTTTCTTATATTGTTTAGTTATTTGATTCTGTGCCTTACATATTATTTTTTTTTGTTCTTTATTTTTAAGTAACAGGTTTCATTTTTATTTGTCATTTATAGAAAAAGTAGCTAAATAGTTAAAAATGTCACTACCCTTGAGACGATATATGTTGATGACTTTTTATTAACATCAGATAGAATCACATTTGGCTAAAAGTTTTAATCATAGTATAAATGGAAAATGATATGTGTTAATTTAACTATCATGAAAAATAAAATCAATCATATTGATTTTAAGGCATTTAGTCACAGTAACTCCCTTCTCCTTCAAAACTTTCTCCATTAATTTTGTGCCACTGACATTTCCCTTTGCCATTAATCTTTAAATAACACAGAAATGACTGAGATAGGGAAGTTGATTTCATTGATTTAGCCTGGGTGGTGATCAGTGATGAGGACATAAATGGTGTTACTTGGATATACTGAGAACAGTCATGGCAAGACTTTGGCTTTAGGGGAAGGGACAAAGCAGTTGCATTTGGTTCCAGTTGCGAGGCTACAGAGGGAAGGGAAGTCCTCCAGACTTTCATCACTGGCTCTGTTTCCTCTATAGAATGGGAGTCCACCAAAATGTAATTTGAAAGAAAGGCTTCTCTGCTTCAGAAGAAGTCAACTGAAATTACTCTTTCAGAGAACTGAAACATGAGAAGTTTTGGAAGCTGATGGAGAGTATCTGTATTTCCCTCAACAAAGGTGCTTAGTGTTGCTTTGTGAGTCAACAGTGGCCTACAGATTTAATCATATGCTTTTCTTTCTCTTTCTCTCTCTCTCTCTCTCTCTCTTTGTCTCTGTCTCTGTCTGTCTGTCTCTCTTGCCTGGCTTGGCCTGATAGTTACTGTGTAATCTAGACGGGGGCCTTGATCATAGGCAGTGATACTGTCCCAGTCTCAGAACTGTTGAGATTACAGGTATGAGCCACCACAACCAGCAAGATTGCCTATAACTTTAGACTTGGAGTCAGATTCAGTCAAGTGTGGAGGTTAATTTCATCATGCTTTTCTCCCTCAGGTCCAGACTAAGAGGTTTGCATTTTCTTTATGTGCAAAGCTTTAATATCATGTTTCTTTTTTTCCTTTTTTTTTTTTTACAGATTCTAAGTTCTAGTTAAAGCCAACTTTGACAGAAGAAATATCACCAGGGCTTCATTGAGAATGGATTCTGAGAATAAACATGAAAATGATGAGGATGAGAGTATTAAGGAGGCAAGAGACACAAGAAGCGTTTCATCCCATGATGCCATTTGTGGGCCTGTATCTGATGAGATAACAAATGCCTCTGAGAAGTTTACGAGCAAAAGGGTCTTTTCAGAGTCATCCAAGTCTGACAGTGTTGCTGTGGAGGAAGACGGAATTGAACTTGCTTCCAAACGACTGAGAACAGAGGCAGTGGAGACCCTGGCAATGAGCGAGCAGGGTGTCTGTGGCTCAGGCACTGTGGAAGCTAGTGTCCATTCGGCTGAAGTGGGAAAGGAGGCCGTTCCAGTAAACTGCTCAGATGGAGGCAGAGCTCTCCCCAGTGTCTTCTCCCCATCCTGTTGTTTTAGCACGTGTGATTCTCTTCCTCTGAAAGCAGTGAGAGAGCCTGCTCAGGAAATGGGTTCCCTTGTTCCTGAAACAAACACTCCTTTTCCTGCAGAAGAAATGAGCGTTAGCTGTAGCTTTGGAAATGGAGACACAGTGGTCAAGTGTAGCATGTGTGGCTGTTCATTTTCCTCCTGCTCTGCTTTGGAAGAACATGTGGGATGCCATGTGGAGCAGGGGAAGGGACATGGCTGCTGCCACTGCAGCCACAGGGCACACCACAGTTCTTCTCACACACATCTCAGACACACTCACGGGCCACAGAAAGGATTTTCCTGTGATCTCTGTGGCTTTCAGTGTGCCGAGGAAAACCTGTTGAATGCACATTATCTTGGCAAAACACACCTTCGTCGTCAGAATCTTGCTGCTCGTGGAGGATTTGTACAGATCTTAACAAAACAGCCTTTTCCTAAAAAAGCCTGTGTCATGGGAACAAAGAACGTTAGAACAAAACCAAAAGCTTCTAAACTAATAGCAAGGAATGAGGATTCAAAAGAAGTACAGGATACTGGGAACAAATTTAAAGAGTGCAGAGGAGCCCTTTCTGAACACAGTGGTAGTGAGCTCCTTGTTAAAATGGTGCCATGTAGGAATATCTCATCAGGGAAAGCAGAGATAGTTGAGGAAAATGGTACGTTGGGCATAGCTCAAAATCCTGGAAATCAGAACAAACAGCTAGGGGGCTTAGGAAGCTCAGAGAGTCTTTTAAATAAATCAGAATCCACCAAAAATACTCTCCAGACAACACATATCAGTATCAGTGCTGCCTCAAGGCCGAGGTCTGAGCGGAATCTTCTAATGTTAGGTAATAGCTTCCGCAGACGAAGTGGGGCTTTTACTGTAAAGGGCCAGGCAAAGAAAAGGTTTAACCTTTTAGGAATCAATAAACGGGGTACAAATGAAACTCAGAGGATGTATATGAAACATTTGAGAACACAGATGAAAACAAATGATGCACAGCCAATGCTGGATCAAACACAAATGGGCAAGGATGTCCAAAGTCTGTGTGTGACTACCTCAGACAACCCAGAAGTGATGCAGGACAATGCAACTTCCTGTCTTTCAGGCTCCACACAGCTGGGTCCCCTGCCAGCAAAGCCAGCTGACCACCAGATTCCTATACAGTGCACCTGTACAGAGTGTGGTCATGTAGCTGCAAACAAGACAGACTTGGAAATTCATGTTAAAAAGTGCCACACAAGAGAGACACAGTTTTACTGCCAGGCTTGTAGCTTTTCTAGCCCGGCACCGGGAGACCGAGAGGAACACCTGCACAGTGGCCAGCGCCAGCAGATGGCTCCCGTCCTCAGCTGTCGGTGCTGCTCCTTCAATTCCTCTGATGAAGTGAGTCTTCGAGACCACATGAAGGAAAAGCATGGCCATGGCTTCTTTTGCACCTCTTGTAACCTGTTCTTGCCTGAGAAAGATGCGGAAGAGCACAGAGCAACTGAGATGCATGATAGTTTAGTGGTTCAACCAAAGATGGCTTCATCATTGAGCAGTGATTCTGTTTTACCTTTAAAGACTTTAGAATCAAAAACCACAGAAGATTGTAGAGGAGAATCAGGGAAAGCAGCTCAGGAAGAACCTGCAGATTCCAGGGTAAGCCATGGGACTGAAGCCAGGCATTCGAGTAAGCCTCAGTTTCAGTGTAAGAAGTGCTTTTATAAAACAAGGTCTTCCACTGTCCTCACAAGACACATAAAGCTTCGCCATGGTCAAGACTATCATTTTCTTTGTAAAGCATGTAATCTTTACTCATTGAGCAAAGAAGGAATGGAGAAGCACATTAAAAGAAGTAAACACCTCGAAAATGCTAAGAAAAATAATATTGGTTTAAGTTTTGAAGAGTGCATTGAAAGGGTATGTATAGGTGCAAATGATAAGAAAGAGGAGTCTTCTGGTTGTGGAAGTGGGCGGTCCGAAGGCCATGTTGGCGTGCGGTTACAGGAGCGTTCCTGTCGAGAGCAAAGCGTGCTGCCTTCCAAGGAACTGCCCCAGTCTGTTGCTGTTGCCAAAGACGAGGAATTAGCTGTAGCCACTGCTCCAAAGAGAGGGAGGCCCAAGGGCAGCATTTCTCGGACTTGTTCGCACTGTGGACTTCTGGCCTCTAGTATTACAAATTTGACCGTGCACATCAGGCGTAAACATAGTCATCAGTATAGTTATTTGTGCAAAGTATGTAAGTATTATACTGTAACTAAAGGAGATATGGAACGCCATTGTGCCACCAAGAAACATAAAGGACGGGTAGAAATAGAAGCCAATGGAAAACAAAATTCAGATATAATTGTTGGCCCTGAAGGGGGTAATCTTGAAGTGTGTAAAAAGAACACCCCGCTTTCAGTGACTGTTTGTGATGAACAGGCTAACATGCCAGCTAAGGCAGATACTTCTACTTTGGAAAAGCCAATGGTGGATGATGGAAATGACTCGGAAGTTGAAGCGGGAAGTGCGTTTCCTTCTGTAGCTGCAGAAGTCAGCAGTCGTCTCTCCGACACAAAGGTACAGATACCTCTAGACACAGAGGACTGCCCACAGCAAGATGATACAAGCTCTCCGAGAGACGTCATAGTTTCAGGGGACAACAGATGTCTACACTGTGAGTTCAGTGCTCACTCTGCTGCCTCTCTGGAGCTGCATGTGAAAAGGAAGCATACCAAAGAGTTCGAGTTTTACTGCATGGCCTGTGATTACTATGCGGTGACTCGCCGAGAGATGACTAGGCACGCTGCAACAGAGAAGCACAGAATGAGACGGCAGTCCTACCTTAACTCCTCAAATGTGGAAGCAGGCTCTTCAGAAATATCCAGGAGTGTCATCGTACCCGAGGAGGAGCATTCCCAAAATTCTGAGGAATTTCAAATAAGTCCAGACCACTTATCTGGTACTCTTAAATATAGAAATGCTGCAGGTTCTATGTTAGATGGCCGTGCTAATTTAGATATGTCTAAAGTGCTCTGTGCCCCTGACACAGTGGAGATTGTGACTGAGGAAGAATCCAATTTTAGTGAAGATCATTCCCTCTGTGAGACCTTGCAACAGCCCCTTGTTACTGATGGAAGTATGAAACCCAAGGAGATGGTGTCCCTTAACCCTCCCTCTAATCACAGCTCCCCGGGCTGCCTTCAGGAGGAAGATCTAGGACGCTCTGCTGTGGCCTGTGAGACAGCAAAGACAAACCATGACATGGTGACTGATGTTGGCGACTCAGGTATACATGGTGAAGCTGAGGAGACTGGCAAACAGGACAGTGGAGCTGAAGTTCTTAACAAGTCCCTCTGCCCTGGAGGCATAGATGGGGGCCATTCAGCTGAATCCGTTTCCCCGGTGGTGATGAAAATGCCAAGAGGCCAGCTGGGTGGTAGCCAGAACAAAGTAGAATGTGAACAGAGGGTGGAAGATTTAAAAGAGGTACAAGCCAACACTGTTCTTGAGAATAAGCAAGTTCTGGTGAATTCACAACAGGAAACTGTCGTTTTGGAGGAGGATGGCCCAGCCTCAGATGGCACAGTTGACAGTAGTGATGTTTATGAGACTATAATAAGTATTGATGATAAAGGGCAAACTATGTACAGTTTTGGCAGGTTTGATTCTTCCATAATTAGAATAAAAACTGAAGATGGTGAATTGGTAGATCAGTCAGAAGAGGGTCTGATGGCAACAGGGGTGAGAGTTAGTGAGCTGCCCCTGAAAGACTGTGCTCAAGGCTTGAAGAAGAGGAAAGTTGAAGGCACTTCCTTTGGTGAGTCCACACGAATCCGATGTGATGATTGTGGTTTCTTAGCAGATGGACTGAGTGGACTGAATGTTCACATTGCCATGAAGCATCCTACGAAAGAGAAGCACTTTCATTGTCTACTGTGTGGAAAATCATTCTACACCGAGAGCAACCTTCACCAGCATTTGGCTAGTGCTGGTCATATGAGAAATGAACAGGCCAGTGTGGAAGAGCTTCCAGAGGGAGGGGCCACCTTCAAGTGTGTCAAGTGCACAGAGCCCTTTGATTCTGAGCAAAGTTTATTTCTGCATATTAAAGGACAGCATGAGGAATTGCTGCGGGAGGTAAATAAGTACATTGTAGAAGACACTGAGCAGATCAATCGGGAGAGAGAAGAAAACCAAGGCAACGTCTGCAAGTATTGTGGGAAGATGTGTCGGAGTAGCAACTCCATGGCCTTCTTGGCTCACATTCGGACTCACACAGGTATGTTGCCCGGAGTGAGCCTGTTTCCTATGAAGTGCAAGAGAGTGATGAAGTTGGGGTGGTGGGTCCAACAAGTACAGAAACCCACTTGATTTTGCTTGTGGGCTTCCACCTGAATCATGTTTCTTGTTTGTGTGAGAAGTGTCAGCATTTGATGTTTCAGAGGTGATTCAGCCACAGAGAGTCTAAAGGCAGATTAGTAGACACATTTTACTTTTGTCAGAAAGTACCACCTCATATCTTCACAAAATGCCTGTGTTTTACTGCTTTTCATTTTTTTTTTGGTCATATTTAGTTTTCCAAAGTATATATTAAGGCATTTTGCAGTTTTAGATTAAGTAGTTTTTAGCCATTTAATAACATTCTCTTACTTTGCAACAGGGTCTCACTATGTAGCCCTGGCTGTCCTGAACCTCACTGGTGTAGACCAGGCTGTCCTCCACTTCACAGAGAGCTACCTACTTCTGTCTTCCAAGTGTTGGGGTTACAGGTGTGTGCCCCATGCCCTCAAATTTTTAACCTTTATTTTTTATGTGTATTGTCTGCATGTGTAAGTGTGCCACATGTATGCAGTACCCATGAAGCCAGAAGACGGCATTGGGTTCCCTTAGAGTCAAACCTGGCTTCTGGGGAAGGGAAACTAGTGCTTTAAATTGCTGAGCCATTTCTCCAACTCTTTAATACATTTTTTTTTCTTTTTCCTTTTTTTTTTTTCCCTTCTGGTTTTTTGAGACAGGGTTTCTCTGTGTAGCCTTGGCCGTCCTGGACTTACTTTGTAGACCAGGTTGGCCTTGAATTTGCAGAGATCTAACTGCCTCTACCTTCCTAAGTGCTAGGATTATAGGTATGCGCCACCATGCCCGGCTAATAAAATTCTTAAGATATTAGTAATTTAAAACTATGTAGTTTGTATCTACAAGTGTGAGTCTTAGCAGTAAGATTTTACAGTCAAAGATCAGAATTTGTAAACATGTTTTTAAAAATATGTATTGGAATTTGTTGTTTTTTTTAGTAGCACCTGACTTAGGGTCTGTATGCTGACACATTGAACATTACATGTCAATGTTTAGTTAGGGGAGAAATTAAAAAAATATATATATTTGGTAAAAAATGCATAAGCTACTGTTCTAAATTTATGTAAAAATTCACTGCAGTGTTTCTATAAACCTGCCATACATTCTTTATTTTAAATAGACAGCTTTTCTAAATCATTGTGCTCTGCTTAGACAAGTTCTGTCTACATGGTTGAATTTATGACTGGATTTGAATAATAAATTCACATTTCAATGAACATATTTTCATTAAAACTGTAAGGTTTATTTTACTGTACTTTTAAATAATGGCATATTATTAAATCTATACTTTAAATTTCTGCAGTTTTTGAAACTTAGTGCAGATTACACGGAGAAAGACATAGAACATTATCGGGAACTGATGGTAATTAAAGATAGATCAAAATTTTTCCTTGAAGAAAATAATAGGAAAACCCATACAGGATTAGTTCAGGTAAACATAAACATTTTGGTCCTTGCGTGCTTACTCCACCAGACACGTGCTATAGAGCCATTTCTGGAATTTGCTTAAGTGCTTAGTTGTTTGCATTGTTACACAGCTCTGTTGTTCCTTCTCATTCTCTGAAATGACATGATCTTAGGTATCAGGCTGTTCTTATGCATAGAAAATATGTGTTTTTTTAGCATGCCCTGTTAAGTCAGATAAAGCTGAATAAAACTGAGAGGAAGATGCTAATGGAGCTCCTTTTAGAATTCTTTATGCAACTTGTCTGGTCAAGACATGTTGCTTATAATTGATGTGTCCATTACTTGAATTCTCTTGTAATTATAGTCAATAAGTCTTGTAAATGTGTTAAAGCTCACTAAAAGCATACAAATTCAAGAACAGAGTAAGGCTAATAATTTAAAATAATCAATGTAGGCATTTCAGCACTTAATTTCCCTTGTGTGTTGATAGCTGATCATTCTTAATCCATTAAGATTTATTTAGTCGTTTACAATGCAAAATAGGTTTGCACTGGTCACTTGTGCCATTTGAAAGTGTCTACCAGGTTAAGTGCAGAATGTAGTCCATTCGTCTTCCTTGACTCTATGTATTAATTGCATTTAAAATAAGTTAATGTGGGTGTGAAAGTGAGGTAACTATCAATATGTGACAGAGTAACCCTACTTCGATAAGTTACATCATTGATTGTAACATTTAGTAAAAGTTAGCGTACTTTTATTTTTTTCATATATCTTCTGTTAGCCTTACCAGCAAGCACACTTTTACTTGCTCTGAAGCACCTTCCTGAGACGGAGTACCAGACCACCATGTCAATTTTGGAAGTCACTTTTTAGGGGAAGTTGGTCTTTAGGTTTTAATATCATGCTTCCCCCCACCCCCACCAATATCTTAAAGTGGATGACTTTCTGGTACTTTGCTCTTATCTATGAAAAAGTAATACAGGGTCATTACTGCTGCTTGGCTGGAAAAGGACTTAGTCTTCCAGCCCGTCCCCATATGTGGACTTTGCTGGGTGTTTTATGTAATCTGTTGTAATTATTCTTAGCATGTTACAAGCTGCACTCTTAAGAAATGAGTTTTTATTGTAGAGAGTTGTAGGAAGAGAGTGTTTACTTCTGTGCATTTGTGGTGGGAAGCTCTCAGCCTGATTGTCTTCCCTCTCACAGTAGAAGAGCACATGGAGCAGGCAGGGTGTTATCTCTTGTGCAGTATTCTGCTAAAGCTTTTATATCACTGGCCATGGAAAATGCACTTTCTGGAAGCCATTCTGCTTGTGTTCATAGTGCTGTGGTAACTTATGCCTTATGTAAAATGTTCATGTGTGGTATATATGGTGGGTGCAGCTTCACTGAAAGCATTTAAGTTAGTGCTAGGTGTCCTACGCCCAGTTTGTAACTATTTAGAGACCATATTGATCACCAGGACAACTAATTTGTAGACTGAGCACAGAGGGAAGAGACTGACTTCATTCACTGCTCACTCTGCACATACTTTACTCAAAATTGGCATTCAGTGTAATTCATTGGATGAGTGAATGAATGGGTGAATGAATGAATGGATAGATGAATGAATGGATGGATGAATGGATGAAATATTCAAATGCGAGGAAAAACCACGAGGTTTAGACTAGAGCAGATATTGCGTGACATACATGCATCTTCTTTACTGCTCTTTTTTCTTAGGTCTGAGGATCCTGTCCTTCCTTCTGGAAGCTAATGCAGGTCTATGTCTGTAGAGCAGTGCCAAAGAAGCAGAGCTCTGACCCTTGGGTCTGAGTGCAAACTGAGTTTTCAAGTCTTTGGGGTTTATTTAGTAAATAACCAGGTACTAGAAAGTTAGGACCTCTTTAGTGTTTTTTCCCCTTCATAAAATCTTACATACCAAATTAAAAACAAAAACAAACCAAAACAAAAAAACAAACAACTGCTGATGTAGTGTTGCTCTGAGAAATAGAATTATTTAAGATAATCTGGATGGTTTAGTACTGAAATATACCTGAGAGAAAGGCAGGTGTAGAAATACGTGATTTTTATAGGTTTTGTATTATAAACATGGGCATGGATCCATTTTATAATGTGAATTACATAGCAAATATAGGGAAGTAAAGTAAAAGGAAAGGCTTCCTTTCTTGCAGAGAGGTCTTACCTAGCTCATCCTTCAGTGCTGACAGCACAGGACGGAGATGTTAACTCAGCCTCCCAGAATGTTAGTTGAGAGGCAAGGCCTCCCTGACTGTCTGTGTGGAGCAGCTTACATCATTCGTGATCAGTGTGGGGTCTGCACACTGTGCCAGTTAGCCTTGAGACTTGCAAGAATGACTTCTTCAGAGCTGCACATAGCAGAGAGATATAGACGTTTCTGTTTCACCCGCTGTAGTCTTAGTGCCACCTGAGCGGGGCTAGTCAGCGTCTGGGGGCTGTCAGAGCCACTAGGCATGCAGATATGCTTCTCCTAGTCATCTTTCACATAAATGTTGGGGAGTTTTATCCTTTTTGTTTGGGGTCCTGCTAGGTTTAATTTTATTTGGACCATTTAAATAAACTGTAGCTTCTAAAATGATCAATAGAATGTTATTGCTGTAAGCTAGAGTCCCAACCTGTTTTTGATATTTAAACATATAAGCCTTACTACACAGAACCATTCAGATGTTGGATATATTTTACACCTACCTCTAACCATAGAATTGAAGTACTATGAGGTCTGCTTCATTGTCATTGGACAGTGATATATTCAACCTTCTCTGCCATGGGGTACTGTTGACTCTTTTTAATTTCTGTTGGAAGGTTAAAATTAAATAGTTCACTTTTTTTTTGTTAATTTTTAGAACTAAATTGAAATTGAAGAGACTAATTTTTTTTTCTTGAGTGTGTTTCAAGCTTGGTTTTCATGGAGGATTTTGTTTTGTGAATCTATAAAGGTTCATTGATCAAAAACTTTTATTTATATTCTATAAATTTTTGAAATTTACATATTTCATTAACAGCAAGAGTTAGTTTTACAAAGTGTGGTGACATCGTAAAGATCTTAAGCTGTGGTCTGTATGATTTTGATTTATTTCAGTATGTAGTAGTAGTTGTTACAAAGTTGGGAGACAGTGTGTACATGTCTTCTTTAAGAGATTGTTACTTCTCATTAAGATAGGACTGATGAATGAATAGTATCTTTCCCAGGACTCACCGTGGTGCTATCAACTTTGAAAGGGTTTAATTTCTTGTTTGGACTATAATTCACTCCTTAATAATTAGTAATTAAAACTTTTTTGTTCTTTTTGTTACTGAGTTTCTTGTGATGAAATATGTGTTGGTGAACTCAGTAACCATTTTGTTGACACTTCTGGTTGCTGATTTACCACAGACTGTGAAATGATGACAGAAGCAGAGCAGTTCTGCTCTGCGTAGTCACATGTCTTTGAAGATGCTAGTGAGGTGTAGTGGTTTATTCAAGGTCAACGCAGAATGTCTGTACTACTGTTTTTTTGCAAATGAGTTCAAAGCTGGGGAAATCCGTAGAAAGTGGATGGGCACTGAAAATATACTCAGTAATACACTTTGTAGATACTAGTGACCTTCTTTGTAGTTATGTTTTAAAAATGTTCCATTTTTAAATAGCATATTTCAAGAAATATTTTTGTCAGTCTATGAAGAATGTTTAACATTATTTATCCCATTTAAGTTGCTGAGTGGTACTTTTGAATTTAAATCTTAGAAATGTTACTGAGAATTGGGAAGGCTCACTAAAAACATTAAAACCTTCTAGGTGAGATAATTATGGGATCAAGAAAGTTATAGGTGAATGCATGTATTCCATTTTGGGGAGAGAAGTTATTATATTGATGGTGCAACTTAAGATTTAGCTTGTTCTCTCCATTTAAAAGTCTTATCAGCAATGTCTTATTCAAGTCCAAATCTTATTTTATGTTAAATTTACTCAGGATCAAAACCATTCAAGTGCAAGATATGCCATTTCGCAACAGCTCAGCTTGGAGATGCCAGAAACCATGTGAAAAGGCACCTTGGGATGAGGGAGTACAAGTGTCACGTCTGTGGGTAAGTAAATTGAAGCCACCTCTGCTGTGTGAACCAAGAGCCGTGTGCGGGGACCTATTGTTTGAGAATTCAAAACTGATATGAGTAAGAGTGGCGAAAATTATGCGTGCGCACCCTCCTTTTCTTTGTTATGGTAAATTCCTTAAATACAGTTATGACATTCTTCTCCCACTTCCAGTCCTGTGCTGAAGATGAGCAATTTTATGGGCTACAAGGTCAATTTGAACCTGTAATCTGTAAATTGACTAAATTATAGGATGTTCATTCACATTGCCAGAGAGAACTATAAATTCCATTTAAAGACAGAAAAAAAAAACAACACAGATTATATGGCTTTAGGAGTGCATATGTATGTTTTTTTTCTTCTGCTATAGTGTCTTAATTCTAATCATATTAATGGCTCTTTGGATCCACCGGGCATATTCTATAACGGCAAAGAAAAGATTTAATTTCAGATGCCTGGTTATTGATGATGAGGGATGATGAGTCGTGTGATTTCAAAACTAGTTTTCTTTTTTTAGTTCATGTGTCTTTGTAGAGTCATTCACACTGTTTAATTGTCATTCAGATATGTTATATTTAATAGAAAGCACTGAGATACTTTAATGTAAAACTATTTTAGCAGAAATGTTGAAAAGGGCTTAAAATGCTATGACATAAATGGTATATCACAGGACTTTTAGAGGTGGAATTTAATACTCTACTTCTTATTAAAATATATTTTAATGTTATTATGTAGATAAATTAACTAATAACTGCATCATTTTTAATACTTTTATATGAAACTTAAGAAATCTGCAATTCATAGGTCCAGTTAAATTATGGGCTATGCACATATTATGCTCAGGTAGAAGGCTTCTCAGGTTTACATGAACATGTAAATATCTTTCAAGTCAAGAACAGTTCTGCTTTTTATTGGCCAATACATTTTCCCAGAATATGATTTCATTTTTTTGACCCTTGAGATAGTTTTACAAATAACTTTGCTAGCAGTTTTATCAACCATGGTCTGTGATTTATTCACTGGCCAAATTGATGGTTCAGTGACTTGCAGCTAAAGTAAATGAAGATGAACCCTTGCCCTGCAGCCACCCAGTTGGAGAATGAGTTTTGTTACTACTGAGTTTAGCTGCTGGGGCATTTTAATTTTTATAGATCTTGTAATTTTAAAAGATAACCCATTTACTGTTTTTATTCTGAGATACAGGAGATGATCATGACTGCAAATGAAAATGTGCTGTTAGGAAGCAGTAAGCAGTTTTTTTCCTATTTGTGAGAAATAAGTAATTTTTTTTGCATATTAGGTTAGTTGAAATCTAGCTTTTTATCCATTTTTAAATTGTAGGGTACTAAGATATTGAAAAGGAAAAAAGTTTCAGAGGATAGTATTTTACATACATAGTATTAGAAACAGTAATTAATTGGCTTTAAATGTATAATTTGAATCTTTCCTTAGCTGATTGCTTACTGTACACAGATGAAGTGTTATACTAGTAGATTATATATTTGATCACCAAGGTAGAGAATATAAGTAAATATGAATGTATTGAATCTTATGTTTGCAACAAAGAATTACATTGTGGGGCATGTGTATATGAAGGTATGTATATAAAACATTCTAGATTTCAGTATTTAACTTTTAGAATTAGAGTGCCCTTTAAACTTCACCTCTTGTGCAATTATACTTTTCAATCTTTAAAAAAAAAATTTCAGTGTAGAGATCACACACAGAAACAGTAAGGTAGACAGCTTAACAGAAAAGCTAAAAGCCCTGAAGAAGCTCAGTGAGCAGAGGAGGGCTGATCAGTAGGGTTGACTAGAGGAGTGATGAGCTAGGCAATTTCCTGTCCAGGAAAGGCTATCTTTGGTAGTTCTGTGTTTCATGTGTTCGGTATAGGACAGTCGCATAACAGTTAAAATGGAAAACGAAACAAAGAGCAGGGGCTTGTTCTTACCAACGCTGGAGAGCGTTGGTACATTACCATTGCTGACAGTGTCAATTCATTATCACTGATGGCTAAATAATCCCACAAATGCTCAGTGGACCCATTAGTTCCTGAACATAAGCAGGCTGTGCTGCATTTCTTCATTAGCTTTAATTGCCATAAATTTTACCTTTTACAAAATCATGCTTTAAAAGGTGAAGTGATCTTTCAGGAACATTAATTCTATAATTTTGTCACAAATAGAAGGTCCTGTACTATGTTTCCTTTTCTCCAGTAGTTACTATCTTATTCCCAGTCTTCTGAAATTTTATTAATGACCTCTTCCTTATGTAGTTATAGCTAGTTATTTCTCAAATAGTTCTGGTTGAATAATGTGTAAAACATTAAGGTAGCAACATTTTTAAGTAACTGATATAAAACTGAACTTTTTTCTTTTTTCAGTAACCTCAAGATTTCTTATGATAAAATTTAAGGAAATGATAGATTCTATTGAATAAATTCATTTTTAATGTAGCAAGTTGCTTATAATTGTTTGGCTGCTTTTTCTTGTCTTCATGTAGGAAGATTGATCCATGTGAACAATGTGTGTTAGAGTTTCCACTAAGATAAAGTTTGAGAATTCTGAACTTCCACATATAAATTGCTTTTAAAATTGTTGTATCTGGACTTACGTTGATTTTATTTTTTCAATCTCCAAGATCAGTAATTTGAAGGTGGTCTCTATCTTATCTATCGTGTTTGCCACAGTATAGCCGGGTTTAAGTTACCTTGACAGAAGAGGCTGAGTGGTTGAAAGTCTAGTCTCCACTGTCAGACCCTGACTTGGGATTGACACTATGCACTGGCAAGGTTGATCTTCTCATCACGAGCACATTGTAGCACATTTCATGTTTTAAAGACTAGATAAAGAGTAAAGTTGTTTATCTTAGTTCCAGGAGAATAGAGTTTTGTTTGTTGACTTGTATTTAAAAATGCTTATTTTATACATATAGATACATTGTCTACAAGTGTCTCTGTGCAGCAAATGCATTCTCCGTCCCTGGTGCTGGTGAGGTTTGAAGACGGCTTCAGGTCCTCTGGGACCATGTAGGAGATGAGAATGGAATCAGGTCCTCTGTAATAAATAGCAACATGTATTCTTAACATCTGCACCATCTCTCCATCCTTTTCAAAATTATTTTTTATTTCATGTGTACACATGCCTGTCTGTATGTGGATGTTATACATGCCTGTTGCCTGTGCAGGCCAGAAGGGGGTGTTAGATACCCTAGAACTAGAGTTGCAGATGATCATGAACCTCTATATAGGTGCTGGGACTCAAACGCAAGTCTTCTACAAGAGCAGCCAGTGCTCTTCAACCCCTGAGCCACACCTCTGGTTCTAGAAGATCTCTATAACAGTTTTCTTACATCTCAGTGTGATTAGCAGAAGAATTTTATAGAGTGCAGTGGTAGTTCTATCTAGGCTCTTGATGAATAGTTGACATGAAAATCTGCTGCACCTAATGGGGCAGAAGCAAACTTTGGAGTTGCCCTGTGCAAAATATGATAGTTTTATTTAGGTACTGTTTGGTTTAAAAATAGGTCAGACACATCTTTTTAAAAAATTTATGATCCTCTCTTGTTACCTACTTCATTTGTCAGAAATGTGAAAAACTTCAACTACCAAACGTCATTTTACATGTTTTGTTAGTCTTTTAAAAAAATTCTGAATGTGGGATTTGAGGATGTAGCTCAGTGGTAGAACTCTTGTCTAACATGTACAAGACCAGGATCAATTTTCAGCACCTCCAACCATACACAAAATTCACAAGCCAGTGTACATTGTGTAAGTGCTAATATTTGTCCACTGCTTAGTGCTAACTGCTGTATTTTACATTGGCCTCATTTTCTGATTTTGATGGCTTTTATTCTTTATTCCATGTTGGTGATCTCCGCTTACAGATGGGAGATAGAAGTCACAAGTGATACTAAGTGATACTAAGATTCTGCAGCCGGCCCTCCTGGCTCACCGTCACTTTTCCTCCTCAGTGTCTCTTTCTGTTCATTATTTTCTGCTCTCTGTAGTTTGTGTCTTTTTCCCATTACTGTGATGTTTACTGATTGTTTTCATCTAGGTGGTTTTCTGTAGAATAGAATAGCATACCACCTACTTCCT